>OY855905.1:18943936-19503936 GCA_963693305.1 Meandrina meandrites | reverse complement strand
ACTTTCAAAATGTTGCGGAATGTCTCCTTTGATTGCATTTTGTACGGCGGTACATCGGTGAGAAAGACGTCTTCCCGCCAGAGGGAGCCAATTCAGAGACTTCAGAGCTTCTGAAGAAGACATTTTGCCTAATTTAATTTTCTTCGCAAATTTGTTCTGAAAACTTTGCAATTTTTTCATTTCTGATTTTAGACCGGGTTGATCTCCCCATACTGTGTCGGCATAGTCTAAGTAGATTGCAAAGAAGAGAAAAATCAAAGTTGCTTTTGGATTCACAGCAGTTATATATCTACTTGCATTGCAAAAACAACCTCAAGGACAACGACAAGCCCATCCAGTATTCAGTTCAATTCCAATGTATATCATAGGCATCTCACGACCAAAAAAAAACCTTCTGCTTTGTAGTCTTCATATAGAGGTGCCGTTTACAAAATCAGTTACCTTAACTGCATTTTTTCTATTATGCAAAGACAGACCCTTGGTAACAAGGATGAAAGAGAACAAAAGGGCGGTTCGTCTGTTAAGGCATGACCGTGAACCTGAGTTTCAGATAACTGGGAAGTAAAGATGTCACAGGCTTCAAATGAGTCAAGTAATGTGGTATCAGTGTTTCATGTGGAATTTCATAAGAATGTAACCACTGATGAAATGAATGAAATGATCCTCGCAGTGTGAAAGCAATTTAAGCAACTGCATTTTGTTAGCCTGAAAAAAAGTCCAAGGCTACAACGGGACTTGAACCCATGACCTCCGCGATGCTCTACCAACTGAGATATGAAGCCTTGATACGTTGGGAACAGGTCAATTGTAAAATAATATTCCAAAAAGAATTTAAAAAGGTTGACACTATTTCGGACGTTACGGCCACAACCGTTGCCTTCTTCAGCAGAGATA
This sequence comes from Meandrina meandrites, assembly GCA_963693305.1. NCBI lineage: Eukaryota > Metazoa > Cnidaria > Anthozoa > Scleractinia > Meandrinidae > Meandrina > Meandrina meandrites. Next base: position 19,503,042 of record OY855905.1, on the reverse strand, counting down.
CAAAAAAATGCAAATGCCTAACGGTGTCCTGCTTATAATATGCGCACGATGTGTGACAAAAGTAAATCACTCCTTGAAGGAGCTTTCTAAGCCTAACAGTAGTCTCTAGGGTATTCTTAATGACTGATTGACTCTAAAAATTCTTAATTTTATTGTTTATGTTTGGTAGCGCCATGTGTTCGCAGATTCAAACTTTTTAAATTCTTTTTACTAATTTTTAACATGCCAAGCTACACACCGAATATTTTTAAGGTCAATTGTAGGTTGTAATACTCCTTTCACCATGTAACATTTGATTGCTCATATGGTGAACATGCAAAACGTCCTTCCGTGAGAGCGTTATAGACGACATAGAAAGTTGGTATTTAATGAGCAACGACGACACGTCCCCGGCCACCTTCAAAGAACTTTTAATCGTCTTACTTAGTGGATGGCTGCTTTCGTGTTTAGACCGAAGAGAATGAAACAAAGACAGAAATCGGGAAGACAAGCAGCAAATTATAAGCAAGTACGCACAAATGTTTAAAATTGTATTTAATATCCAACGGGATAAAGTATTTTATAGAGTTCTGCTCGTCTTACCATCCTTCTCTTAAGTACACGTTTGAGATCAGTGAATCGTCCATTCCATTCCTGTACCTTTCTCTCTCCATATCCAACGACAGCGAGAATATCTACTTCAATTCATTACAAACCAACAGACACCCCCAACTACCTTCATTACAGCTCCTCTCATCCTTTATAGCATGTATTTAATGTTTATCGTTGTACATAGTTTTATTTTCTATTTTAAATTTTTAACATTGTAATTTCTGTTATTTTTATTTTATTTCGACTTTTCATTTTCTTTCTGAGGGCCACAAGTTTATCGGTTTTATTACTGTCAAGTGTTAGTACTAGTCGTACTACTACTTCTTACTACTACTACTACTACTACTACTACTACTACTACTACTACTACTACTACTACTACTACTACTACTACTACTACTACTACTACTACTACTACTGCTGCTGCTGCTGCTGCTGCTGCTGCTGCTGCTGCTGCTGCTGCTGCTGCTACTACTACTTCTACTACTACTACTACTACTACTACTACTACTACTACTACTACTACTACTACTACTACTACTACTACTACTACTACTACTACTACTTCTTACTACTACTACTACTACCACCACCACCACCACCACCACCACCACCACCACCACCACCACCACCACCACCACCACCACCACCACCACCACCACCACCACCACCACCACCACCACTACTACTACTACTACTACTACTACTACTACTACTACTACTACTACTACTACTACTACTACTTCTACTACTACTACTACTACTACTACTACTACTACTACTACTACTACTACTACTACTACTACTACTACTACTACTACTACTACTACTACTACTACTACTACTACTACTACTACTACTACTACTACTACTACTACTACTACTACTACTACTACTACTACTACTACTACTACTACTACCACTACTACTATTACCACTACCACTACCACTACTACTACTACTACTACTACTACTACTACTACTACTACTACTACTACTACTACTACTACTACTACTACTACTACTACTACTACTACTACTACTACTACTACTACTACAGTACTAAATGCAAGAACGGCATACCATTTGGCCAATTCCTTCGTCTTCGTGGATCTGCTCGAATGACAGCGACTTTGACATCAAATCAAAGGAAATGTCATCATTCTTCGCAAGGAGAGGTTATCCACGGGACGTCATTACCACCAGCCTGAGGAGAGCCAAAAATATCAGCCATGAGAGAGCCCTTCGAATTGTGATCGAGTGAATAGAACCGAACGATCAGAAAAAGTGCCTCTGGTCCTCACCCACCACCAAAAAACCAGGAAGTCAAGAGGATTCTACTCCAGACCGAAGACCCCAATGCCAAGGATATATTTAACACCAAGCCCTTGTTCGTCAATCGGCGGGATACCAACCTTAAGGACATCCTGGTTAGAAGCGCTTTCTCACCTCACCCTGATCACGATCAAGCACCAGCAGGAACATTCCCTTGCCGCAGACCCAGGTGCCGCACATGCGACTTCACGGAGAGTACGGCAACGGTAACTTCTGCTAGCGGGAGTGTTCATGTTAAGGGACGGTTCGACAGTACTGCGGCTGGCGTAGTCTATACGATCGTGTGCCAACGCTGTCACATGATCTACATTGGCGAAACCGGTCGCAGGCTTTCGGACCGTTTCGGTGAGCACCTCCGTTCTGTACAAGGCTTCCATCAGAATCCCTGCTACCAAGGAGGCGGATTCCCTAGACTGCATGCAGTCTGTTTTTCTCTCGAAATTCAGAAAGGGAATGCTGTAAACTAGGGTTTAAGACGCGAGGCGGGGAGATTAAGCCCTTCCCGTCCATGCCGCCCGGTGGTTCGCCCAGTTCCCGATATAAAAGCGCTCTTCCGACCCTTAGAGAAAAGACCGACTACAAGTAGTCTACGGATTCCCTGTCGCTGAACACTAAATAACCTCCCGGACCACAACAAGATCAGTGATATGCACGTGTCTGTGGTGAGCCAGGTGAACGGCGACACGGCAAGAAGAAAGAAAGGGTGATTTTCAGGCTGGGACCACTTGCCCAAGGGGGTTGAACGTGGACTTCAAATATATTTATTTTGATTTAATTTCTTTCGCGCGCGCGACCTTTATATGGCATCTACGCCATATGACGCGCGCGAAAAGTAACGTTTGATAATCGCTCAACGGTTTCAATTTGAACTTTGCGACTGATGAAGGGGTTATTCCCGAAACGCTTTGCAAAACGAGACAACATTTCAGCACTTTTTAAGAAAAAACATTTTACCATTTTATCGTAGTCACAGTATTTACGCCAATTACGGAAACAGCATAAAAGTAAGTTTACAGTTGGTTTCTAGTGATAAGTTTTCTACATGTCAAGTTGTATATACGTTGTTCACGTTGTAAGCTAGTGCCAACGTAGAATCTTAAATTTTAGATCGAATTGTGATTGTACTAAAAGTTAAATACGATTCTTCCTTCCGTATGGGCTGATTGTCTTTGGTTCAACGGAACAGTCTAAAAAAAAACGTTATTTATCAACGTTTTCTATCTCAAAATTTCTATCAACATTTCCCTATCACTGGAAAATACTTTCCGAGCATCACTCAATACAACAAAGACCTGAGGGCAAGTTCAGGACAGTTAATTACCAACAAAAGAACTCAATTTTTAGCACGAATTGTTCAAGTTAAAGGAGCTCTGTCCATTGTAGCCATCTGCAGCCGCTTAAGACGCTTGTTAACAGTTTCGGTGCTCTAATATAGCAATTCTTAATAAAAATGATCGACTATTATTGTTTGGTTTCCTTCGACACAAATATAAATTTTGGCTGTTCAAAAATCTGTTAAAATCTGTGAGAAAGCCCGTTTAACCAGTTTTCAATCTTACGCTGGTTATTACGCTGCCCGCGATATCCGGAGCTAGGGTGGCACTAGTATGAGTTACCATTCATAATTACAGTGGCTCACCTCAAGGCCTAGTCACTGCATTGCAAAACGATGCGTTATTCACGGAAAAGAGATCAGCATCTGAAGGTCAAAATTATAAGTGTTAACTTTTCGATTACAACAGATTTCAAGTCAGATTTGAAGGGCACAAGTGTTATACATGATGGCTTCACATCAGTTACATCACTCAACTGAGAAATCTTCGGACTAGTATAAAAAACGCTGTTACTATAAAAGTGTCTTACCACCGTTTTTCTGAAACAAAAAAAAAATCCGCAAGCATTTCTAAGAAGAACCAAAACAAGTCTTAGCATTTGAACAGCGATACCAATAATAATTTCAAATACTCTCAGACATGTGTTTAAGCTTTATATCGGGGGTGGAAGCGGAATCATTGGACTTATTCATGATTCCTGTCTTGTTTTACCTCAATGATTCGTGATTCATTTAAAAATCTCATTCGATATTCATGATTCATTTGTCAATGTTTCATCCAGTTTTGGAGCTAACTTCACTGTGTGTAACATCCCTACTCACGGTCAAGTTGTTAGGTCAGGGATGGAGATTTGAGTCGCGTTTTCAGTGTTTTCCTGTAGAGGGGTCTGGGGGCATGCTCCCCCAGAAAATTTTGAAATTTAGACGCTCGGAAACGCTATTTTCGGCCATTTCTGTGATATAACTGTTAAGAAGTTTTGTAGTTTGCATTCTATATTCACACGCCTCCAATATCGATGGAAGCATATTCATTTGTTATTCATGATTCTTTTACCCATCTCTCGTTATTCATGATTCCCAAATTTTTAACACGAAGATTCATGATTCCTACCAATTTTACAGCTATGATAAACTAGTTTGAACTGACCAATATTTCTCCAAATCCTACAGAACAACCCGTGATGGCTTATAGGGGTTAATCATGTCCACAGTCAGAATTTTACAAAAAAATATCGTGGCGTCTTTTACAAATAACACGCAAACTTTAAAGTTCAAAGCCTAAAAGACAGCGTTTTTCGCTACCGCCAATCGCAATTATGGCGATAGTCAACTAGTCTCCTTCGCAGCCGTTGTTTGGGCCCCTCACGCAACGAGTCCAAACAACGGCTGCAAAGGAGACTAATAGTCAACGGACCTTGAAAAACAGAAACAAAGGAAAGAGATCGAATCTACCAAACACATGCAACCGACAGATGTGGCCTTTTCAATCGGCAGGTAACCACTGACTTGATTGAGAGCCGCAGCGGAATAAAGGTTTTGAATCATTTTTAATTGGGCAATTTAAAACTCACTTTATTATTCCACTATTGCGCCATTTTACCATATTAGGGCAAAAGAACGCGCAAAATATGCCACGTTATTACACTGTAGAACAGGGCAAAAATACGGACTGAAAGAGGTGCGACAAAATTGCCGAACTAAGCTTTATTTTTTAGTGGAATAATAAATCCCTTATTCGCGATGGTTTAGTATATAATACGCGCGGACATTTTGCTCATTGCTCGTATTTTTCCTCGCCCCTTCGGGGCTCGGAAAAATACTACGCAACTCGCAAAATATCCGCGCGTATTATATACTAAACCATTGAATAAGGTGTATTTATCTCTTTCTGCAAAAAATCTCTCTTTTAGATTTTGATTTTGCGTGAAGCTTCAATCAGAGTCAATTCGGATCTCTGAAATTTTCAGGGAGGATCACACGGGCAAATTTTGAGAGAAACGCCCTTGAAACTGCCCAAAAAATTGTCATCTCTGGACATTTTACAAAAGAGTTCAAAATTGGGCCCTTTCGTGCCCTCAAAGTTATAGTATAAAGCCACCTTTAATAAAACCTATACAACTGTATGATGTAATGTGGGAATAGAAAAGGCAACAGACAGTTCATCAACCTACCTCCATGTTCAGTAGCTAGCACAATTTGCAACGCAGAGCAGTCACGTAACTTCTTTGCGAGAAGCCATCCTCCATCTGTCCATCTATGACAATTTTCGTTTCAGCAGTAAATCTGAAAAGTTGAGGAGTTGGTTCACCGCCCAACTCAAGAACAGTAAACTTGATTATGATGGTTTTTCGACTGGCATACAGTTTGGTGAGCCATTTGCTTTTTGTAACTGAAAATAGCTGTACACCGGATATTTGGAGTCAGCATATAAAGATTAACTAGCCTCTGAGAAATCGCTTTACTAAAACATTCAAACCAAGCAGCTACATCCTTTACTATTATTACACCGTTAAAGCTCATGATCATTGTTCTTTTTTACATTTTTCCTACTAAAAAATCGTGAATATAGCAAGCTTAAAAAACTTTAAAAGGAAAACCGAAGCTATCGACTTGTTTTTTTTTTTTTTTGCATTCAGCGACAGCAAAAAAGACACAAATTTACTTGCAAGGAAGACTAATCAATAAATCAATAGACATCGCCATTGCCATGTTTCATTTGCAGAGGAAAATATTCATTTCATTTCATATTGAGCGTCTTAGGGCGCACAACTACTTTGCCAACAACTTGACTTACATTTGCCCTTTTGTCGTTTGTCCGCGAACGTCCTTTACTAGTAGCATGGCCAGCTGAACGGAAGCGATAAGTTACATGTAATCTAAGGTCCTCAGCATCACTTCAAAGACTCGGAAGAACTCAGTGAAAAGACACCAACAGCTTCAGATATCTGTTCCTGCAACGACAAGATTTTTGAAACTCCACGACGACGACAAAAACGTTCAAAAGGCTTACGCCATCCTCCATCTCTCATTGGTTTAAAATTCGCGCGTAAATTACTCGTGTCGGAAAATGACGGAAGTTCCAGTTTACCACAACCGCCGTCTTATTGTGCTTATTCTTTCTTCTTGGCTAAAGCAAAAAAGCCACAGCACTGATTGATAAAACTTGTCAACAAATCTGTAATCCAAATGGTCGAGTTAACAGCAAAACTGTTTATAACTTCAGGAACAGGACAATTTTCTTCAAGGTGATTCCACTGAATTGCATTGCGCATCCTTGCTGCGCATGAGTTTTCGCGTCATTTAGCGCGTGCACGAGCGCGCGCACACACACAACACTACGGCTTTTCTTTTAGGTTAAGCTCAGAAGAAAAATAAGTGGTCATTTTCTTCTAAACGAGCACGGTGACCCCTATTTTTTAATGCATAAATTTAAAAGACATCCGGTTGACTACAATATATCGCAACTTATAAAGAAAAGTTAAATACTCTACTTTGAGATATTTTTATTTCAATGCTTTAAAAAGTACGTTTTGAGGTAGTGCTGCTTACGCACGCACGCAGCAAAATCTTTGGTTTCTTTCCTAATTTTAATTCCAGTTTAATTAAAATGGTTTACTATGTAAGATTGAAGTCTATTTCGTTGAACTGCTTCGATATTTTAACACAAGAAATGATTTTTTCTAGAAATGATAGTTCCCTTTTCGGATTATGAGCGTTCCTAGTATGAACCTCGTGGGTCATATGTTTACTATAATACCCATCCAAGTTGCACAAAAACGAGCACGGTGACCCCCAATTTTTATTGCATTTTTGTAACGCTCATAACATAGTTATGAACTGGACCAAGTCTTAGAAAATTCTAAATACTCCTTCTTTTTCAGTGGAATCACCTTAATTTTACAAACACGTTTCGACCGTTACATGGGTCATCTTCAGTGCAGCCGTTAAAGGTGGACTTAAATAGCGTGCAATGTAAGCGTTATATTACCGTGCACCTGGCCAAAAGAGCCCTTGGTCAGCGCGCCTACAAAGAAAGCGTTAAAACTTGGTACCTAGTTGATGCAGAGTCTAAAACCTCAAAGCTGTCTGAAGAACACGAGGGAAGACAAGTCTCTGAACTTTATATCAAACTTGTTTTTTCAACTTTTAAAATTAAAGGGTCCAAAGTCTCGAGTCAGTAATTTGGACCATCTCTCAGGTTTTAGGTAAAAGGGTACCATAATGCTATTTGCCGTTGAAATTGTCGAGCGATTCGTCGTTTACGGAAGAGAGCACATCGCGGGAATACTTAACACTATATGTACTTATACCGTCAACCCTCTTTAAAAATACTTCATTTCACTTAGGAAAAACGAACCAGCCTCCTTCACTCACGACTTCAGCATAACGACAATGTTCGAATCACCCTCGAGGCAATTCAGGAGAATACCCTCTTCTACACAAAGAAAATATTAGTTTTTGGCCCTCTGACCACTAGTCTCCTTCGCAGCCGTCGTTTGGGCTCGTCACGCAACGCTTCTCCCCCACCAGGAGAGAGCGTTGCGTGACGACCCCAAACAACGGCTGCGAAAGAGACTGTCTGACCACCTCAGCCGTGTATTTCTTCTCGCTTGTACTTTCCTCTTGGTGAATAGCTTGACCTAGTCTCCAACTCTTTAAAAACTGAGGTTCTAAAGTTTTTAGCCCCCCCTTTGCCCAGGTTGTCATCAAAATAATCGAGGTTGTCTTGTGGGGCCGCAAAAATTTACAAACAACATCGTTTTTATTGTGACCAGTTACAAATCAATATATTCTTTGTTTTCCATTTAAATAGTTCACTCGCCAACCATAAAAAAGTTATTTAGCTTTCCAAGACTTATGGGTGAGCATTTTTTCTTCCTTTCAGCAAGAAAATTAGAAACAGGTACCTTAAACTTCAGTTTGAAAAGGCTTATGACACACATGAACATCAAACAAAGCCCTTACACGAATTTGATTTTTCTGCAGTTTACACACCCTGGCATTTATGTTTAGCAAGATTCAAAGTGCACAATAAAAATAGTTCAACCATACAATAGTAGGACCAGCTTGAGACATCGGCAAATGTCTCTTGCATCATCCATGCCATGGATTTAAGTTCATCTTGAACACAAAGCAACAGTTAGGGCCTTGCCTGTAAAAAGTTGGGTTCACTTGTTTTTAACTAAACAGAAACCTGAAGGACTTTGATGCAATGCAAAGGTTTTGTTGGATACAACAGAAGTATAGTCCTTACTTTGCAGTGCACCTTTACCTACAGGTTCATTAATTGTATTTACAGAGAAACATTCAACTGTATGTGAACACACTTCCAAGTGAATGAAAGCAATTTGATATTGAATTTGAGGATGGATCGTGCCTGGTCAAAGCAAATTCAAAAGGGTCAAGGAATTACTGTAGCATGAAGGAGACAACATGGTGCTCATCATATAACTCAAATCTACTAGAAATTTGCTATGAAAGGTCAAGAAAGTCGAGGCTGCTGCCTAAGGTAATTTCTAAGGAGCCCTTCGGGCTCCTAACATCAAAAGTTAGGAGCCCAAGCCATTACTTTAGGAGCCCAGCCTAAAAGTTACCATGGTTGTCAAGGGGGATGGGGTGGGGCAGTAGTAATAATACCTTTCATTCTTCATTACATATTTGGGAGTCGGTCCCAGTCCTAAACACTTGAAAATAAATGGTTTTCGAAGTTGCTGAATTTTGCAAAGGCACATTAGGTATTTGATACACTAAAATTGAGTAGATTGTGGAAATTTTAGTATTTCCGTTTTTGAAATGAAGCACTTATTGTTTTGAACGGGATATATCTTACACCAGTGGAACAAAGTTACAAGGAATTGGAAGTCATTAGATGAGAATGGAAAATAGATGCTTAGGCGCCCATCCAGGCTCCTTGAACAAAAATTTAGTCGCCCACACTCGTAACTTAGGCGCCCCAGGCTACCGGGCACCCGTTAGGCAGCAGCCTTGAAAGCAATTTGATGTTTCAAATTTTTTTTCAAAAACTCCACAAAAAAACATGGCAGTCTCAACATCTTAATGATTGACAATTACCTAAGAGTTGCTGTGTAAAGCATTACATCAGAAACCCATAAGGTTTCAACGGGATTCCTATTGTACAAAGCGTTTGCACATTCATTTTCATTAAATACCACATTTGAAAAAATCATGAGAAAAAAATAACCAATCAAAATTGCAATAGCACACCAAAACCTCTACTATCTCATGCGGTTTGCAGAATTCAAACAACTTTCACTTTATAAATTCACCTTTTCGAGCAATTCAATGCAGTCAGTTTGTATTAAATTCACAGCATGTGTGAACACACACTAAGTTGCATAATCTTGTTTTTGAACAAGCTTGGTTGAATAAAGTCCAATTTGGTTAGTTATTGTTTCATCATCGTTCAGTACTTTGGAGAACTTCACTTGAATACACCAATGAAAATATTCAGTTTCCATTAAAAATTTACAGCATTAAGTTCAGAATTCAGGTAGCTCACTGCAAAAACAAAAATATTGTTGCACTTGTCATTACATGTATAAAGTAATCACATAAAAACTCTTCACGTTTTCAAATATGGTACTAAGCAAAACTGAATATCCAAACCCTGTGAACCCTTACCCTACATGTTTCACCCCTTATGGGTTTCCGAATACATACAATGCAATACTCTCAATTCAGTTTAAGCCTAAATTCAAAATTGTTTGTAATTATTACAAAAAAGCTTCCTATAAACAGTTTAAAGAGTTATGTTCGGGCCTCTTGGAACAGGTACAAATTATTTGTTGCCGCAACTGCTATAATGTTCTCTTGAGGATGCCAAGCAGTGTGAAGTATCTTATGACTAAAGTCCAAGCATTCTACTGTAATATCATCCTTCTTTCGCTTTCCTGTAACTGCTACCCGGCGAGGCTTGAGGATCTGCCGTGGCTTGCTGAACTCTCTAGAAGCCTCCAGACAAATATCTTGTTTATCATTTCGGTCAAAGATGTGAAAGAAATTGTTGTAGGAACCAGTCATTATGGACCTGAAAGGGAAATCAGTTCAAGACATGAGGTGTTTGTTGAACCTGTTACAGATTGAAAATAGATTTATTCTCAAGTCAAATTTTGGAATGCAAGATAATTGATGTCAGGCAGGGCATTTTCTGGCTGAACAAACCAAAAGGCAAATAATAACAGTTTATCTCATAAACAATTCTCAGAAACTCATAAGGAGTTGAAACATGTAACACGCGTTCACAGCGTTTGAACAGTCAGTTTTGCCAAGTACCATCAGGGCTTGACACTAACGGTAGCCAACTAGCCACAGACTAGTAGAAATTCAGTTTTGGCTAGTGGGTTTTCGATTTCCACTAGCCACTTTGGCTAGTAAGCAAAATGAAATTGGCCGAACTAGTTTCTGTCATTCACAAGGAAGCCATACGCAAACAATTTTCTCGGAATTTCTTTCTTGTTGACATACCATATTACTGGGCATTGCTGTTCAGCACGTATGCAAATTTAAGACTGTTTACTTTTCGTTGCGTGGCATTTGACAAACAAGACAGCATTTTCTGAAAGCACACATCGATGTTCTTTTTTGTTTTGAAATTAGTAGAACAAAACACGAGCTTCTCCTGATTAAATCATGCGCAAAATCGTGCGGAACTATAAAGGGATAACATTTCGAGTAACAACACATCGGTGATTTGTCATCATATGCATACTGACAAAGCTTGCCACTACAAAAATAATTAGAGAAAGATTTATATCCTTCCAAATTTAAATCAGCCGTTTTTAGCATTTGAATTTCGCCAACAGCAGTTTGCAGTATTGTTCAGATAGTTGTTTTGCTTTTGAAACGTTTCTACCCCGGCGCCTGTTTGTAAAGAAGACCTGACAGTGTTAACAATGACATCTCGGTGTCTCGATATTTTTCCAAAGAAGTCTCACAGAAAAACAGAGTCCTGAAAGTCTTAACGGGAAAATGTCTGGATTTTCCTTTGTGAGCTGTCGGCCCGAGAGATTTGATGTAAGGAAAACACAAGCCCATTGAACAAAATTAAAACCAGCGCAATTCATTTAGATGATAAATTCGTTCGCTGCGTTTAAACCAGTGAAGCGTGACACAAGCTGTGCCGACTGTGTCAAGCGGTTTGAGACGTGAATATTGTTGCTTTTTCTTAAAATTCTATAATCCCGGGCATAATGGATAAACTGCAGTGGTATAGCGAGTGGTAGCAAATCGAGAAAAATGGTATCCCACATGTGTGGATAAAAATGATATCCACACGTGTGATATCATTTTTGACCAATCAGCTTGCAGAGTTTGCCATGTTCCAATGCTGAATGAGCCAAAGTAAATCGATATTAAGTCGAAAAATCTTCGGATCTTCCTCGGCAATCTTCGGTAATCTTCGGCAATCTTCGGAAAACTTCGGAAATTCTCGGAAAATGTTCGGAAACATTCGTATAACCTTCGGACAACATTTTGAAAATTTTCGGAAATCTTCGGAAATGGTCGGAAATCTTCGGAAAATCGTCAAAAACATCGTAATTAGTAGGTTTATATAATAAAAAGAATAATACATGGTTTCTTGGAGATATGAAATTTATCTTCTCGTGTTCAAATCCGATATCTCACTCGTGAGCTATCGATTTGAACACTCGAAGATAAATTTCATATCTCCGCGAAACCATGTATTATCAAGAAGATATTTAACTGGAGACATCACCGCGTGGCTAGTAAAAATTTTTTTTGGCTAGTAACATCTAAGTTGTCACTAGCCACTAGGCTAGTAAGTTGAAAAGTTAGTGTCGAGCCCTGACCATATTTGGCAACACAAAGAGTTGGTATGCGAATGATTCACACATTACGACACACAACAATTTTTGGTTTTGCGATAAGTCACTTGAATTTCAACCAAAACGCCATAAATTACTCACAGAAACTAAATTCATTACAGTATCAAGTGAAGTTCTCCAGACTACTGAAAGACGACGAAAGAGAAGGATTTGACCAAATTTAACTTTATTCAACCCAAATTGTTCAAAAACAAGATTACGCCATTTAGCGCGAGCTAGTGCGCGCCGTGAATTTAATCCAGATATTGCAATTTTGATTGGTTGAATTTTTTCTCGTGATTTTCCAAATATGGTACTTAATGAAAACGAATGTTCAAATGCTTTGTACAATTTGAATCATAGGGAGTTACACGTTTCAACCCTTATGGGTTTCTGCAATTCCGTCTGTTTGTGTGCATGCAGTACATTTTTTTATGTCAAAATTATTTGCCGTGTACACATTGGAGTAGACCTGATTTGAAATTTCATTTTCAAAACTTTTAAAACATTAGTATTTTAGCACTTTAGCACACTAAAAAAAACACCCTACACTCTACTCCACTCAACTTCTACAAGGGTCTAGGACCCTAACAAATCTATCCAACAAAAACAAGGTGACCACCAAGTTTAGAACTAAGTGTAACTGGTTCGTACAGGAAAGGCACAGGACAGCACAGTGAAACCTTTGGAAAGGCTATGAGTGATGTGGTCAAGCTTGTAACACAGAAGCCTGAGATTTGCGTCGGCAAAACCCCACTGTAGTACTGAGCCAGAATTTTCCCATTAAATCGCAATGAACAAACTCCTAATGTATTGTTAATAATTATTTCAATTTATAATGCATTACATTTTGTTATCCGTAACGTTACTGGCTGATAACATAACCTAATGTTTGATACCATGACAAGTATTGCAGATGGTTGCAATGAATACCATCACATTGCTGATCAATCAGCAGGTTGCTAATCTTCAAGGAAGAATGCATACAGCGCAATCCAGTTAATCTGGCCACCAACAAGCCATAAAAATTTGTCTGCATTAATGTTGTGACCATGTTCAGGTGAATGGCTTTAATCTTGGCAAGACCAATAACATGAACGAAGTGGTTAATGAGAGTGCTGTAAAGTTGTTCCACCACACAAAGAACAGTATCATTCAACTTACCCATCATTTCCATTCCAAACACATTCAAACTTGTCAAAGATGCAGTCGTTTTCATACAGTGAGCATAACTTGCTTCTAAGATAGTCGTGCACATTGTAAACCTCCACTGGCTTGTTTTCCATGTTTAAATCCCACACCTTGACTGTTAAGTAGTCACGTGTCAACATATTTCGGCCATTGTGGCTAAATCGCACATCTGATATTGATGAAATGATTTCTGAAAAGAACGATCGTGCCCCAGGGTCCTCTGGTTCTTCAAACACTGCAAGATAAAATGTCAACCACAATATAAAATTCACGAAGGAGAACCCACACAGTACCAAGAACCAACCATAATGACTTGGAAGGTCAATGGAACTCTTGTTATGTACATTTTTACACCATTTAGCATTACAGTCCCTCCCATATGACAGGATATAGTTTTAGTGCAACGACTGTATGCAGGCACTACAGCATATAGTGCCATTGATTGATCTAGTAACAAGAAGTAACAGAACTCTGTAGGTTTTAATACTTCTGCTTTCAATAGTTTATGTAAGTAACGGATGACAACTGCATCAACAACAGATCTGAATGATTGGCCAAGTGAACAGTCCAGCATGTGCATAAGCACACGAAGGTCTGAACAAACAGATAGAGCAGACAAGAACGCAGAAAGTCATCCACATGACTGACTAGAGAGCTTAACCCATTGGCGCCTGTGCCGCCAGTAACCGCCTGTGCGAAAACCACCCCTGAAATGCCTGTGCCGTCCGTAACCGCCCGAAAAAAACACATGGTGACAAATGCCCATTCCCTCCCTCCCTGGAGACTTTTTGGTTCTCCTATTGTTCTATGGATAATAAGGGCAAATAAACCAATCAGAATCTGTTTTCTGCGCATATTTTTAGAGAACTCTAGGGGTCCTAGAAAGAAGGTTTTTCGTCTTGACTCATGCGTTCAAAATGTAGAAGAAGATTATGGCGCATCACCGCTCTTGTTTACAAACTTTCAAGGCCTTGTTTTTCATTCGGAACACAGAAAATTGCCTCTTTGGGGCTAAAAATTAAAAGAAGAAACACCGACCAATTTTTAAGTGGCTCTAAAATGGAAAATCATCGAGTACAGAGAGCTTAAACCTCGTTGAGGACGGATTCATCTTCCTTTTGCGGCCGCGAAGACACGGTGTCATGGCACTTCGAAATGTGTTTTGAATACAAATCACGGACCAACACACAAACTTAATGCGGCTTCTCAAGACTTTTGAAAACAAAAATGGTAATGTACAGTAGTGCTTTGAATATGGATAGAATTTTTAGAAGAATCGGTAAAGCCATTGGGTGAATAACTGACTGCAAAAGCCGTCAGCTGAAATTAAAACTTTCGCTTTAGCTTGAACATGTGAATAATTAATTCTTGATGCACAATTACACGGCTTCACATTTTTTGATATTTTGACCCTTTTGAATACATTTCTTGACTTTATCCTTAATAAAATTTAATTCGAAATAAAGTTTCTTTCAAGTTTCTTTCATTTATCAATCTTTAGTTCGGAATTTTGGGCTTTTGAAGTGAACAGATTTGACACGCACGTGTTGTTATCTGATATGCATCTTTTCACCGAGACTTGCTACAGTGCTTCAGAAAATACAAAGGAATATGTTTATTAACATTAAAAGTAAAGGAAAGCGTAGAAAGCGTTGCAAGTGTTCATTTAGTGGTAAGAATTCTGTAGTTTTGTCAGCGATTTTCCCTGTTTCACGCCGCCGTGATATGTAAATATTTTTGTCATCTCGAATTACCGCTTTTCTGCAACAAGAAAATACCTTTGTACTATTGAATTAATGGCAGTGTCAGTTGTACAGAATGAAAACCTACCTTTTTCCAGAGTATTTTACGATATTTTCTAGACTTTGTTCAAAGTCTGTGTGTTTTTGCGAGCTCCTAAAATCATGCACGGAGGTGAATAAAATTTTGTCGCTGTCTTGAAGTTTGGTTTGGGATCAATTTATCAAGGCTGATAAACTCTTCAATTCATAAATTGAAGACAACATGTCTAGTTGGAATAAAAGTTTACTTCAGAAACTAATTATTTGTCTGGATTTACTGCGCATATGGTTTATTTTTTCCACTCGTACGTTTGCATTGAATGCCATAAAAGAGCCAGGTATTTAGGGGTGGGTGCGCGCTAAAAACGTCCAGGCGTCAATGGGTTAACTGAGTAGTAAAATGAAGTCCTTCAGTATTTAAGAAATAGAAAACATGTATCATGTTTCTATTGAGTTGTAGAAAAAGCTGTGGGAACACGAGCCGCAGCTCGTGTTCCCACAGCATTTCTCGTTCTCCCAAACTTTCACGAGTGTTTCTATAACTCGAAAGAAACACGAAAGACATGTTTTCTATTTCTTTTAGAAAACACTGCGACGAAAAACGAAAACTTGTTCACTTTAACTATCAAAATGTAAATTCTCTTTGCTCGGGCCATCATCACATCGACAGCTCGTGCTAGTTCTGTGTTTCTATCGAGTTATAGAAAAACGATTTTTAACCAATCAGGACGCATATTTTCTTAGGACTGTTTTCTAAATATTTATGTTTGTATGAATAAGAGACCCAATCTGCACCAACAGCAAACTGAATGAATGTAAGAATGAACAGCCAAACAGGTGCATAAGCCCCTGAATGCCTGAGCAGACAAACCGGACAAAGAAGAAAGCCGAAAACACAGAAAGTCATCTATGCAAATGACTAACTATAGTTTTACTTAGTAGTACTCTGTTGTTCCTATGATATTTAGAATAAGCAATTTAGTGGGCTCACTAAAAATTTTTCTCTAATTGGCCTGCTCAGAAAGTCTGCCATTCTCATCAGGGGCGCAGTGACAGACCCGTTGCAGAGATAATTATTTAGAAGGAAGCATGTGAGAAGTCAGGGTAAGTGCACACAGGAAGACATTACAATGATCTTTGTATCCATACTGTAACATTTTGTTTACTAAAAGCCAAATCAGGGTGAATCTCTGAATTTTAGCTGCATCTAAAACAGGAAATACTAATAGTGTACATTTTTACTAAAGCACACCCCTCTCAATGCTTGAACTTACTTTTAGAATGCCTATCACATAACGCTGATTGCCTCATGTCACACAACCTAACAGTTCCTTTACTGCTACTGTATGCAAATGTACTGCATTCAATGGGGTGAAACTCAGCAGCAGTGATCACTTCTGTGAGTTCCTCCATATTTGCTGGTTTGATATCAACAATGTCTTATCACACAGTTAAGCTAAATCTGCACTGATATATGCTACATGTACATGTAAATATACAGATCAGGCATTAGGCCAACATTTCAAAACAAGGCTGTCTTGGGGGTATAAAGTCAAAGTAAGCTTTGTTAATGAGTTTGTATAGGAAAAAAACAATAATATATGTACCCCAAGACAAACTCACTGCAGAAACCACTCAAGGAGTAATATAACAACTGCAATGGTTTCTTTTATCAACACAAAGTATAAACATGCAGAACATTGTGAAATACACAAGGAGCATACCATTGTGGACACAAAATGGATATTTCTATCCTAACATTTGCCTAACTGGTACCATAACAAATGTACAGAAATTAGAAGTGTCATCTTATAATCTCAGTCCTCAAAATAGACTTCTTAACAGTTTACAAGTATACACAAGAATGCCTTCTCTAGAATCATTATTCTAACACAAAAAGGATACTGTAACTCTGATCATTAATCCCAAGATGCCACAGGTTTATCCTCAAATCATCTGCTGATAAGTATGTTTCATCATCACTGTTAAGGGATATGGAATTTATATGGTATGTGTGTGCATTTGCATACACTCGTCTAGGGCTTGCCTCCACAACAAGTTCAGAGGGTTTAAACACAGGAACACGCAATGATGTTACATCTTCAGGATTTCTTGGTACCCCTTGGTCATCCCGTAGGTTGAAGTTAGATGGAGCATAGCATCTTTCAGAAATTTTCCACAATTTTACTGTTTTATCTGGAAAAGAGCAAAAGTCAAATGAGGTCATTCATATACCAACATCATTCTAAGTTACCTCACCTCACAAGAAATTCTTACGAATGCCACAAACTGAGCATTTCAAACTTATTTACAACTCTGCTTACCCAAAGAAGCAAAATATAATGAACAAACACACACAAAAAATAGTCCAGCATCGAATTCCGGACTTGATAACATTGCTGTCAAAACACCTTCAAGACAAAACAGCACCCCCTTTATTCCTCATTCTTTTGACGTGCTGTGCCAAAGGTTTATACAATGTAAAAATTAGCCTGCATGGCAGGCATTACAAGGGGTTTGTTGACTGGAGTATTTTCCAGGCAGCATATTGAGATACATTCCCCTCAATATATTGGACACCATTTGTGCAGTTGTCATATTTATGTCAACAACTGCACTTGCATATATTGCCTTGTGTTTGTAGTTATCCCCAGTGTGTTTATGTTGTTTTTTTTTCAGTTATGCTTAACTCATAAGAGGAGACTGTGCTTTAGGCTCTGTCCATTCCAGTTATCATTCAAATGGCTCTAGAAGTGTACAGATGTTTTGCGGAGGGAACGGTGAACAGGTGATGACAGGTTTGTTGGTAGATAAAAATGTAGTTTATTTGATAATTTTATTGGAATTCAAAAACATTTTCACCATTTATCCTCATCGAATCCTGTTACACGAACAAACGACTTACCCCACGTAGAGAAAGCGTAAAGAAAAGTAATTGTCCATTCAAATGCACAATATAAGATACGAAACTACGAAAATCGACACACCTATTCAGGCTAAACATATCTATAAACTGATGAGCATTCAACATTTGTCGAGACTTTTCAAATACTGCGTTTAGAACCGGCATGTTTTAAGGGTTAAATGAGTCAATTAATTAATGAGCTTACCATTGGTAGAGAGCAAAAAGTGCGATGCATTTCGTCGCTTTAACCACTTGATCTTATTTATCTTTTCTTCGATCTCCAAACTCTTCAAATAATCGAACTCCGGTTCGTGACTTTGAAAAGTGCTGTAAACGTTGTATTCGCCATAATGCTGCGATCCTTTTGGCTGTAATAAACACAATTCAAATAACGTATTAGATTCGACAATATTGCGGACAACTGATTTGCACCTCCAGAAATGTCAAGAAATGACCGTTGGTTCAGAATCTCACCGCTTCTTCTTTCTGAAAGATCACAATCCGTCCTCCCTTGTCGCCGGTTGCAAGGAGCTCGCCATCATGGTTAAATTCGACAGTAGAGACTATATCAGCTGAAAGACAGCAAAGATGCCAATAAGTATAAGCTGTCTGTGAAGTAAAATGTTCCAAAAATGAACAAATCTCAAACCAAATTTGTACAGATAGTACACACTCGGTCTTCACTTACATTAGCTTGTGTACAACGATAACTTCCATTAGGTTAACTAATGATTTTCAAGTTAACATTTTACCTTCAGTGAGGTCTTCATCTAAAGTTCCTTTTACCTGCGAAAAGCACCACTGCACTTCTCCTCCATCTTCTGCAGACAGAAAATATCATAATGAAAACCTACATGATTACTGACATTACTACGATACTACGCGACGCAGAAGCTTCGCATTTTGACACGCCAGATACTTACTTGCCATCGCATTTAATGGCAAACTATAGCCAAACAACAATACATAGATATCCTAGAAATATGTTTTTCACTATGAAAACACCAAAGTAATTTGTAAGGCCAGGATGGCCCCAGATTGCAACCTCACATAGGTGTCACCGAAGGAAATCCAACATGGATGCCGTTCAAGGTGAAGGTGTGACGTCAAAATGAAGAAAATGTGTATATTCCAGATTTGGACATAATTTCCAAATATGGAAGAACAAATCTGAGCGCCAAGCTTCAAATTTCCCAATGTTGCTGCAAGGGACGCACAAATTTTCCAGAAGTGGGGTGCGTTCTTACATGTAAAATTTTCTCAGTATTGTTGGGCATGTTGTTGCCTTTTGAATGGCTGAATTCGAAAAGAAAAGAATGATTCGTTGTCATGATTTTTTTCTGAAATCAATGTTTCCAGGTCAATTTCATTTCTGAAAATTTCTTTTTCTTTTCTTCGCTATGGAAAAATAATAATTAAATTGTAGAAATTCAAATTACCCCCGCCCAAAACAACAACAACATTACATGTGAAATGCTTTATATGAGTCTAATCACTCGCGTTTCGATATAGTTCTTCCTTAGGATAAATTTTGCACGTTCGCTTACATGTAAACCTTTGTGAGTCGACGTGAAGTAAACGAAAATAAAATGGCATTTAGGAAAAGTTACCACACCAAGTAGTATTAGAAATACATTTTAATTTTCGATCAATTAATTGAGCTCCTGTTAACGTGGTTAATGTAGATCGCACTTTTTAATGACTTTTTTGCGTCTCATTGTTACAATGTAACCAGAACAAATCTTACACTTCTTCGGCCAGTAAACATTTTGCCATGGATTTTCATTGATGTCAGTGCCTAAATTCGGAAAAGCCTGACCGCCATGAAACACCTTGATCCTTATATATTTGGTTGCAAATTTAAGCTCCTGTCAGGAAATAATTTTTGACGTTCTACGGTTTACGGGAAGTTAGAGTTACTGGCAAAACTAGAAGTGCGTTTATAGTGGCATACATGCATGTTGTTACTGTTTTATGTGCAAACATGGGGAAAATTTGAACCAAGATTGATGCCCGAACTTAGAGCAACAAGGCGTTAATTCTCACCTTTTCGCTTGTCATATTTTTCTTTCTGTTTTGAGCCATTTCGCTTGTCGCCCTGGCTTTGTTTTACGCTATGATGGTGCCCTATATCTGCAAGATAATAAGAAAGCAAGGGGTCGTTTATCCTTGAAAATCAAACGAAGCAAAAGTCGGTTCTAGAGGAATAACGATCTCTACAATCGAAGATATCGGAAACGATCTCACTTTCTTTTGTTTGTTAATTTTTTTTCCTCGCAAATGCGGTCTAATGGATGAACCAATCTGAACAACGAAACGGCGAAATGTTGCTTATCTTGTAATCTGTTTTATATAAGCGTTTTGAGGGATAATTGTTTTGCGATTAATTTCTTACCCAGCTTTAAAGGATTTAGTATTTGACTGCCCCTAGCTTTTCAGAGAAGCTTTATACTCGAGGCTTACTGTGATTCGCATACATATATCATGTACACTTTATCGAATACTTTGCATTCGAGCTCATTAAAAATTCTACTATCTGATTCAACAAAGCTGCTCTTTTTCAGTATCGTGTACATGTCTAGTTTTGTTTTCAATAGATTGCAACGGAAGCACATGTACAAAGTTTTGATATTTGCAATCTTGACTCGTGCGACGATTTTCCAATATTGCAACTATTTTCTTACTCTTTTACTGAAAATGTTCCGATACAGAAGAGCAAATTTAAAGGCGATATCGTAAGAGTTCCGAAAAGTATATTTACACATGCAAAAGAGATCGGAATTTTATGCCAAAATATCGTTCTTTTCATGGTTAGCCAAGCAGCTTAATGTTTCATATAATAAATGCACCTGCAGCAAAATAGTATGCATTGAAATAAAACACAACACAGCGTAACTTGTTTATTTCAGCCTCTTTTGTATTAAATAGTCCAATTTTCGCCGTTGTTTCAGGAAGCAAACAGATTTTGTTTTCATGATGCAAAGGAATATATTTTGTAATTTTTCACTAGTAAATTAATGGGTATGGGTAACAACCTTATGCTAATAATTCCGTTCAGTGAATTTCATCGACGACATTTTGAATATCCACTGACTGGTTTGTATGAATTTACATGTCAAGGGAATAAAAGAAATATAAATCTGTTTTTATTGTAATTATTTTCGATACATTAATGCAAATAAACGAAGCGGTTCTATCGAATGTACAAGTTGTACACGACAGTACCAAAGTTGTAAACATTTTATCGCTTACTCTCTCAAGCGTTCATTAGAATAATTAAGAAAACAATGGCGCTGTTCAGTGCTATTTTTTTATTCTTGTGATTGACACAAAGGATGAATGCATTATCACACTAATCTTTGCTATGCGTGTTACGACCGTGTCAAATTTTGTACGAACTTGTTTCTCGATGAGTTCCGTTGATTGATTGAGGTAATCCTTCACCTTTTGCTCGAGCCGTAAAGAAAGGGTTGTGAATATTTCGTTGAACAAAAGATGTTTTGTTTTCAGATCCCCCAAATCTTCTTTTTCGCTACTTGCGTTATTAAAGTCTGTTTAGATTAGCCTTAAATATATCAGAAAAGTTGACGTGAATCAGATTTCCATCTGCCCATCGTTGTCTATTTCGCAATCATGATTTGCTTTCCGCGTTCCTAATTTATTACTCGGTTTACGCAACGAAAAGCGACTTTATGACCACTGGACGTTTGAGGGTATTTTGGGGGTTTTAATTGAAATGTTCAACCACGCGCTGTAATAGCTCTTGGATATACTGTGTTTCCTCATATAATTTATAAAATAGCGGCAGGAATCAAATCAATTATTTATTTTATTTTGCGCCGTATGACATGGCTTGAAGTCTTTGAAGTTGTAGCTTGAGGTCGAATTGTTTAGAGTTGTCACGTCTCAGCGGAATCAGCGGAATACTCAATCAAAAAGTAATAATAATAATCCAAAGGAAGTTTGTCATATTAAAATTGGAGCTTAGGTAAATCTTTGTTTGGCGAGTATTTTGCACAACGAGTGATATGATACCAACATGTGTGTAGATTCATGAAACGCGATTAGATTTGGAACATTTGATCGCACCCAAGTTTTATACCCGGGTTTATACTGCCTTACACCGCCGTTAAACTTAAATATCGAAGGCATTCTGTACAAGTTCAATCGCCTTCTATCTAGCATTTACTGCAAAGACACTCAATGTATCGATTTAATTGGTTCTCCTTATTTATGAATTTCAAACGAATTCGACTGTGAATCTATTAGCAGCAACAAAACCGGAGCTCTTGAACTGCTAAAATGTAAACAACAGTAGCATTGAAAACAATAATTCACTTTAGCGGTAAAAAATGACGTCTATAGGAAAATGGGATTTGCTTACGGTGAAGTTTATCCTTGAGGACTTGCATGGCTCTTCAGATCATCCTTCTTCCACGGGAAAGAGAATCGATTGTCGAACATACATTTAAACGCGCAAATCTCTTCGGACTTCTCTTATGCTGGCTTCTTTTGGGCAAATGAGCCGGCGGATAGCTTTGGTTGCGAGAGGTCTGGGAACTGCCTTGTTCTCTGACAAGAAGAAGTCAAAATGGCGACCGCTCAGGTTGGGCTGTGAACTTTGTTGTCGTTTGTTTATCTTCTTTGGCTGCGAATGTTAACATTGAACAGCATCAGCCTCCTTAAGATAGATCGTTGTTATTATTTACCCAACCAAATCGTTTATTTATATGTTCTAGGTACAGAGTGATGATGCTTCGAGACGAAATGTCAAAGTTTTCGTCCAAAGAGATTACTCGCGTGGAACCGCGTGTCGCTTTCAAAACAAGTTCCCACCCGAATTAGAGGGAAAGGTGGGTTTTATGAATTCCTTTTCTGCTTTAGTGTTTGTCCGTAGTAGAAAAGTAAGCTTTACGAAAACAGGATCATGTTGACAGGACATGGTCTTATGTTTGTCTGCTGGGAGTTTCAAATTTTTGATCGATCGATCGCGTTTTGTTATAATTTTTGCAATCGATCATTCATTTTGTGATTTTATTGTTTAATCCAGACCAGAATCACAACAATCACATATTATAAGTTAATTTTTGACATAGTTCTTTTGGGTCTTGGTTGTTCCTCGCAAAAATTTTTTAGGGAAAACAAGCTTTGGAGCCAACGATTTCTGAACCCTGTGAGGTGATATGTAAACAGTAATCTTCCGACAGAGTGGTTCCGAAATAGCAGCACTGTTCAAGACATGATATCTGTGATTGATTATTTTGTTTAGCTTAACTTTTGAGAGATAGTGTAAAAAAGGTCTATGGAAAACAAACTGTACTGAGCCAAAGAAAATTTTTCTTTCCTCTTTTATCTTTTAGTTTATTTTTAATTGAACTTCTGAGCATGAAAACGCCCACTTCTTGTGTATTCAGCTCTGACAACCCTGTAAGCCATTAGCTATTTGCCCTTTCCTTCTCAAGATTGGTCAATATCTAATTCCCCCAAACCAATTTATATATAATATTTCACGTGAGAGTGCTCAGTATAATGTGCTCACCATCGGGGTGAGTGACTCCCAGATAAGTTTTAAAAGATATGAAATGCACTGCCTTGTGTCGTAACCACAGACAGGAAATTTGCGATGTTGCAAATATTCCTTTTTCTTGGCTTCTCATATTCCCAAGAATCAGTTTTACTTGGTAGACACTGGATACACTTGGCCAGCGAGGTCAATAGGACTGCGAACTGGGTCAACTGGCAGTGAAGGGAAGGAATCCCACATATCGGTTAAGTGGTGTGTAGAGATCGTCCTGTGTGATTTTCATGAGGTCATGCTGAAATGGAGATTGGTTTTGAAGCGAATCGAGCGAAATTACACTGAGCGAAGAACTAATGCTTGGCACTATTGCGAAACAAACATGCGGATGAAAGATGACACCGTGGGGTAATTACAAGCAAATAATTAACCTACACTGGATACACTGTACATTTGGCATCTAATAAGGTCCCTGAGAGAACAGCACTGTTGTAGTGAATTCATACTGAGCACACCCTTTTGCAAATGACATTGTTGATCATATGGAATGCACTGAGGGCATTGCTTCAAATGCATGTAAGAAAACTCAGTGAACAAGCTAACTGCAAAGCAGTTTTTACTGATGAATCTTCATGAGATTCTTATATTTCAATCAATTTTTATTCTATACTGTTTCACAAGACAAATTTCTCAAAAGTAAGTTAACTCACAAAATAAGACAATAATATTTCAAGCCTGGATAAGATCACAGGTTTTGTGTATTTTTAGTTTGTCATGTCTAGGTGGCTCATTTTGCATTATTTACAATCACAGTGATTGCCAAGATGTGATTTCTTTGGTTACTGTGTTACAATATTCATTAACAATTTAAATTTCTTTATCTATTAATCCCATTAGTAATTAATTTGTAACGTACAATAGACAGGTACTTGTAGTGATAATAATTGTTCCAGAAAAAATGTCTTAGCTGGCTTCTAAGGATAAATTGATTATCCATTGTAATGTATAAAAACTAGTGGGTAGAATTTAATGGCTAATCGCAGTGCTTGAGGGATAGTTAAATAGTTGATTGTCGTGTATGTTTTTATCTGAAGCTCAAAAACAAACCATATGTTCACCCTGCTGATTGCCAGTCATAATCACAACCACAACCATCAGAGCCTCAGACAGAAGAAAATTAGCCATGCATGTGGCCTTTTGAACCCCATTACTTGTGATGTCCGCTAAATAATTGATGGCAGCATAAAATGCTACCATTGGTTAAGTTTTTAAATTCAGAGTTTGCATGTTATCAAAACCTTGTTATTAAAAAATTAAAATATATAAATTACTCTCAATTTTTGTTTAGCTTGAGCGCAGCCAGTTTGAGCAGACAGTAAACCACATTAATGGAATCTTTGATGAAGCTGAGAGGGTTGGTGCACGGACATACTTTGAAGGCTGTTTGGGTTGCGTCACTGGATATTTAATCTTCATGTGCATTCAGACTCAGTATAACAAGGTAAGAATAAGCATATTTTTGCTCTGTATAAATGTCTTGGTTTCCAAAGGATTCAGATGTTATTTCCGATGACTACTTTTTAGCCTGAAGCTACTAAATTATTACTGTTTTATATCTCTTTACAAACTAGTCATGACAGTTCCAAAAATGGTTTTACAAAATTTATACTTAACCAGACTTAACAGCTTGATTTAAGCTAAAAGCAGTGGCCACAATAATGTTATGTTAAAGGTTGATAATGAAAATATGTAAAATTTATTAATTATAAATAAAACTATTTAAAGCTATGCACATGCTTGCAAGCTTGTCTAAATAATCATAGATTAACAGTACAAGCTATGTAAAGCACCCCTCTTTTAAGCCCCTCTTGTTAATAATAAAGGGATTTGTGCTATGACACCCCAATTCCAATTTAGCTTCATACATTGCTTTAAATGTTTGGGTATTTGAGAACCCACCTTCTCTCTGGAATTTCCAATCCCTTCTGTGGGGGGAGTATGGATATTTTCTGCAACCACACAATGTGCTATCAAGCAGCACTATAACATTAAAAAGGCCACTTTATTTCCTTACATCCACCGTACTATTGTGTTCGTGGTCTGTCCCCTTAGAATATATGATTTGCCATAAGCTCCCCTCCATTTCTTATATGCCCCTATCAAATGTCCTAAACAGACATAAGCCCCTTCCCCCTTTACAGTATAATTTTCTAATGCATCTATCACTTACAAGTACTGCACTATTATTATCTTTGTGTTAACTATTTTTATTCCAAGATTTAGACCTTAAAAAGATTCTTTTGTATCTTTACAGTGTTTAAAGAGACTAGCAGAGTACATAAATGAACAGAACCAAAGTGTTTTTGTTCCAAGGGGATTGATGATTACTAATCCCATGGACAGAGGACTCCGAGTTGTATCCTTTCACTTATACTGAAAATATAATGCAAATTACAGTTCAATCATGATTGAAAAGTTACAAAGAAAAGTAAAAAAAATCTCTACTCCCCTTTCTTAGGCACTTCTCAGTTAAGATCAATAAAACCTTCTTGAAGGAAATTATTGCATAGGGAGGCAATGAGGGCAGTCATTTTTTAGTCATGTTGAATTTGAGCTGCTATCTCTGCACTTAAGAAAAAGTGTTGCCAAGTGTTTCCCTTTCTTTCTTGAATGGCTAGTCAAACTCTGTAAGTGAATTAACCCAAGGAAATTCAAACTTCTGCTATAGTACAACCCCAAAACCTTTGCAAATGCTTGATTGTAGAATGGTTTGTATCCAAACTCCCAATTCCAACACTTACAGTGATGTTTTTGTGCAGATTAATCATTGTCGGGAGCTTCATTCTTGTTCTCTCTACATCTCATTCTCATTCTCACCCAAAGAGTGTTTTGATTTTTTATTACTAATATCACGGTTTCGAAAAGAAGCCACCAACAAGGAGTTTCTGTTGGGTATTCTGGCTTGAAAATACAAGAATTGTTTTCACCTGATCAAAATCCAACTGAGAATCCTTGTGCCATACTGAGGTTGTATGCTATTGTTAAAAGAAAAACATTTTTAATTTGCTACATGGCTAATACTTCTTGGTATTAATGATCATTTTTCAAACCACCAGCTGAAAATGTTTTGGAACATTTCAGCCTTTTAAGTGGGTATCTTGTTTCGATAGGATATTTATCTGTAATTTGGAACTGATTTATTAGTAGTGTTACAAAAAAGGCTAACTTTATTCTTACATGTTTTATTATCAGTAGCAGTAATGTAGTTATTTCTTTAACACTTTATCTCAGATTGAAATTGTTGTGGTCAACCCATTAGATCAGAGGTGACCGGTGAAATCTGGCTCCTATCCTTTGTACATAATTAATGTGGTGCTGAATTCTGCATCTTCCAGGACTGTCAAGAGTAACTCAGAACCTAAAATAAGTCTTTTAATTACATGTTTCTATAAAGTTGCTTTCTAAGTTCCTAATGGCGTATTTAGTAAGCTTTTTGTATAAAAAAGTTGAGTGAAACAATTAAGTCTACCTCTCAAGCTCATTTACTGATAATCATTTATGATAAGAAGCAAACTAGGGATTAATTAATTAAAATTTGGAATACACATATCTTTAAATCAGTTACAGTATTCCTCCTAATAGTTTGACATAAATATTTTTCTTTTTTTTTTCAACTGGTTGTAGTTAATATATGTCCATGTTGTATCAGATCTTAATGCCCTTTGTTCCAACCAGAACCCGAAGGATTATTTAAAGTTCATCAGTTCAATTTAGTAAACAAAATTTCACCTTCAGCTCAAGTCTAGCACTGGTGCATGGCCAATCGTTCTGTATATACAGTGTATTAATAGTGAGTTCACGCTGACCACTGAGCTCGCGGCTATAAATCAAATTTGATTCACAGTGCAGCATCCAAAATACATACAGAAGAAACCAAATTTAAAGAAGTAATGAAACTTCCCTTATCATCCACATCCATATCATTCTAAAAGGAGATATGGTCATCTTCAAAACTTAAGCATTCTTTTGCATTTTGGTTTTAAGCATTCATGACATGCGTTATGAATAATTTTGCAAAGAATTCATGTCTCACGGTATTTGAGTCAAATTTTATGGGTGTCACCATCTCGATTATTTTCTGAATGCCTCATAGATTTTCTATGCAGCTTCTAAGTTTTAGTTATGAGTTGCACTGGGGAGACAGAATGTAGAAATTAATTTTTGTAAGAGTAAGTAGTTTGTTTATACAACTTAAATAGTCACTGAGTTGTAAAATAATTCTGACTTAAAATTAAAACTACAGGTATCTATCTGCACTATATACCAGTAATTGTACACTGTAGTAGAGAAAAGGAAGTCACAGTCATTTCCTGACCAAGAGGAATAATAACAATATTAATTATTAGCACTTTAAGCATGATAATAATAATACTGATATATAATATACAAATACTGGCTTACAATCGTCAAGGAATATCAAATATTGGATTAAAATTGTCAAGGAATATTGCTTACCATAACAGTTCTAGACTACATGTAATTGAGAAATTCAGCCTACGGACAGGGAGTAGAGTTCAGAGAGACACATCAGTTGACATGATGAACAATGTCCAACTTCTTTTAGTAATTTAAGTCTAAATTTGAGCCTAGTGGCCGATCAGGCCGGAGCTTATCCCGGTTTCTATAGCATTTAGTGACTAGAAGTATTTCTACTCCCCCTGGATAGGATGCTAGTCCATCGCAGGGTTTAGTGTGTCTGTGTTTGCAAATTGGGTGTGCAAAGAAAGTCCCTTCTCATAGCCCAGTTCTAGTGGATTTTACTGTGGGGCTAGTGGATTCTGTCCATCAATCGTCTGATGGGTGAGTAAGATGAAGTAAGGCCACTGAAAAAAGGTCTCAGCCTAGCACACAATAGCTCCAACTTGCCAGAAGGGTAAGCTGGAAAATCCACTTTCTTTGCACCATGATTAATTCAAGTAGGAAAGTAACGAAAATGGAACACCTAATCATCACAAGGGGGGAGTTTCAGCCATCTTCCAGAGACATCTTGAGATGGCTGCAATTAAAAACACACTGTTTGCATGCATTTAACGTAACTCTTTACAGTGGTTAGTAATCATGCAACTGCCAGAGCAAATAGTCTAGACACGAAGTTGAGTTTTGATGGATGTCAGTCATCACCGCTTCTTTGCTGAAAATGCAAAAATTTACTCAGTTGTCAGCAAACTCAGGGAATTTATTTGACATAATGAGTTAAAATACATTCTAGGTGACCGGGTGAACACATTTCACAATTAGTCAGAATCAACACTTTTTGCAGAAATCATGTGCTTTTTAAACAGCATATCTTTGATAGGTTAGACTGGAAAACAGTAATTTTTTCTCTTACATTGTTTAACAACAAAATTCAATCCTGTCTATCTGCATTTTTAAAAGAAGAATATCAGCCATCATCAATTGTCATTCACTCGCATGAATGACCACAATTTAATATGTAGCAGATCTACATGCACAAAATTTTTTTTGTACTTATTTTTTATTTCTGGTCACAGAAACATGTTTTTCAAGTTTCAAACACAACATTTTAAAAATATTCACAAGATTGTGAGGTTAGTTAACCAATAGGCAGAGATGATTGACATCAACTAAAAACTTAAACTTGCATCTAGACTTTTTGCTCTAAAGGTCTTGTGTGATTGATAACCACTGTAACAAGCATGTACAGATTGTAACAAAAACAAGAAAGAGTAATTTTCATGCTGACTGTGGGGGTAAATAAACAAGCTTTATTTGTTCTTGAAGCTGTCGTGTTTATATGTTGGAAAAAAGTAAATCAGTGATAAAATATTGCCAAGTTTCTTTGACTGTTGATTTCATTTTCAAACATTTATTACAAGAATTATTTCCTTTAAAGTATGTAAGTAACATTTTGAATAATGCACACTGAAATTGATTTTAAGTCTGATTCATCAATAGACTAGTCTGAAGTATCAAGAGTCTCCTTGCCCTAACCTGCCAGCACCCCTCAGGAGCTTAGAGCGAGGAAACTGCTGACACTTCAGACTAGATTCATCAGATAGTTCAAATTTGTGGGGACAGATACTCATGCTGTTTAAATCATGCTTGCTGAAAACTTTAACCTCTTACATCGCCCTCTGAATTTCAATAACAGCTTCCCTAGTTGGTCAATATTTAGATACCCCAGTAACACAATGTGTGGTTCCAGAAAATATCCATACCCCCCCCCCCCCCCCCCACAGAAGGGATTTGCCCTATGACCCCCCACCCCTCTGGAAATTCCAATTTAGCTTCATACATTGCTTTAAATTTTTGGGTCTTTGAGACCCCCCCTCCTCCCCGGAATTTCCAATCTCTTCTGTGGGGGGAGTATGGATATTTTCTGGAACCACACAATGTAAAATTTAGCCTGGCTTTAAGCCTTAGGGCAATAAAAGAAAAGAAATTATTTGTTTATCCCTTGACCTTGTCATGGGGGCAGGCGGGGAACTTGCTTCCTGTTGTGGACTATACTGGTAGGCTCTGACAGCTCTGCCCAAAAGGGGTTCCTTTTTTCAAGCTGTAGGTATATAAAAGGGTAGAGACTTGGCGAGCTAGAGTATAGAGGAGGGTAGGGAAGCTATCAATAGGTCTTTAAAAGGATCTTTCAAAATATCTCGCGCAGGCCCACCAGTTAAGGGGTTATTCAAGTGAAAAATAAGGAAAAGAGATGCAGCCTTTCTGTTTGTATGTGAAAGGGACCCATTTTCCATGAAAGTAACCTTTTCTGACAAAAATGATATATGAAAGGGTAAAGGTTTGGACCTCAGGACGACATTTGACACCAGTGGATTGCGAGTTTTCGTTTTTGCTAGTGCAAGCCTCAGTTGCCCAGATTTTTTACTCCATACTCTTATAGTATTAGGATCATACTTAACCACAATGTCCAATTTGACTTGATATCTGATATACAAAGATGCATTTTAAGCTCCAGAAGTTTCTCAATTTTTTTATTGTCTTCATGTAAAGTTTAAGGTGGCATTCAGTTTAAAGTGCAGAATCCCTCAAAAGTACAGCAGGACTTTGAAAAGAACCACTGCTAGAAAGCAAAAAAGCATTCACAATGCTCCGTAAGAAAAAAGATGGCGTCGGTACATTTGACCACAATACCTTGCGAACCTAACACAGTCCATATGGCACACAGAATGCTACGTTTTTGCAAAATTCATCCCCGTACTAACAACATTGTTCATGCTGGGTTTCAAGGTTGTGGAGCTTTTCTGTGCGCTTTTATGAGCGTTTTTGCAGTTTTCGCGCGCTATGCATTATAGGTAAATGTACCAGTCGCCATCTTTTTGCGTACGGTGGATTAATCTTGTTTGCAAGTGTTGTAACGTGCTTCAATACAGTTTTTAGTGTCATTTATGCAGAATTGATGAGGCAAAGCTCACATTTCAATTTTTTTGAAAACTGATAATGTTAAGAAAGTTGCAATAACATTTTCAAAGATAGTTCTCCACAAGTGTTCTTTAGGCAAAGTATCAGGATTTTCAATGTTTCAAGCCTAGGTTTTTTGAGGAAGACACCCTACCCATCCCCCTGCCATTTTTAAGCAAGAACGCTTTTTAGAGATGGAAATGTACAATTAAGTGAGAAAAAAAATGGCATGACCAAAATTTTGAAAGAAAATACGGTCTAAAAATTATTTTTAGAACACCACCAGACAGTTGACCCCCATGCATAGGCACCCAGGCTGTCAGGGGACTCTTTTCCCGGGGGGGGGGGGGGGGGGGGACTCCCATATGAAATGGACGGGGATGCTCGTCGGAAATTTTAAATTTAACCCCTAAAAGAGACCAATCTGGGTGTCGCCGAACGATATGCAGACCCCTGAAAGAGTAAATATAACGAAAAAAAATTCTTTCTTTTTTGTTATTTCTTCGCGTGCAACCCTAAACGAGACCTTGACGGCTAAAAATAATGACATTTTGCCCAGAGTACCCTAAGCGAGACCAAAATCCGAAATTTACACCCCTAAGCGAGACGACGAGCATCCCCGTCCATTTCATATGGGAGTCCCCCCCCCCCCCCCCGGGACTCTTTTGTCCATCTACTAAGTGGAAAACCACTCCGCGGGAATCGGATCTTTCTGTAGGTACCGGACACAGAATCAATACTGCTTCAAAATACAAATAATCACAAACGAAGGAAAAACAATGCATGTGACTTCATTTGCATCCGGTACCTACAGAAAGACCCGAAAAATCCACCTTCGGCAGGTAGGACGCCTAAAACGCTATAAAAACACAACAAATAGCAATGCATCAGTCAATTCCAGCAGTGCCCATCCCGCCCGGGCAACCGCGGGGCATTTCCTAATGTTAAGGGTGGGGCATTTCCGTACCTCGGGTTGACCCTTGGGCATTTGACACGTGGTTTCGAAACCGTGGAGGCCAAGACGCAGAAGGCGTGGACTACGCTGCAGGTTAGTCCATAAAGGACTAGAGAAGCTCGTGGATGTTCGTGGATGTTTTTAAAGGTACATTTTCTCAATTTTAGATATTTCTTCATTGCTAAGAAGCAACAACTTGTATTACATTCTTAATCACCTGTCGAGAGATTGAAAACAATCAGCCCGGGAGCGGGGCATTTGCCCGGTTCCTGGGGATTAGCCCGGGAGGTGGGGATGGGCACTGCTGGAATTGACTGATGCACAAGAATATAACTAACGTGAGTACAAACGAAAACTTTATTGCTTATTTTGTACATTTATGGGCAACAGGAATATTTTCCATAAAATCTCTTAAAACAGTGCGTGACTAATTATTAAGACAATAAACTGCAAGGCTGACACTACGTAGAAATGAAAAGCCTTAACGGGACAACGACATGATAGAGCCCAAACTGAAAGTCAAAAATGCAAACTCTGGACAGCTGTTTCGACCTGGTTGGGTCTCGTCAGCAGAGTGTATGCCGCACAGAATAGAACAACTAGCGTGAAGACAGTTGTCTATAAAGTGCTCGCTGGTAATGACAAACCGAGAGGGCTCAAATTCGAAAGCCCGCCCATTGACAACAGCCGCGTGACTATTACTCAATAGGTCAAGAATTCGAAATATCATGTCGTTGTCGCGATAAGGGAAGTGAGGATAGACAGAACTATCCGTACACTGAAAACATGGACAGAACCATGTGAAAACAACACTGCAAACATGGATAAAACCATGTGAAAACAGTGAAAATGTACAGCATATCGGATCTGAAAAGACAACTGTCAACAACTTATAGACAACTGTCTTCACGCTAGTTGTTCTATTCTGTGCGGCATACACTCTGCTGACGAGACCCAACCAGGTCGAAACAGCTGTCCAGAGTTTGCATTTTTGACTTTCAGTTTGGGCTCTATCATGTCGTTGTCCCGTTAAGGCTTTTCATTTCTACGTAGTGTCAGCCTTGCAGTTTATTGTCTTTGTATTTTATTTTTGGCTGATCAGAGCTGTCAGTAGCTCCTACGTACACCAGCAGCATTTTCGTCCGCGGTCCCTTGCTCTCATTTGTCATTCCTAATTATTAACAACGAGATCCTAAACAACAGCTTTTTTTAATTCGTAATGAGATACAGACCCGGGCACCCTGCGAGCAGAGCCTCTTTTAACTTCCCTGCGGCTGAGGATTGGGAAAAGAAAGAAAGGGCTCTGCTCGCAGGGTGGGACCCGGGGGGGTAGTCCTTGAAATTTTTGGTGGGGGGTGTGCCGCCCGCATCTCCAAATCCAGACCCAATTTCAGACCAAAAAATGTCATTTTCCACACCCGTTTTCAGACCCGGCCTCAAAAATTCATACCCGTTTTCAGACCTGACCTTGCATAGCGAATGCATCAGTGCTGAACGGAAGTCAACGTAACAAAAATGAATAGGTAAAATTTAGCTGGAAAGATATACATTATCTATTTCTCTTTCTTTCTCACCAGTTACTCGCCTCGGTTGCTGTGAAGAAAATTAAGTTTATAAGCTTTCGTGAACGTTCCCCCGATAACGCGCTCGCAGGCTAGGGCGGCACTATACCTCATATAGGGGAGTACCCCCCCCCCCCCCCCCCCCCCCCCTTTCCGGGGATACGGATAACACGGACGCTCACATACTGAGCTTGGGCTACCTGTGGTGACATTGGGTGATTGCCGTTGAAAACTGGTAACGAAAAACATGGCGGAAATGAATGATTCTTGAATGATCCACGATTTTTATGATCACAAGCAAGTCATTTCCGAGGTTTGTTGTAGGACTATATTCCTGGCAGTTTTCTTTTCAGTGTTTTAAAAGTTTCTCCATGAGCCAAGAAAGTTTTACGTGAGTATGCTGCAGAACTAAGTGGACGAATTGAGATGGCAAGTCATTTGGGATAAATTAAGCTTGTTAGTTTGTGTTTTTTTCTGCTGTAGATATAAGTTTATACTGGTGTAGCCGGTTACTTAGAGCGGTTTAAAATTAGTGGTGAATTGATCTGAATGGAGTGAAATAAATAGTTTAAGTGTAAGCTGGTTAAATTTAAGTTTCCGCTTAACAGGTTCCCATAAAAAAATTAATACGTTGTACATAATCTTATCATATGTCAAATACTATTTTAATGAGCCTTGGATACTTCTGGAATTACTCTTGTAAACTATACCAATGTACATTTGTTTGGGCTCATTTATTTTTAACTTGTTTTATTGACTGATAATTGACAACTCCTTTAGCAGAAAATGTGAGAGGCATGGTGACCTAATGGTTAGTGTGCTGGACTCCAGATCGGGTGGTCCAGGCTCAAGCCCTGGCCAGGGCACTGTGTTGTGTTCTTGGGCAATATACTTACCTCTCACAGTGCCTCTCTCCACCCAGGGCCCAGTTGTTCAAAGCTTGGATAGCGCTAACCACCAGATAAATCAGTATCCAGTGGATGAGTGTTGGCAAAACAAACTACGCTATCCACTGGATAGTGATTTATCCAGTGGATAGTGTTATCCACCCTTTGAACAACCAGAGCCAGATGTATAAAATATGGGTACCGGCGAATTTAGTGCTGGGGGTAACCCTGCGATGGACTAGCATCCTATCCAGGGGAGAGTAGAAATGCTCCTAGTCGCTTCATGCTACAGAAACTGGGATAAGCTCCAGCCTGATGGGCCACTAAGCTAGTATCCAGACTTAACCTACCTTTACCTCAGCAGAAAACACTAGTGACAGCATGTAAGATTTTAAAAGATGGTTGCAGGCTAGGGTCTCTACCTTTTCAATCTCAAAGCCTGTCTAAGACCCAAGGAGCCTTGTATGCAGACTCTGCTTGGCCCTGTCTGCATCCTTTTAAAGTTTGAAAATGAGCGCTAGGCCCAGGGGTTAGCTAGCTTATAGGCCTTACAGGCATAGGCCTGTACTTGTATGTTTAGCACAGTAGAGGGAAATTCAGGCTAAACAGTGCTAAAGCACTTTCAATATGAAATAGAAAGCATTTGTCATAACTGCCCTTTTGTGATTATGCAATTACTTTAAGTCTCCAACCTAACTTCTATAGCAGCCAAGTTTTTAGTATATGTCATTAAAGACATTGTGTTCATTAGTAATGAGTGAAAATTACCATTCTCTTTTATGAAACTGTCAAAATTTAAGTGGTCCTGACTGGGCCTATGGTATACTTGTTCAGTGTACCTTTATGCTGGGCTTGTTTTCCAGTAGGGCCTATGTATGTGAGGAAGGGGGGTTATTTTTGAAGGAAATGAGTGTTTCAAAATTGTTTGGGTTTTTGGTCTGAAAGGATAAATGTGCCTGAAAACTTTACGGTGTAAACAAGAATATCACATGGTAAAACTCTAGACATAACAATATAAAACCCAAACATATTTTCAGGATCAGCATCTATCAAGTCCTATCTTTCTTAAAGAGCTATAACTAAATACACCCAATTAAGTGGAGAGTCTATACAAATGATAATGTTTCACTTTTTTTTAAACAGCCTTGAAAGTGTTATATGAAATTTAACACTTGCCTAGTGAGTTTACATTTACTGTCAAAATGGAAGAGAAAATATCGCAGGCCAAAGAGCTGTTGCAATTACCAGACTCAGAAAAGAAAGAGGAAGCAGTAGGAATTTTAATTGACATTTCCAGACAAGGAAACCAGGAGGCTACAACTATCTTGGCTAAATGCCTTGCAGCCAGAGAGGGAATTACACCAGAGAATGAAAATGACGTAAAGTGGTGTATCAGGACTTCTGAAGAAGAAAAGAGACTTCATCATGCTGTTGAAGAGCTTTATAATTCCATGAAAAGAGATGGTGAAGACAAAGTCGCTCTTCAAGATATCAATGAGGCTCTAAAAAAGGCAGAGGCGAACCTCAAGGTAAGCTTTAAGTGTGGATGGTTTTTCTGTTTTGCTTTTTTGACATTCATTTGGCAAGTATTTGAAAGCTTCAATGTATTTCCCCTTGCAGTCACTCTATTGCTTTGTTTGTGCTTTGTTTGCATTGCTCCAACACCATTCAAACAGACAATGACACAATCAGTCCCTACATTTTCATCAGGGTTTTTGTTCTAGCATGGTGTATGATTGTTCCTTGACTTCACAAAAAGACTTTGGTGTAAAAAACAGGCAAGAAACCATCTGCCTTAGTTTGCTGACTACAATTTTGGACAAAACTGTTGAAACACTTGGCCAAGTATCCACTAATTTAAGAACCACCGATCGGTTTTTCAACCCCCCTCCCCCCCATTGCAATGTTGTCAATGCTGTCGTGTCATGCAAACAAAGCCTGGCGAACCGCAAACCCCATGAAACAACATTGAGTAGGGGGAGAGGGAGATAAAATACTCTTTACCCTCCTGCAAGTCAGGAAACTTGCGAAAAATACACTAAATGTGTTTGTTTCGACTAGTTTTGTCCAAGATTGTAGAAGATTAACCAAGCTCAACTGAGTGTTATATTTTGCATTGTTGACTATCGTGTTCTTTTTTCTCCTTTTACGTAAAATTGTAGGAAAAAGAAAGGGATAATCAGGGTGATGTTAAGAGTTCCTCTGAAGAAGAAAAGAAAGACCAGCAAGAGATGAGACAAGATCTAGGCCTCATGAGCTTGCTGACAAATGCATTGACAGTCGGTGGGCAAGATGAGTTTACCCTTAGTGAGCTGAAGGATACTGCTCTGGCATATGCCAAGGGTGAAGTTCCTGAAGTTGTTACTGTACTCAGTAAGGAAGATATGGAAAAATATAAAAAGGCTTCTACCGTGGAAAAGGTACATGAAACATACAGTTATTTGAAGATATACATACACCTTATTTAATGGTTTAACACATAATAAACACAGCTATTTTGTGAGTTGCATAGAGTAATGAGCAAAATATCCATACTTATTATAATTATATGTTAAACCATTGAATAGGGGATTTATTATTCCACTTTTTTCCATCAAGTTTGGGACATTTTTTCCAGCCTTTTTCTTGCTTGCTTTGTGTCAGTTTTTTTGCCCTGTTCTACAGTGTAATAAGGTGCCATATTTTGCGCATTCTCTTGACCTAGTAATTATGGTAAAATGGCAAAATAGCGGAATAATAATGTTTATAATTATACATGTACAGTAAGTTGCGGTTTAATTAATTTTGTTTTCTGGTTAAAGCTTCTCAAAGCAGATGCCTTTTATTTTCCTTTGTTTTGAACATAAAAATCAAATTGGTTCACTGTATGAAATTCAAACCATAAACTGAAACAAATTTAAACCACAACATATACATCTGTAAATAATTTTATAACTGGATATTTATGACTGCAGTCACACTTCAGTGATGATTTGTCAAAATTGGCATTTCCTAACTGTCTCATCCCCAGTTTGCAAAATTGCAAGGTGAAACTTTTAAGGTGTGAAATAAGGTGGGAAGGAGAGAAGATGGGAGACAATGTCTCTCTTCCTTCTCTGCCTCCATCCCATCATTCCCTGCCTTGCTATATTTTTCTCATAAGAGGTGACTAGGAACAAGTCAGATTTCCTAGATTGATTTATAGACTGTATGGCCCTATGGCCCTTAATTCTCCCAGAGGAGAGCTAGAAATTAAGTCATAATTGTTTGAGTTTGTTTTTCATAATTTCAAGTCGACAAGAAAACATTATGTAAGGGAGCAGGGATGGCACAGTGGTGAGAGCACTCCTCCCACCAGTGTGGCCGGGGTTCAATCGCAGACCCAACGTCATATGTGAGTTGAATTTGTTGTTGGTTCTAGTCCTTGTTCTGAGGGTTTCTCTCTGCATTCCCAGTCCGGTTTTCCTCCCTCCTCAAAAACCAACACTTCTTCTTTGTGGGAATGCCATCACAAAATTCCGTTATTTTTATTTCCATTTGAGTAAAGCTATGTAAACATAGTCTCCTTCGCAGCCCTTGGTTGTGCTCGTCACGCAACGCTTCCTCCGGGGAGGAAGCGTTGCGTGACGAGCACAAACAACGGCTGCGAAGGAGACTAATGTAAACACAAATAAAACTTTTTTATACTTCTTTTTATCAGATCATGAAATTTCCACAACAGTCACTGGAATCAGCCAAACATTTCATTCTCGTGAAGATTTCCAAGGAAGGATCAGGCTTTTTGAAATCCTTGATACCAACTTCTCAAATTCAGATGCTATTCCTGCTGTATATCTACAGCCATCTGACAGCTGATTTTCTTTGGTTCCTTATTCCTTTGGTGATCTTCTACATCTCCTTCCTGTCTCTGGTTGTGTTCTCGCTTCAAATGTTTTATGGAAGAGAAGCTATGAGGCAGCTGAAGAGTGTTTCACAACTCATGAAAAAGTAAGCAACAGAGTTTGCATTTAATTATAACAATGCATGATGTAGAAAAATATAACAATAATTTCTTTTAGATCCCCTCTAATGAAATATATTTATAATGATGAAATTAAATTAAAATTAACCAGTTGTTGGGTGCTGAATTTTTAAAACAGGTCCTAACAATAATCAATATTTTTAATTAATACTCAATTGATGTTTCTATCAGTTGCAAATTAAAGAAATATGGGGCAATTTCTTGCATGGTGTTGTGTGTGATTGGCAAAAAGTGTCGTACAAAGTGGATACAAAATACTGTACCCTACCACAGCACAATAGCTAATCAACAATAGATTGGCACATGCAACACCACGATATACCTGGGATACTAGAAACAGGGACAAGTCAAAGGGTAGGCTGAAGGAGAGGGGACAAGAGTATATGTAAAAGGCCAGGGTGTTACCCTCTTGTGGCCCTTAAGTTCTTATAATAATTTAACTGAATCACATCGCAAATTTTACTTGAATCACGTTGGGTTTGATGACGTGCAAACAATTACATAATTTGTTTATATGTATGTGCCCTTTCTTGCCTGTTATAGATTTGATCCAAGACTTGATGGGAAAGTGGCTGAAAGAAAATTCATGTGGAAGTCTGCAACACCTTATGTTTTGTTCTTCATTGTTTTGCTGTTAGCAGTGGCCGTGCTTCCCCTTTGTGATAAGCAGTGGATTCCATGCTCTGAAATGTCTTTGGTGGCGCTATTTTTCACAGGTGAATTTGTTAATGCTAAAAATGACTAGGAATAAGAATATTATGATACTATGCTGTAAAACCATCAACCCACAACTAGTTGCATTTTACTGTCAAATTCAGAATACCGTGAACATCTGAAATATTTCAGGAATGTTGATTATGTAGTGACCAATCACAATGAAATTCTGGAACACTCAAGCAAACCTCAAAACCACAAACTAATAACCGTTGCTGTTTGCGGTTTAGTTTTCTCACGCCTGATTGGCTTTTCCTTGCAACACAATAATATGCCATTAATATTTCTGGTGTTCATGGTTTTCTGAGTTTCACAGTAATCGTAACTTCTTGATATAAACTGACAACTCAAAGCAACTGTGACATCATTGATAGGTTCGCTGGTTGATCTCTATGCAAACGTGCGACAAATTACATAGTTGAGTTAGTCCACACTGCGTGTATCTTGCTGATTGTTAGCATCAATAAGGATCAACTGCTTGCTAAACTCAACTGCCAAATGAGTACGCTAACCCGCAAGTTATAAAACAAGTGAGATTCTACAGGCACTCTCTGATTGGTCAAAAATGTTTCAGGTAAACCCGCAGTAAACCCTCGGTAGACTCAAATAAACCGAGATAAATGTAACAGCACTCACCGCTCGTGATTTGAAAGCTTATCTCCCAACATCATGTGTGGGTTAATTGTGCCAGTAAACACCTAGAAAGTGTGGTATTTACTTAGTTAAACAGTTCCAAACTTGAATCCCCAAAAGAGTACAAAGTTTTTTATTTAAATTTCTTGTAATGACATGGACTGTCACTACGTATGAAAAAGAAACAATTGACACAGGGATGAAACTGATTGGTCTGTCCACAACAGCTGGTGGTCTTGTGAGTTGAACTGAACTGCATTTAGCCATCTTTAGATCATTTTATTCTTTTCAGTTCTCGAAGCCGCCCATTTTAATAAGAAGTTGCTATATTACTTTTATCATAATAAAAGAGACCTGAGCGTTGTTCCACACATCAACACCTGTGTTACAAGTTGCATAAACTGAATGTTACACTGAATGCCTAACTCGTCTCTTGTTCCCAAATCATGCTGCATAACTTGCAACACAGGTGATATTGAAGTAATATTACGCCGCACAAAATCGTTGCAAGATAGTATTTTAAAACTAACTATGGCTTAAGTATTATTAACGCCTTCCGCCCATGTTCTAGTTTCGTCTTTCAGAGGTTTGCCTGATAAATATGATGACTTTGCATTGTACACAATTCTACTCAAACTATTGACCACTGGGTTACGCAGCTTGGAAAATGTTCGAGGCTTGGGTATCCTGTGTCATTCGTTTATTAGCGGTAGGTGTTTTGCTGGGATGCACTGTTAACTTTATCCTAGCCTTCAAATGATGTTATCTTTAACTATCTCCTTTTATCCTGCAGTACCCCTCCCCTATGGACTGGAAATAGAGATCAGCCTCCCGTCCCTTCTTCATGTGCTCATCCTTGTCCTTCTGATCATCATGGCAGGCCGTCACTCTTGGCACGGCATATATAAAGTACTTATCCCTCACTTAGTCTGCCTCCTATGGTGGCAATTGTTCACTGAGCTCTTTCGCTTCACATCCTGGAGCAGTCTGCTACGTGCCACGGTGGGGTGGGTCATTTTTGTCACCATGCTGCCCTTGTTGTTTCTCTTTACCATCGGCCTTGCACTGGTGTACTTTCTGCAGTGGTTTATGACGCTTGATTTTGCTCTGAAGCTTGCTGTCACAGCGCTTATCCTCGCGGTCTCTTCGGCGTTTTTCTACTACTCCAACCTCAAAATTCCTCATGGAGAGAAATTGGAGCGAAAGAAAAAACCGCTCATGATTGCCGCGGGCCTGGCGGTGTTCTGCCTTTTGGTCCCTATCATTTTCGTCAATTTTGTTCCCTCTAAATATGGTTCGCACGGGCCCATTTCTTGGGAAGAGTATAGTGATACGTGTGGAAGTAAGGCTTGGGAAGGTGATAGCATCAACATAGCATCAGTGCAGATCAAGTGTAACGAATTCCATGGTGAATCGGTCAACTGGACTGGAACTGTAGCTCATGTCAAGTTAACTTCTGTGGAAAATCGTTTTCGACAACTGGTAACATTCCTGCCTGTGTTTCTACGACCTACAATCAAGTGTCTTCTTGGAGGAACAGAGGAGTACAGTACAGACAGGTCAGATTACTGGATGTAAATGTCCACCCATGAACCCCTTCTTTTGGAGACTCGCGACGAATATTCTCTATGAATGACAGCCTTGAGGAAATATCCAGACGGGGAGCGCCTCCCAGTAGTCCATACCCCGCGCTTCCCAAACCCCGCCTACCAAGCCGGTTGCAGTAGAAATTGTTGCTGTTAATGCAAAATTGTTCCAACAGTATCAAATGCAGGGAAGGGGTACAGGTTTTGGCGAATGTTTGTAGATCTCGCCAGGCAGTTAATTTCCAATTGTTATATTGCACAGTCAGAAGTATACATGCGCTCCAAAAGCTGATACACCAGGGTGTTACTGTAAGGTTGTTTCGTGTCCTTACTACGTGAGCTCAATCTATTCTCGGAGATTGCTTTTCGGCCGTTCCCCCTCCCCCATAGCACTTGTTTTCGTTTCTTAAACAGGAAACGACAACATCGTCAGCGTGTAACAGGAACTTAACATGATTGATTTTTATTCTGTCCGCAGTTCTCCGGAAAGAAGCTCCTGGTTGTCAAGACCAAAAGGTCCGTGTCACTTGCGGTCTTTTGACAGGTACACGTTCTCTGTCGGGGTAAACATGACGGGTACTGCGTCACAGAACAGCCAAGTGATTCAACTGACTGTCACCCACCGCTTCTACCACACAATGATTACTTTACGGAAAAATAGACAGGTACAACATCTTTTCTTGCATTTTACGCTTTCAAATCCTATAACAATAAATTGAAACAGCGTTTTATTTCTGTAGCATAACCTATTGCTGTTCTTTACTAACGGTTCGCTGTTGGTGCGAAGCCTTTAAAGAATCAAATCCATAATTTACACCCCTAAGCGAGACAACGCGCATTCCCGCCCCTTTCATAGGTGAGTACCCTCCCCCCCCCCCCCCCCCCCCTTCCCCCCATCCGGGATGGTACTCTCATTAGATAGGACGACATCATGGTGTTCATTAGTTAGGGAATTTCTTTTGCAATAACTCTGTAGCTTTTTTTCTTCAAAACGTCCAAACCGCAGAAAATCGCTTTATTTGACCAGGTAAAATTTAGGCCATGGTCAAACGTCGAGCAAGTAAGCAAAAGCTATTGTTTTGGCCATTTCCAGTAGGTTCAACTCATGTAAAATTCGACGTTTGACAATGGCCTTAGATTTTTACTAATAGCAGTGCACACTCCTGTATGCTCTCATAATTTTACATTTTATTCCCAGATCACATTTCAAGGTCGCTTGGAAAATGGTCCGCCTTACGTGAGTGTCACTGCCAAAAGACTCTTTATTGACGGTGTCAAGGTTAAATCCCGAATTGGACTTGGGCGTGATGACATATTTGATGGATTGCGTGACTCTGGCAGATTTATGGCCCAGTTCTTTATGACCCCTTTGGTCAACGAGAGAAAAGACGAAGAATATGATTAAATGAGTTGCTGTAAAACTGAGTAAAGCGCACAGAAGTATTTTTGTGTTGGCACTGACTTATTCCGCGATTGTCGTATACAGCAACCTCATTCCCCAGACCAGCAGTAGAGAAACAATAAGTCTCTTGTCTTCGTAGCCATTGTGTCGTCACACAATACTCGTGGTGTTAGGTTACGTGACATCCCAACGAATGCACTTAATTGTAGTTAAAGGAGCTGTGGAGTTTAACTCGTTCACAAAGAGAAAGGCATTGCTTGGTTTGGATATTACGTTTTTTAAAAAACGTTTAGGAGACAGGGAGTAATAGTTTAAAACGAATTTCAGGTCAAAATGATTTGAGACTAGTTTGATTTGTCCTTTGTTTCAGATTTATTACCAAAATCCTTGAAATCATTTTGACCGTAAATGCATTTTAAACTGCAACTGAGATGTATAAATGATACATTCAAAAGAAATGAAGTTCAGGATTAAAAAATATTCAAAATACTTTATTATATTATTTCCAGTAATTCAAGATATTTTTATCTTAGTAGATCATAGAAAATACCAAGGCCAATACGCCCTAATTTCACGAAACTGCATTGTATTCTCAGTTTGGTATAAATTTCATTCAAATTATTAAAAGTAAGTTGATGGATATTATTTTAGAAGTTCCTAGTTGCAGTGTCGGAGTACGTCCTAAAAGGTGCATATCATTTTTAAAATTGGTTAATTTATTTTATTTTGTCGATGCTTGGTAAAGGCAAACTTATAGTTCCAAAACAAATTCCCTAACCCCGTAGACATTGTTATCATTGTGATCCCTCCCTGATAGTTTTTTGTCTCTTTTTATAGTTTTAAGACGTAAAGTGCTTCATAGTAGTTGTGTTTTACACGTAGGAAAGTTTTCTAATCCAGTTTGTTGACTGCAAGTTGTCGTGCTATTTCCACAAATGCTCTTGTTGGCCGACCTGCCAAGAATTAAAAGAACAATAACTAAAATGAACGGTGTGACCGAAATGTTCGTTGAAATAAAAACTTTTATGTGTATAAGTATAGTAACATAACATGATCTGTAGAAAGCGAGTTAATTTGTAACGGAGACGCGAACGAGAAAATGACGCATTTCTTATTATTTAGTGCAGAGCCAAACAAGCAGAAACTTGTGAGTTCGTTTACAATGTCCGACCAATAACAACAACAATGGATATGCGCCGTAGAGAAGTAATTGAAAAGTGTACGAACCATACGGTCTCTGAAAATGGTGGGCTATGAAGAAGCTTTCTAATTGGGTAAAGGCAAAAAGAACTTCCCTCGCCAGCCGTCCTTTATCTCCGTTACAAAGTCTGTTCACAGGCAAGAAAGTAGCTGAAAAGTTCCCTATTTTGATTGAAGTTGGACACATAGCGTTGTTTATCAATACCGTATTGCCCCGTTTCAAAATGTTAATGATTCAGTGAAAATTTGAAGGCAAACATGAGCTGATTAAAGCTTATTCGTAACTTCTTACCTGACATGCCCTTGTTAAGATATGGAATAGCATTCGCACTGTTATCCATCACACCAGCGATGTCAAAATGAGCCCAGTGTTTAGTTTCGACAAACTCCTAAAACAAAAGAATTCATTTTGTGAAGACAAGAAGTTCAAAGAGCTTACAACTGGTCCTAGGAGTTGAACGGCTTCCCAGATCGGCAGTTGAGCATTTTTCTAGAACGGTCATGGTAATCAAGCAAACACCACCGCTTGCATACAGCCAGATGAATTTCCCTAATTATGTCTCTTGTTTTCATCAAATCTTGCATGTGAGCCAAACTCAAAGATCACTAGTTGAAGACAGAACACGTTGTCAGTTACCTTAAGAAAGACAGCAGCAGTACACGCGCCAGCGGACCTACGATACAAAAACAAAGTTTTCAACGTCAAAAACATCCACAAAAAAGCCTCAGTGAAGAAGCAATTACGATGATTTCGTCTCGTTCTTCCCAGTTCGACCGTTTTCGTCCGCCTTTCATCTCCTTCGTACTAATGCTGGTTCACTTTATCATTGAAACATGGCAACGCGCCGATCTAATGCATTGCAAGACACCGCATTTGAACACGATCCGTCTTGTTTGGTATTATTACAAACACAGCTTACCTCTTTTTGCCTGTATTTCTTATATCAGCTACGTCAGACTCTATCTGTTCACTGTAGTGCTTGTAAAATGGCATGCGCCACATTCTCTCTCCACAGTCAAACCCAGCCTAAATATAAACAAACAGGCTCAACTTACAATGTGTCTTAAGCCCTGGGCCAAGCCAGGATG
Organism: Meandrina meandrites; assembly: GCA_963693305.1. NCBI lineage: Eukaryota > Metazoa > Cnidaria > Anthozoa > Scleractinia > Meandrinidae > Meandrina > Meandrina meandrites. The sequence continues at coordinate 19,458,080 of OY855905.1, read as the reverse complement.
AGACTTGACTCTCATGAGAGTTTCATCGACGATCGTTAACTCGGGCCAAACGAGAGCTAGAGTCCGTCAAGAGTGACTACAAACTCTTATCGACTCTCATGAATAATTTGGGCACATTCAAAGTCGATGAGAGTCCGTGAGAGTTTTAGGCAAAAACGAGAGCGAGAGTTTGAAATCTCACCAACTCTCATCCTCGTTTGGGCCGGGCTTTAGTCGCGAAAAGCAGAGAATTCAGTGCAAGATGCACGATCCTCTTCTTAGTAATGGTACAAAAAGAGAGCAAACCAACAGTCAATCATTCTAGTTTCGCAAAGAAAAGGAAGGATGATCTTAGCAGATCTCTATCCGCGTAGCGTTTGACTCATGTTGGTGACGATATAATATTTCGGTAGACTCGTATTAGAAATTCAGGGCTATCATTTAACGGTTTAACGTTCAAAAGAAAAGTGAGAACATGTTCATGCCCCTCCCTACCTGGAAGATGCAGTGCCACAATGTTAGAGAGTTAGTAAAGACTCCTGCTGCACCCTGCCCCAAGGCGATATCCATTGCTCCTGTAATTAACATTTGTAATAAACTACATTTAGTAACTGAGAGTCACAGTGGTCTAATGGTTAGTGCGCTGGACACCGGATCGGGCGGCCCGGGATCGAGCCCTGACCGGGGTCATTGCGTTGTGTTCTTGGGCAAGACACTTAACTCTCACGGCAGAATGCTGGGGAGTAACCTGCGACGGACTAGCATCCCATCCAGGGAGAGTAGCAATATTCCAAGGCGCTTCATGCTACAGAAACCGAAGTTACGCGCCGGGAGCTAGGAGCCTGTTTGGTTAAAATGGCCTTACTTACTACTACATTCAGTAACTAGAACAGAGTTGTTGCGCCCCTACCATTTACTTAGTCTGCAAGCAGTGCGCTCCCGTAAATGATTGTTTGTGGTGCAGTACCGCCGACAAATGACTGGAATGCATTCAAAATCGGGATGACGTTCAAAGGCGCGGATGAAAATAGATTACAATATGGACAAACATGGAAATTAGGACCTAGGACCTAGTATTAGGACCCATAAGTAAACTAAATTGATGAAGTATAAAGGAATTATGCACTGAAATTTATATTAAGAACCGAATCGTTTAACGTGCCTTAGAAAACCGGTACATGAGTCCTTTGAATAAGCCGGATTAGTCTACCACGCCGTGAATTGTGAAACTGACGAGCTTTAAAGCAAGAGTCAGATTAAAGTCATAAATATTATAGTTACCAGTAAGAGTAGCAGCATCGATGATGGCGACAGGATTAAGTTTACTTGCATAACACAAAGCGTCGGCAAGAATGAGTCTTCCTTCAGCATCTGTGTTGTCAATCTGCAACAAACCTTTTTAACTGAGTAAAATTTATTAAAACCATCTCTCTCAGTTTCGGGAACAGTGTATTGAAATTACAAAAAGCAAGCACAAATTCCAGCCAAATAAGAGTCATCCTTGACTTACTGCGCTCATGAAACCTATCATTAGGACCCTTAAGAGTACGACTTTTCAAACCTTGTAGCGCACATGGTTTTGGTTATCATATTTCGCACCAATCTCGTACCCCGTTCTCCTTTTCAATTTCTCAGCAACAGGGAAACGTGAGGGGACGTAACTGGATTGAAATTGGAAAGTCGTCTTAGTTTGTACTCAGTCTCGTGCTCACTAACCTCAATAGTCTTCCCGTTCATTGCTGTGACGACATCTCCAGGTTTGTTAGCACTTCCCGATGGCATATTCTCACACAATGGAACAAGAGCCGTGACATTGATTGGCACTTTAAGCCTTGCTATGGCTTCAAAGGCTGCGCTGACTGTAGCGGCTCCACCCATGTCAGCCTTCATCAGACCCATCCCAGCTGCTGGCTTGATACTGATACCGCCACTACAACAAAACAATCAAGACATGAATGCCATATAAACGATTTTGCTTTACTCTGTTTTATTTATATTAGGAGAAGAAGAAGTGGAAAATTCTTTAGTGGTGCTGGGTTCTCAATAAATTTTCATCGGCCATCATATTTCTGTATACAAATGAAACATGGCTTTATCGTCTCATGGCGCAATGAGGACGAATCATATAGTGAAGCATGTCTGAAGGAGAAGTAAAAAAAAGCATTTCCGTTTTGCTCAGTTAGCAACTCCACTGTATTCGTGGATGCAGTCTCGCAAAAGTCATCAAGAGGAACCATGACAGCCAATTTCGTCCTCTTTCCTCAAATGCCTTCTGCAATCGAAGAAACTGTAGGTGGACTGGACGATTAGGAGTAAATACGGCCTGGTGTTGTTAGCCTAGCAATGCCTTGTCGTTTCTTTTTAGCAAATAAAATACAAAGCTTTCTCTACTGCCTGTAGTAGATGAGCTACCAATGGTTTAAGTTTTCTCATGGCGAATCCAAACCGTCCACTTATCATGTTGGCCAGTTGCTTGCTAATCTCTGAAGGACCTAGTATTGGGTTTCTGTGGTATGAGGTGCTTGGATGCATTGCAGCTGTACTCCATGGAGGGGTGACTAGTCAACGGATCGCAAGTTACTCTCAGCATATTATCAGATTGCTGCAGTAGTTTTAAACCTTGGTGGGGAGAGACACTATTAAATTTTAGTGTCTTGCTGGGCCAAGTGACAGCTAAACCTCTCGGGCCACACCTCTCAGTCCAGAGTCAAACACAATAAACATAAGGCCATTGTGTCTTTCACAAGGAGGACATATTCTCGAGTTAAATCGTCCTCTGTAAAATCATGGAACTAAGAGTAAGATAACATGATTGTTGATCAACTCCTTTTACGAATAACATACCTGTCAAATGTTACACCTACAAGAGAAGAGGAGGTATCAAATTAATTCATTTAATTTATATTACACATAAAAAATATAAACAGCCTACTATCATCAATTACAAAACAGTTAATAAATAACAAATCAATCAGTCCTGCAAAAATCTTTATTTACATACTCAGTAAATTGAGCTCTTCCATGGAACCATGTTCAAGAAAACAACTTATATTAGTTCAATGGCCGTAACCTGTGGCTAAGTTCTCTCTTTACCACCTAAGTAATACAATGAGGTCATTTTAAACTTAATTACAGTACAAAGTCTGATGTCACTTACCTTTTCCCACAAAAATTAACGGTGATGAATCACTCTGCTCTGCTCCAGAATACTTCATTTCCAAGAATATGCTGGGTTCACTTGAGCCCTTGCCGACACTTAGAAAAGCACCCATCTTGTTTTCCTCAGCCCAACTTTGGTCTCTTATGTTGAGAAAACCAAAGAAAAATAAATCATTTAATAATGAAAGATTATCTTGAGTGCTGCACTAATTGCCTTAAAATAAAACATTTAACATGCTTACTGCAAAATATAGCCTGAAGAAAAATAGCAAAATCAGGGTTCGTACAAAAAACCGCAACCATTTTTCCAGGACTTTTCAAGCACCGCCTACCAGGAATGTAATTTCACAGATGATATATAAATGCAGCATTCCCAGTCCAAGCTAACAGGTTTCTAAGGCTTCTAGTGTTTGCTCCATCTCCTTCTCTACATTTTTCAGTTCACTTGTCTTTTCTCATTATAAGCTGCTTTTACACCCATGGTTTACAATGTTTGAAGTTGCTTTACACAGGAAAAGAATACTAAAGTCTATGCAAAGCAATTTGGTTTCGACGCCACTACATTTAAAGTTGAAGAAAATTCAAGGACTTTTCAAGGACTTACACAGCAATTCGAGGACTTTTCAAGGAAAAATAGAATAAAAGGACTTTTCAAGGACATTTCAAGACTGTGCGAACCCTGAAAATGTAGAGAGAGAATAGCCTCTACATAGGAAATAATCTCAACTCAAACTCAACTCCACTTTATTTCATTTTTTTAGATTTATAATTCCTGTCAAGTGAAATCACAGACCTATAGTGACCGTTTGTTTCACATTTTCTCAGTGCTTTTATTTACATGTACACAAGCACCAGTAATTAACATGTGGCCCCTCATGCTCCATCTCACCATCTTATTCTTCCTTATAGCATTATTTGGTGCATCACAAATCTGACATGTAACATTTGATTATATATACCACCATAGAAAAACATGCATAATTTATGTTGAAAAATTAAGCATACCTAGCAAACACTTGCACATTTTCAAGATCAGAGAGCCTTTGAGTGAGAGTATCAGCAAAAATCTTTGGTGTCATAAGATTTGATGGAGTTTCCATGAGCTCTCTGGCAAAATTTTGTGCTCCAGATAGTAATAATCCATCTTGCCAAAGTTTACGCCAGGTATGTAAATGAGCTTTCTCCTCTTTGCTAAATTGAAACAAATAGTTAAATCAATAATAATACAATAAATTATCGTTGTTAAAAACTATTTTATGTCCATGCATTAGTCAAAAGGTGGGAAATGTTGCCACTGAAAGAAGTAACACATGGTTTTATGGCATGTTCTGCCACAATAGCCACATATCTGTTTCAAAATATACTTGTAATGAATACCCTCTGACATGACTTTATTTTTCGTATGTCTGAATCTTTTACCTCTCATTTCCTAAAAGTTGTCTAGTACTAACCAGGATTTTTCTCGGGTTGAAATCAGTTTTAAACCGACATTTTGACCATTTTCACTGGTCTTCTGCATGAAGTTACCTCCGCAAATCACTTTCCTTTACATGTTCATGAAGTTGAAGATCCACTTGTAACTTTTTGGAAGATTTTAGGGTGTCATAGCTGAAAAGGGCAAGGCTTGCTCCCTCAGCTGCAGCTGAAAACAAAGTGAAAAAATATATCATACATCACTCATGCAAAATTCAATACCCTTAATTCTCAACAAAGTCTGTTATTATTATTTATCAGAAATTAATTAAATGGTCTGGAATAGGATATCTTTTTTACCACTACAGGCTTATTGGCCACCTTGTTTTTCAGGTTTTTTTTGTTTCTTTCTTTTTAGTAGGATACACAGCTGCTATGCACCCACAGGTTATTAATCTACTTAATAAAGCTGAAAATAATGCTTTGCAAGTTATGAGATCACGACTAGAATTTTGTTAAAGGAAAAAGTGTGAGGATCGACTTGTTTGTTGCAAGATGTGAGATTATGGTTTCTTGGTCCCAGGCCCTATTTTCTTCCCCCTGGATAACCCATTCTCACCAAGATAACATTGGTGACTTTATCCCCCTCCCCTCCCTCCTTTCCACCAACTCAACCCACCACCATCTGGTCATCTTGACCTATATCATCGGGAGATGTTGTTAACAGGTAGGGAACAGGTGGGATAGCACGGCCATGGCCGACACCATGGGGTAGGCCATGGCTTATAAATTACTGGTGGTTAATTTCCTAAAATAAGAAAAAAATAAAACAAAAATTACTTAGAACGGACAAGGGAAACTATTCTTTGCCCCAGGAATTATTTGCGTTTAAGCAACGATCATGGGCTAGGAATTGAGCCAGGTTTTTCGAGACAGGATAACAAGTCAGTACCCACAATTTTAATATATATGTTCTCATGTTCCTTGAGTCAATGAAATTGTCCTAGCTTAAGTCAACAAGAAACCAACAGAATGAAAAAATAAGGGCCTGAAATTTCACTGAATTATTTTATAATCACGGAAAATGAAGAAACAAAAAAAGCCCACAACACAGTACAGGGTATTCCAGGTTGTCTCAGATTCAAGTACTAAACCTGTTCAACAGAGCTTAATTTACTAGGCAACTGGATGTGAACTTGTTATCCTTGCTTAAACTCAAATTCCTGACTCATAGAATAGGTTCCCTCATCTGTTCTAAGTAAGGATTTTATAGATTAATACCAAATGCATTTATTATTTTTGTTGGGAGATTAATTACCAGTAGGCCATGGCTTACCCTATTGTCAACTAAGCTGAGCTAACCACTGCCCATGATGGGCTACCCGTTACTGTCTCTACTACAAAGCTTCACAACTTCAGGGATCAAGAAGGGGTCATATTAAATTAATATCTGAAGGTTCCTGTTCCTAAATACCTTGAGGATCTGAAAATGTATCTACTTCAGCTGTCTGAACTCCACAATCCCTTAGAACCTTTACTCCAACTGCAAAAGAAATTATGGTTTCAGCACATTTGCCCTAACAAGGCAATTTTAATTAATCTACTAACTTAAAGTTTGTTTCCAAGGGTGCACAGCAAAAAAGAAAAAACACTAGAATGTCTCCAGGAAATACGCATACTTAATTCCCCAACAGAAGGTTTTTTTAGTATGGACCCTACTTATTCCCTTCCAGAGATCACTTTAGCTTCATACTTTCCTTTAAATTTTTTTTTACCTTTTGAGCCTTTTGAGATCCACCCCCTTAGAATTTGCAATGGCCTTCCTTGAGATGAGTACAGATGTTTTCTATCTAGAGCCATCTGGAAATTGTACCAAGGACTGATCCAGAACAGAATGTTTAACATAATCTTAACATATTTAACATGCCAAAACAAATTACTGGTCTGTAACTATTCATTGATTGATGAATTTTATTCAAAGGAAATACAGTAGATCCACATGAGACTGTTATGCAGTTATTTCAATATTTCCACCTTGTTGACCAGGTAAAATTGGAAATAACTTGTTGACATATTGTCCTTGAAGCAGTGGAAGTTCTTGTTCAGTTTTCTGAGTTCCATTTAGTTCAGGTTCAGTACTGATCTTTCCCTGATTTCCACTTTCACCCAGCAAAAGAGAACTATACGTCACGGACTAAAATGAAAACTTTTAGTTACAACACGCATGCATGTAACCTGCAAACATGATAAGTAAAATTCACCTCCTGATGCCTGTCGACAGTTGCTACTACATTCCCTTTCTTCACTTGTCTCTGTGTTTGATTCGATGTCTTTTTTGCCAAGACCAACAACGACTACACATGGGTAATCCTAAGGGCAACACAATATCAATATTACAAGAAAGATAAAATCAAAGACCAGTGACATCGACTACTTGAAAAAACACTCAGCATTCTCCCAGAAGGAGTCAGATCAGTATTGACCCCACGATTTTCCTTTTCTGCAGGTGAAAGGAGATTTTCGGCACCTGCATATGTCTCAAATGGCCGGCAACATCAATTTCATCGCAAAACAATCTTTAGATTTCTGAACAATTTTATGTTGATTTCATCGTCCATTTGCAGTTCTTCTAAACCAACTTTATTTGAAAAGGAATACCCTGTGACCCACCAGATTTTTTAATGCAATATTTGATTTATATGTAGCCGTACACTATACAAACCTTATCAATACCAAAGTAAGTTTTTGATTTACCAATCTTTCCCTCAAATCCAGACCTAAGAAAAAAAACAAGTACATTCAATAAACACATCAAACAGACTAATAACAATTTCATTTTATAATTCACAGATGACAGCTAGACAATAGACTGAATAAATGGCTAAAACATGTACTTTGTCAGGCAGACCAAGGGTAAAATTCAGATCAGACAGCAATACCAGACCAGTACCAGACAACAATAAATTATGTGACATGCATAACATGTGTAACTTGATACATTATATTGCATAAATTAAAAATTGGCGCCCATGAAATTTGTTCATTTGCTTTCTCCTAGTTCAGATCTACAGCCGATAACACAACATTAACGTAACAGCAAATAACATGTGAGACCACACTACGCTCATGACGACCATTCAAATTTGTAACGCAAAATCAGTTACGACCTGTCACACAACACCTACAGTCACGCTACACACAGCTGTACACATAACCTCATGGATAACTTAACAGTGAATAAATATCTTGAACCAATCGTATGCATAAGTTTCTTACAGTTTTATCATTTCTTTCAGCCTTCCTGAAGTTCTTGAGTTAAACTTTTTAGCCGCGTCGGTAAAGAAATTCTCCACATCAGACTTCTTGGAATTCCCGCCGTCTGCTTCATATACACCGAGCACAACTCCACGATCAATGACAGCCTAAAATAATTCAAATAGCAAAATAAAGAAAGCTGAACTGACTACTAAACTGTTAATTTCTTTTCGCGCTACTTACCTTTGAGCAAAATGTCCTTACTGTTGGTGAAATATATCTGGAAGTGCGTGAAAGCATCAGAGATACCGCCGCCATCTTTGGCCTTCTAATTAGGTTCCAGACTTCCTCGGACAAAATAGTGTCTGTTGTTGTTCTTCTAACCACAGACTGCTAGAGTTTTGACATGCATGTATTATTTCGAAAAGAAAACAAACAAGAAAAAAAAACGGGCCAATTTAGACAACTCAGAAACTGGACATTGATTCGAAACCTTGCGATACAGCATTTGCGTGCGAGACGCGTGTCTGGCTTTTGATCGAGGTCTCTGGCTTCTGGTCCTCTTTCAAAAATACAAATCGACCATACATCGCACATTGTGAGTAGTCTGCATGGGCTCATAACTTCTTCAAGCAGTGGCAAGTGATCACAGAAACGGTTCTGTAAAATGAGGAACGGGGGATCCTTCAAAATGGAAACCTTTAAAAACGCCAGTGGGAAATGAAACATCTTTAAAATGGGAAATCCATATAAGTGGGCTAGCTGTTTTTACAACGAAGCTTTATTTTATGTTTTAGAATTGTGACGCGGCAGTGTCCAGTTAGTAGAAAACCTTTACGAGTGTATAATACGCCTGGAGTGATTCGATCAATTAATTAATTAATTAATTAATAGCATTTAAATTACTGAATTAGGTTAAAGGAGCTTTGTCACGGGGGTTTTGCAGATTTTTGTTCTAAACTGTTCTGAAATTAGTGGTAGGCAACTTAACCCATGAAAAACATTTTCTTTAAACATCTAAAGAAAGATATAACCTTAATTTGCAGATAGAAATAAAACTGGGGCTATAAATATTAATTTTTTGAGGACGTTCGGAAACAACTTGAAAAGTCTAGCCTTCATTTTTCAAGTTGTTATCCGTTTCCATCCAAGCCACCCGCAGTCTAAGACGCTTGTTTACCGTTTTTATTGCTCTAATATAGCAATTGCTAAACTTAACAAAAATGGCCAATTATTTTTAGGTTTCCTACGCCACAAATATAAAATTTGGCTGTTCAAAATCTGTTGAAATCCATGACAAAGTCAAGTTTAACACTTCAGTATAAACTTTGAAATATTTCTGATATTTTTATTCCTGAGTATAAGGTAAGCTACTGGTTGCACGGACAGTACCTTGTACATTTTATTTGCACCAAGACTCTACAGAACCTTATGATCATGTAAAACCTTCTGTTCAAGATAACTAAACGGATATCGTAAATCGAGTGTTTATATGATTTATATCCGTGTGAACCGGAAAGTCCTCGCGGCGTACACTTACTTTACGCATCAAGAGGAGATAAATCAACATTTAAGAGTCATTTAATTCCTCCCGGTGTGAAAACCGGGACTTTCAATTTAAAACTCTTTATTCAACTCTCATATATCCTTACTGAATCTAGCAAACTCAGGTAAGAAAATGAATAACAATCATAATAAATAAAAATAGGCTTTCAAGCTCACAATTCCCAAATCATGCAACCTGACTCTCGATTTGTTTCTGGCGGCTCCGATAAGATTTTCCACCTTCCATATTTACTAAAATAAAGTCCCCCTAGGTCATTGTGGTCTGTGGTTCCATCTTACTCTATTGTTTTTTGTTTTTGTTTTTTTAGTGTAACAATGCTTATCAGTAAAAGTTACTTTTTCCGCTCAAGACCCATTGCCGCTGTCCAACTTCCTTTGAATATCAATTTTTCAAGGTGCAAGTAAAACAGTTCGCAGTGTGCATCCCGTTAGAATTAATTTTGCCTTATTTCGGGGTCTCTTTATAGCCGCGAGGAGTCAGGTAAGAACTCTGACTCAGGCTGGTTGAAATAAAAGTGCTTTCTTTTATTTCTTTCAGATGTAAAATAGGGTTATTGATATGCTTATAAATAGGGCGATAAATTGCGGTTTCCGCTATGGTGCCGGACATAAGTCTCCGTTTATCCGCCTCGTAACGTCTCTCGTAACCAGAGGTCACGTGGGGTTAAGCCTCCAACAGTTGGTCTTTTCCAGTTGGTCGTACATAAACAGTAGCGTTTGGTAAATAATTTTGCACCGGAGTCAAGCAGCCAGTCCTTAAACGGTCAGTATTTCAACTGTTGCATTTTGCTTTAAAAACAAATGGAACGTCATACTGCGAGGTCCAGTGCGGAGAGGACAGATATCTCCCTCAGTTTGGAAAGTTCTAAAGCGAGGAGAATTTTTACCCTGAATACCCATGAAGAAAAACGGCTTGAAAAAGTGCGCTGGAGCTTAGAAAAACAAAGGATGGCCGAGACAAAAAGATTTCTGAAGGCTCAAAAAGACACTATCGTTCATCATTTTGCATCTCGAAAAATTCATTCTGCTGGGAAAGTGGATATCCATGACAGAGCTTTGAAAATGAGTTCAGCCTGGATGACATCAAAGTCACAAGAACAGTTGTCTTCAAGTTCAGGTCAATTGGACCCGCAGTGCTTAATCCCTGAGAAAAATAACTTTAAATGCAAAGGAAAATATTCTCAGAAAGTTGGCATCGATTGCAGTAACACTGCATCCGTTTCCTACAGCGTTCTTCCTCACATGCGAAGAATTTTGGTGAGCGAAGAAAATCTCATCCAGTGGTGCCGAAGTTGGTCAAGTCGAGCAAGAACCAACTTTCTTTTTCTTAGGAATGAAGTAGACAACGACAAAGTCATAACAAAACAGTCAAACTCCTCAACACAGGAGACTTTCATTCACAAAAACTCCACAGAAGAGGTAGCAAGCGAGAGGGAAGGAAAAGAAAGATCCTTATCTGAAATTCTTCCGCCCGTTAGCTTACCGCCATTACATTCACAGAAAGAGAAAACAATGAAAGAGCAACACCGTATGGTTTTTACAGCAAGGAAAAAAGTCAGAAACGAAAACCTTTGGGATGGTCTGGAGGATTGCCGATACATAAGAACATATGTAAAGAACAAGTTAAGTTAAATTAAAAAGACACTTGAAATCGCTTGAACTGACTTTTGACGCTGTGGATTATCATACAGCAAATGGAGTTCTAGTGGGGACCATTGTATTAAGGAAGATATGAGGTCTTTTTCAACTCATTCTAATGACCGGAATTGATGGGGTTTTTTTATGGCCTTTATGAATTTGACAACGGTTCTTTGCCTTCGTGCAAACTGCCATGGAACGTCCTTTATAAAAAATCTAAAGAGAAACGATTAGCTGTATAACTGTTGTATAGGACTTATAAACATCTGATAGCCCAAATTAGACTGACTTTTTAGATTCTAATTAATTAACATCCGATCTTCGCAAAGTTCGCAAAAAGATTGAAGTTACAATATCGACTTACCAAAAGATGACTGAGAAAATATCTTCATTGATTGTTTATTTCAGTTTATTTATAGGCTACTTGTTCCATACCAGAGAACAAAGCTACGGTCGCTTAGCTACGGATTAGCTGCGAAGAGTTACAATGGAAGCACTTCCGGATATATACTTTACTATATAGTTCTTTATACATTCCACTTGAATTTAATTTTTAAATGCCATTGAGATTTTTCACTCTTTATTCTAAATTAAAAACAATCAGTGCTAATTCTCTCAGAGAATTTTATGGATGGAATAAAAAGTGCTTTTTACAACATAACCCTTTTACAACTATTGGCCTTAATTTTCTACATAAACGTATCTGAACTCTAATACCTCAGCTGAGACATTCTCTCTCACTCAGTTAATTAAAATACATAAATACCTCTAAATCTATTGTACACGTTATCTCGTCAGGGAACTTTCTTTTTGGCAAATTTTCCGGTTCCACCGGAGGAACATGTCTGGAATTCCGATAGTTTTTTCCTGTTTTGGAAGGGAAAAATCCCGCCTTTTGGTTGTGAAATCGAAAGAGTTCCGCGCCAGTCGGTCGGTGAAAATTAATACGATTCTCTTCAAATGTGTTGTTGATTTTCTGCGACTGGAAGCTTATCTGAAATAGAAAGCTCCCCGATCTTAAGCCAGACAAACTATGTTTGTATATTATAGGCAAACAAAGATCAATATTTATAACTAAATTAAGGACGTTCGCGCCAAAATTTTCCAGTCGATAGATTTTTCTAAAATTTTTACTGAGGACGGATAATGAGTTACTTGTGTCAGAAATACAAAAAAAAGTGGGGGTCACCGACTTCGTTTCAGAGATAAAGTCTGTAGAAAACTACCCTGAATTTGAAAAATTGGCGCACGTAATTTCGCATGGCTTTCAAGGTTTGTAGTTTAAATTATCGATGATGAGAAAACGGAGGCAAACGATCTTGGTGATATTTTGAAGAAGTGCGTCTGTTGCGTAAATAATTTTAAGTGTTGCCATCTTTTATGCAAAACTTAGCCCTGGAAGAGGCATTTGAACCCGTCGTACGGCAAAACGAAAAGATCAAAAAGCGGAATTCGAACGTGCGTGGGGCAAAAAAAAAATCAACCTTTTAATCGATAGATTTTTTTCATTTTCTCACAAAACGTAGATAATCGTTAACAAAAGTGATCTGTTAAGAAAAAAGTAGGGGTCACCGACCATTTAAGCGAGCAAACTGCAAGCGAAGTTATCGCAACGGCTACTCACCCTATATGTGGTTGGAAAGTTTCCTCAGCGCGCGCGCTCGATGCATGACGTGGCGTAGCGTTGCGACAGGAATTACGTGCGCAGTAGGGATGCGCATAAACAATTAGCGCGAACGTCCTTAAGGACGGTGCCTACTTTTGTTACTGCGCATATCTTCTGCGCATCACGCAAGATCGCACTAGACGCGCGCGCTAAGGGAATTTGCTCGCTCAAAATGACGAATTCAACTTCGCGACCAAGCGCGCGACTAAAATGCAAAAAAATTTTGGTTGCAACGAAATCCAGTTAAGGACGTTCGCGCGAAAATTTTCTAGTCGATAGATTTTTCTAAAATTTTTACTGAGGACGGATAATGAGTTACTTGTGTCAGAAATACAAAAAAAAAGTGGGGGTCACCGACTTCGTTTCAGAGATAAAGTCTGTAGAAAACTTCCCTAATTTTGAAAAATTGGCGCACGTAATTTCGCATGGCTTTCAAGGTTTGTAGTTTAAATTGTCGATAATGAGAAAACGGAGGCAAACGATCTTGGTGATATTTTGAAGAAGTGCGTCTGTTGCGTAAATAATTTTAAGTGTTGCCATCTTTTATGCAAAACTTAGCCCTGGAAGAGGCATTTGAACCCGTCGTACGGCAAAACGAAAAGATCAAAAAGCGGAATTTGAACGTGCGTGGGGCAAAAAAAATCAACCTTTTAATCGATAGATTTTTTTCATTTTCTCACAAAACGTAGATAATCGTTAACAAAAGTTATCTGTTAAGAAAAAAGTAGGGGTCACCGACCATTTTAGCTAGCAAACTGCAAGCGAAGTTATCGCAACGGTTACTCACCCTATATGTGGTTGGAAAGTTTCCTCAGCGCGCGCGCTCGATGCATGACGTGGCGTAGCGTTGCGACAGGAATTACGTGCGCAGTAAGGATGCGCATAAACAATTAGCGCGAACGTCCTTAAGGACGTTCGCGCTAATTGTTTTTGCGCATCCTTACTGCGCACGTAATTCATGTCGCAACGTCGCGCCACGTCATGCATCGAGCGCGCGCGCTGAGAAAACTTTCCAAACAAATATAGGGCTGGTAGCTGTTCAGATAACTTCGCTCGCAGTTTACTCTCTCAAATGATCGGTGACCCCCAATTTTTTTTTGATAGACAGCTTTGTTTTGCGATTCTCAACAGATTGTAAAAAAATGAACAAAAAGTCAATGTTGGAAGTCTACAAGTTTCTAATTTTTTTGCCTACGCGGCATCAAATCTTGCCCATCTTTCAACTGCCTGGCGAGTGCAAATGTGATCACTAAACGATTAGATTTTCTAAAGGAACATCACCAGTTGAATCAATTTGCTTAATAGATCCCCTTAAACAATATTTAGACAAGAAAATTGCATTTCATGAATTTATTCGCATTATTTTTGAGCAAACAGACACTGTCGCCATTGTCAGAAACGAAGGCCGATTTATAAGATTTTAAGGTGATCTTTCGGACATCTTATCTCCGAAACGAATTCGGTGACCCCCCAATTTTTTTACATTTCTGACATGAGTAACCCATAAACTCACAGTGGTGAAAGTTTTAGAAAAATGTCAATGTTGGAAGATTTTCGCGCGAACGTCCTTAAGGTGATTCCACTGTATTGCATTGCGCATCCTTGCTGCGCATAACTTTTCGCGTCATTTAGCGCGCGCATACAGCATTACGCGATTTCCTTCAGGTTAAGCTCGGCGGAGAAATAAATGGTTATTTTCTTCTAAACGAGCACGGTGACCCCTATTTTTTAATGCATTAATTCAATTAACATACGGTTGACTACAATATATCGCGATTTAAAGAAAAGTTAAATACTCTACTTTGAGATATTTTTATTTGAATGCTTTAAAAAGTACGTATTTAGGTAGTGCTGCTTACGTGCGCACACAGCAAAATCTTTGATTTCTTCCATAATCTCAATTCCAGTTCAATTAATATAGTTGGTTATGTAAGATTAAAGTCTGTTTTGTCGAACTGCTTCGATATTTTATTGCAAGAAATGGTTTTTGCTAAAAATGATAGTTCACTTTTCGGATTTCTAGGGTTACTAATATAAGCCTGGTGGGTCGTATATTTATCATAATAGCCATCCAGGTTACACAAAAACGAGCACGGTGACCCCCATTTTTTATTGCATTTTTGTAATACTCATAATATAGATATGAACTGGACCAAGTCTTAGAAAATTCTAAATACTCCTTCTTTTTCAGTGGAATCACCTTAATGGACATACTAAACCAGGAACAGCGAAAGACTAACATATCAGTAAGCCCTAAACGCTTATCGATAAAAATGGCTCACATTTAACAGTCTGAAACAAATCACTAATCGTTCAAACGTAATCAGCAAACTGCTAACTACATATGGCGTCGTGCACGCGTGAAAAATTGCGCGAGAAGCAAATATTTAACTCTCTAGGGAGGGGATAGGAAAAGTGTAACTGACCTCAAAAGCGATTCCATACAACTCGTATAACTTTTAAAAACGCGTGGTGACCCATACTTTTTATTTTATAGAATGGAAGTGGTAAGTCTATAGAACGCATGATTAATTTTTCGTTCAATGCAAAAATTGTTTAGGCTGTTTCACTGGCCTTGCAAGAGAGAGCTGTTAGAGTCAAAAATGGCTCAGGTGCACTCGTTTTGTTTAATAAAAACGTGGTTCACGCAGTTTCAAAGATAGTATTTGTTAGTTATTTTTAAGATCGTTATATTTAATGTTGATTTTGTTCATGAAAAACCAAATTCAAAGGTAATTTGTAAGGAAATTTTATTTCCTTTTACGTTTTTTGAAAATGCCACGTCAGCACTTTTTTCAAGATTTCAAACCTAATTATCTCGAAAATTTGCGTGGCTACCCCCAATTTTCTTTTTGGATTTTAATAGCCCTTGGTAACATCTACTTCCCTTGCATAGTCATTGGCCGGGCAAAAATACCTCGCTATTAGTAGGCACCGTCCTTAAGCAACTAGTACTTTGCTGTCCACTTCATACTCGTCGTATATAGACCGGCGTTACCAATCGATGCAATCGATGATCGAAAATGCAATCAATAAATCAATATCAATCGATAAAATTAGCTAATTGATATCGATTGGTATCGGCCAATCGATGACCAATCGATCGATAGTCACAAAAAAAATTTCATCGATTGATATCGATTGGCAATTACTTTCATGATAGATGCTCCAAGTGAAATTGACCCCGCGAAGCGGCTAGTTTTCGCACCATTGTGCGTGTCTCGATCACTTTTCGCCTCGTCGCGACTCCCTTTTACTTGAGTTTGGAAGCAAGAAGCAGAAGAAACTGAGAAAAAAATCAGTTACGCATTCTAATTTCTTTCTGACCAAATGACACGTTTCCGGCACGTTTAATGTATGTTTTGTTAATTTAACACTTAATTCTCTAGTACCGTGACACCCGGGCGTGATAGGAGCTAACGTGGTGGATCAAAAGTTCCCGCAAGGGGAGCTGGAGAGGCCAAGACAACGAAAAACAAAAAAAAAACTGCATTGTGATAATCGATAACAATCGATGGCAATCGATACCAATTGATAACAATCGATGCCAATCGATAAGGTCACAAAAATCTTCTTTATCGATTGATCATCGATTATCAATATCAATCGATTGATTGATATCGATTGATATCGATTTCATCGATTGGTAACGCCGGGATATGGACACAGCGATGCTCAACTGCATCGTGACTGTCATCCCTGTAATACACCAATTCCCTTTATCATGAAGTTGAATGCTGCGAAGACAGTTGCCATCTTTGCTGTATATTGACACTTGCAGGCGATCATATTCTGAATTTGACGAAGCGACAAAAACATGTTCAGTTCCCTGCTCGAATACAATCGCAGCGCCTCTTGGAGAACCGGTATTTCCCATCACATCGAATTTGTAAACATGGCTCCCCTGGGCGTTGAACACATAAACACAAGAATTTCCTTGCAGTACCAAAACGCCGCCATCATTGGTAGCTGTGATGTCTACTGCATCTTTCAATATTCTCTGTCCAAAGCGGCGAACAAGTTGTCCATCAGTGTGGTACACTTCTACTTCACTCCAGATCGTCATGCACGCACTAGGGGTGTTACTCCGATCTTCCTCCACCAATGCAAGTACTTGATTGTTGTTGTTCACTGTCAAACAGCGGCCTCTAAGTCTTAGTCTTTTTTTTCAGCGAGAAACCATTCAAATTAGCTTGTGTGTCGCTAAACACATACACAGTGTTAGCTGCCTCGGAATCTACCAGAATGTACATTCTGCCATTCAGATCTGTGGCTATACTTTGGACTCTCAACACTGAATCCTTGTCACTGAGAATGGGGAAATGGGACAAAAACTTGCCTTTGCTGTCAAACACTTTTATTTCACAATTGCTGTTGTCTGCTACAACGAACTGCTCTCGAGTGTTTGTGGTGATACCTTGAGGAATCTTCAAATTGTGGCCCTCTTCACTAGCTTCCTGACCAAATGACCATACTGCACAAGACTGCTGCTTGTGTAGTTTTCTCAACATCTTCACTACTTGCACGTCACGTAAGGGATCAAGCTTCTCTTCTTTGAAACTGATGCAAGGCCAGTTCAAGACTGCTTTATTATCACCAACCATCTGTGCAATAACATGGACGACATGATTGATGTGGCAGACAGCAGAAATGATTTCCCTTCGTTCATCCCTGCTGAGAAAAGACCTGAAACATTTCTTGAGTTCAACTTTAACACTTTTCCGAACCAACGTCATGGAGTGAACCTGTTCCAAGCATAACTTACAAGTAGTCAGTGCAGCGGCAGGATTATCCACTTTCTCGAGTAGTGTCGCCATAATACGATACTGCATGGCTAACACGCGATCCGCAGGGCGTAGAGATGCGTTGCTAAAAGCATCGGTTGCTTTCTTGGGCGCGTCCTCGAATCTCTTTTTCGCATCAGAGAGTACTTCTTTCGTTGATTCATCTGAATCAGTCAACGTCAAGTTTTTCATTCTGTCGGCAACTGTGGTTAGGCCAGCTGTAGAAGATAGTGAGCTGCCGTCTAACTTGATTTCTTCCCTCTTCATTGCTAAGTCAGGTGCTGCGCTGTCCTTGCCGTTATTTGGTTTTTCAAACACCTTATATATGAGCAAGATTCCTTCCTTGAAGAAGTCCACGCTTGCCCCAAGGTCCTTCCAAGCTATGGCATCCAGCTTCAAATCCATTGCATCGATTTCTCGCACGATCCAGTTGCGAAGTTTTTCATCCGCGACATCGCCTCCCTTCAACTCTTCTGCTAATAAGTCACGGCTTTTGTCAACGAGCAATCCAAGAGTGGCTTTAAACATACCTACCACTATTGCTCCAGCCATTTCTTCTCGGGAAGGATTCAACTTAACTGGACGGAATCAAAGAAAGCTAAAAGTTATGAGGCGCGCACCTTCCAAAAATAGAGGCGATTTAGCAAAAATTTTAGATCCGTCAGTATTTCTCGCGACTCCCCTAGTGACTTTCCGCAATCCACTAGTGTAAACACATTATAAAAGGTCTATATTCGTAAAACTTGAAGAGCAAACTGACGTACCCAGCTGAGACAAGGGGCATGCACGAAAACGAGATGTTATCTTGCCAAAAATCTCCAATAAAATGATAAGTTTGCAATACGCATATGCAATTTGTTTTGTATGTCTTGATTGCATTGCACACATGTTACCGAGGGGTGACCCTATTCGGCGAGATGGAGGAATGATGGGACGGCACGACGGAATGACGGAATATTCTAAAACACGGAATTGTGAAACAGTAAAGAAGGGAAATTTTTAACTACGCTTAGATTTTTTAGGCACTTTTGTTCCTTGCAGTGACCCTAGAACGGTTTCTCTAGAAATGGCGAAGTAAAGTACTAAGTATTGATTATCAGATGGTTGTGATTGAAGTGGTATCGACGAAATTTAGGCCCGTTCCAAACGCCGCTCCACTCATGTGCCGAACCTAACTGATGAATAAAGTACGGCAGAAGAGCGGCGTTTGAATCAGTTTGGTCCGGCAGTTTTAATTATCGTGTGAGCTCCGAATCATTCGATACCTGATAAAATACAACATTTACTACATTTAGATCCTCGTACTAGTAAAACGGACGTGTTGTCATATTACGATTCAGACCATTCCCCAATTTACGCCGAAATCGCATATAAAAATAACCAAAAAACAACCGGTCCAGGGTTTTGGAAATTTAATAACTCTCTTCTTAATAATGAAGAATTTGTAACAAACCTAAAATTCTTTTTACTACAAGCCAAGGAAAAACATAGTGGAACAAGCGATAAAAGACTTTATTGGGAAATGATTAAAATGGAGATCAGAGACTTTTGTATCCGTTTCTCTAAACGTCTTGCTAAAAGTAAAAAGTCGAGAGAAATAAATTTACTCTGCAAGTTAAAACATTTAAATATGCGTCTTGATCAAAATCCACAAGAAGCCAATTTAGTAACAGAAATTGAACGTGTCAAGCTTGATCTTCAAAGGATCGCTGAACACAAAACAAAAGGCGCGATTATAAGAAGCAGGGCACGGTGGTACGAACATGGCGAAAGAAATACGAAATATTTCATGAATCTTGAGAAGCGCTCACATGAAAGGAAGCATATTGTTAAATTAAAAACAGATCAAAACGAGTATGTCGAGGAACCAAAGAGGATCTTGTGCGAGATGGAAACATTTTATAAAGCTTTATATGCCTCGCAAATAACGGATAACACATTTGATGCGTCAGCCTCATCCTTCTTAAATCCTGACAATGTACAGAGACTTGATAACGAGCAGCAAAAATCCTGCGAGGGCCTCATCACCGAAGAAGAATGCTTATCCTCTCTCAAAACGTTCGAGAAAAATAAAACCCCAGGTACAGATGGACTGACTGCAGAATTTTATTTGTGCTTTTGGGAATTCGTAGTAACTCCTTTAACAGACTGTTTAAATGACGCCTATTGCAGAGGTGAAATGTCGATCTCGCAAAGGAGAGGTGTGATTTCATTGTTGCCTAAAAAGAATAAAGACACCCTCCTCCTCAAAAATTGGCGGCCAATTTCTTTGTTGAACATTGACTACAAAATAGCTACGAAATGTATAGCAAAACGATTAGAGAAAGTTTTACCTAGTTTGATAAATAGTGACCAAACAGGGTATGTTAAAAACCGCTTTATAGGAGAAAACATTCGGCTAATATCGGATGTAATTGAATTGTATGAGAAAAAACAACTACCTGGCATGTTACTCTTTATAGATTTTGAAAAAGCATTTGATTCCTTAGAGTGGAAGTATCTGTTCAAAGTCCTTGAATTAATGAACTTTGGGCCAATGTTCCAAAAATGGATCCACACCTTCTATTCCAATATCACCAGCTGTGTGATAAATAACGGGTTTGCGTCCAATTTCTTTCTGCTTCAAAGAGGAGTCCGACAAGGGTGCCCCTTATCGGGGCTCTTATTTGTCCTGGCAATTGAGGTACTAGGCCAAGCAATTAGAAAAAATGAAAATATCCGTGGTTTGAAAATAAACGACACCGAATTAAAATTAAGTATGTACGCGGATGATATCACCGCATTTATAAAAGATGATTGCTCTGCTAATCACTTGTTCAATCTTTTAAATGATTTTGGAGCCTGTTCAGGTCTAAAAATAAATATTTCTAAAACGGAAGGAATGTGGCTTGGCAGTCTCAAATGCAATTTAGGTAAACGTTCTCCATTCAATATTTCGTGGCCTGAAAAATATGTAATCGTGCTAGGTGTAGCTTTCGCATACGATCCTTCTGTTAGCTACAAAATAAATTTCGAGGAAAAACTTGCTGCGCTAAAGAAAATTTTAAACCAATGGACGACCAGAGGCTTAACGCTAATGGGAAGAATTTGTATCATTAAAACCCTCGCCATCTCCAAGCTTGTTTATAATACTTCTGTTCTTACAACTCCACCGAAATTTACTAGTGAAGTTAATGATATTTGCTTCAAGTTCATATGGAACTTTAAGCCTGATAAGGTCAAACGCAACACGCTTATAGGTCCTATAGAGAAAGGTGGCCTTAACATGGTAGATTTCACCATGATAGACAAGTCTTTAAAAGCAGCATGGGTTAAACGTTTATATGAAGCTGGTGATACCAAATGGTGCTCCCTCTTCTCATTGGCTACATCCCAATATGGTGGCTCTTTTCTTTTGGAATGCAATTTTAATGCACCTGATCTAAATAAATAAGGAAATATTGACTGTCTGGCAGGAGCTACATTCCAAAGACCCTTCTTCTGCTAAAGAATATGAAAATGAAATTATTTGGAACAACCGCTTTATTAAAATAGATGGGAAATCAGTCTTCTACCCATCCTGGCATAGAAAAGGAATAATCAAAATCTGTCATCTGCTAAACGAGAATAGAAAGTTTTTATCAAGATCCGAGTTTCAACATAAATATGGTATGACAGTAAATTTCCTAACATATAATGGCCTTCTTGCCGCGATCCCTGAGGTATGGAAAAGATCAATTGTAAATTCTGAACGAATGCTTACTGATGTTGACAGCAAAGACCTTCCTCCTGCGAATGTCACTGCCAAATCTGCTCGCGAACTGCTTGTTTTTAAAGTGTTCAAAGCTCCAAACGTAGAAACTAAACTAATTGAAAAATGTCTTCCTATTAAAGCCATTTATGAATTGCCTTTCAAGGTTACATTAGAAAACAAACTCAGATGTTTCCAATATAAGATCATACATAATATTCTACCCACCAACAGCAGACTTCATAAAATGAAATTGAAAATTTCTCCACGTTGCGATCGTTGTAGCTCTCCATATGAAACCTTATCTCATCTGCTTTATGAGTGTTCGGCGGTACAAACATTCTGGCAAAAAGTTATTGCATGGTGGAATGAAAAGCGATCAGAAAAAGTCATCTTAATTGATACAGATATTTTTTACGGTTATAAACCAGAATCAAGCAGTTTTTATGCCCTGAATCATTTCCTTATTATTGCTAAGTATCACATTTTTCTGTCCTGGCTGAATATGGTATCTCCAAGTCTTGATATCTTCCTTCTTTTACTCAACGAAAAGATCCTATATGAACGTACCATTGCTGTTAAAAATAATACTATGATGAAATTCAGATCAAAATGGACAACACTTTGCGCATGAGCTCCCCTCAAATATTCGCCCCAGAGGTTGTGCCACTATTTGCTCGTCTTTTTTATTATTTTTGTTTGCCTTTTTTTTTCCCTTATAAACTCTTTTACTTGTTGTCTTATTTTCTCTTTCGCTTTTTTTTTTTTGTCTTCTCCTAGTAGTAGAATAAACTAATACAGTCAACGATACACAGTTTAGTATACAGAATTATTCATTCATATTTGTAAGTACATTGTAAGTTCAAGACGGAATTTTAAAAAAATTATTATTGTAAGTAATGCTATTCGTTATCTATTTATCTATTTATCTAAGTTTGTTTATTTACTTATTTCTATTTCTTTAAGTGTATTGTGATTTTGTTTGAATAAAGATATGGAAAACTGAAAAAAAAAAAAAAAAAATTTACTACAGGCGCGAAACCTCCGTTAAACGGCAGAAATCAAACGCACTTTGCCGATGCTATAAGCAGAAGTTGCAACTGAGAGAATTCTCACTCGCCACAACTCAAGATAACGAGTCACGAAGGAAAGAAAGAAAAAAAACCATAAGCCTCATTAATTGATAACAATGCACGCTAAAGCAAACAAAAATTTCAGGTAGCCCACCTTTTCAATTGCAATCTAATCAAGAAACTGCTATTGGTTTGCCACGTGGAACTGCTGTCTCAAACGTTACGGCACAAACGGCCTTCTCAGTTCACTTCTCAAATTCAAGCTATCGGTATGCTTTGTCAATTTTGTGTACATGTATAACGATCAAAAACTTATGTAAGCGAGCTCGAATTTATCCAACATCAGATAAAGTCCATCAGTCTCTAAGCTGCAAAAGACGATTCATACTCACGGCAGTCAAGATGGCGAACTGAAAGTAAACAGCCAAAGTACTTAGTTCCCAGTGCTCTTCGGTTTTGTTCATGGAGTAATCATCACATTATACCCCCATCGCCTGCCAACATAAGGCGAAGACTGACGTCATCGCCTAAAAAGGCCTTAAGCTTCCTGGTTCACCCTCTCTTTCTCCGAATCACTATCCTTTTCTTACCATAGTTCCTGAACACATCACTGGTTCAGTCGCCAAACACATGATTAAGTTCCCGCGAGAATAAGCAGGTCTAAGTAACAATTATGTATCAAAGAATCAATTTGAAGAATGCACACTATTTTATTTACCAGTAAAATAAAGTTAAGAGTCCTAATCCATACATTAACAGCTCAATTGTCAGATCAACCTATTCCACGAAACATTCTTAAAGTCAAGCGGTAAAAAGGTTCTCGTTTTAAACACCAATTACTCCTAAAATATGTTCCCTATAGTAGGCTTTTTTTCTGTACGTTAAATCCTTTTTCTCAGATCACTGGCCGGTGTTTCCTCGTTTTACGAATCTACGGGAGTTGATCATGTCAGTGAAAACGGTTTTGTTTTTTGTTTTTCTAGCGCAGTCAAAGAAGTTCACTGGTGTGAATTTCGTATGAAGAGTTTCCATCTTTCGTGTTAAGTTTAACCAGGCTTCCTCTTTGTGGAACTTTACTACCTTGGGCCCATTCAAATAACAAGCTGTGAAGCAAAAGGGAAAGATTAATCCGTGTGACGCTTTAATATAGATTATTGTTCTTGTGCAAATTACTTGCAGCTTGCAAGTTATTCTTCACTACAGTTTTCTCGCCGCTTTGATACTAAAGGTGGTGGCAAACGAGGACACATTGTTGAGGAGACAAATGTTTCCCCGTTTGCCCGTGCGCGCAATATTTGTTGCGGACACAGACTTTGTGTCCGAGACACAAAAAATGTTTCTGATTTTTGTCAGAAACATTTTGTATCCGCAACAAATGTTTCCCCGTTTGCGCGGCACGGACACAAAACAAATGTTTTGTGTCCCGCTCGTTTGCCCACCCAAGAAACATCATGAGCAACAATCTGTCCGCAACAATGTGTCCTCGTTTCACAACTATCTCTAACCGAGGTTGAATAGGTTTTAACCGTAAGACTGAAGGTTTGATGTAATTTTACGATATTCAAGCGTAATAGCCGCAAAAAAGGAGAAGTGTTTTCCTGTTTTGTGCTTGGTATATAATTTTAAGTTCAATACATCTTTCAACCTTCCTTGACATGTCGTGTATTAATGAGCTACATGCCTTAAACATTCTCTACATTCATGCAATTAAAGTAAATTATGAGCCCTCCTTAAAAGCATCAATTCAGAAATGTAAATAGCGAAGCGCGCGAGGTTTAAAAATAGAATGCAAGTGATTAAGCCCCGGCCAAACGCTCGCAACAATTCAACATATCGCAACATTGTTGGGCACAACATGTTGCACTTGTTTGGCCACCCTGTTGCAACATGTTGCGTGCGGTTGCTGGCTCAAGTTTGAAAATGGTCAAATTTTTCTCGCAACATTTTGGATGTTGCATGTTGTTGTTCTCGTTTGGTCATGGTTCCTACAACATTGTTGCGCCGAAGCATGGGCACTAGTTCGGTTAGCTATTTCAAAGCGGTTAAATATTTCAAAAGGGTGGCCAAACGTATGCGACATGTTGTGCCCAACAATGTTGCGTTGAAATATTGCGTGCGTCTGGCCAGCTCCTTCACAACATCTCACAACATGACCCAACAATATTGCGATATTTTGGGTTGAAATGTTGCGAGCGTTTGGCCAGGGCTTTATAGACAAGACCAGACAACATCAGCTTGTTCTGAGAGAAATAGAAGGAATCTAGGCAAGTGTTCGTTTCAAAAAAGTGTTTAAGGAAGACCGGCGGTTTTTGAAAGTGGTTTAGGAAAATCGTCAACCATTCCGGTTTGTTTGTCCGAGTCTTGCCACTCGCTATTATGCTAGCCTGCGAGGAGGCTCCCTTCGGGAGCATCGCGCGAGTTACGGCGAGCGAAGCGTTCTCGCGAGCAACGAGAAACGGGTTACTCGCGGCTTCGCCACTCACTTGAAAAGAATATTAATAACATTAATCACCTCATCTTTGAAGTTATTTAAGTTAAAGCTGCTTAGTCAAGGAGATTGATGAGGGAACAAATGAAATTTGAAATAAACGCCCTGGCCTCTACTTACTTTGCAACATACTCCAGGGGTGTCCACTGTGAAAAATCAGCATTAGGCATACCCTTTCTGTTACCAGGTGTGTCTAAAGTCATACTGTAGTGAATATAAAACAAAAGTGGCCAGAGCTTTAGAAGTCTGTTATACATTGGTCAATAGTCCATGCCTCCCAGGAAGGCATGATTCTGCCATGCTGGAAAGCTATCCATCCCTTTTAATTCCCTACTGACTGTCAAGGATTTGTTCTGAAAATTTGGTGGTACTTAAGACAACATCCCCTATCTGATTTCACAGACTTGTTGGCCATTTTTGGACTTTGTTTGCAGAAGACCAGATCAACTGAGATGACAGATATGTCCATAATAAGAGGGTGTCCACAGAGGTGGGATTTAACATTGCTAATGTACAATATTTTTCAATAGGCTGTCTGGAACTTTTCTTTGAGTGCTTAAGATATTGTGAGATTCTCCCAGGGCCGGTGCAGAGGGAGGGGCTGGGGGGCTAAAGTTAGCTCCCCCAACTTTTTTACAGTAAAAAGAAAAAAAAATAGAACTTAAGTAAATAGGCAAGTGAAGAAAGAAATAGAGGGAAAAAATATTATTATTATTATTGAATGAACAATTACTAAAAGTATTTCATTTGAACGCCTTTCCAGAAGCTGGTGATAAATTTTGTTTTTGAGTTCCATATTGGTTAATCATGTATCGAGTGCATCTGGTGATCATTCAGTTTCCACTGCCCAAATAATAAACATTTTGCCCAACAATGACGCAAGAGAGATTTAGTAACTTCACAATGATAAACAGTCGTGAAGAATGGTTTTTCATATCACTAACGAATTTGCAGATTGTAGCAATAACAGAAAGAGAAATACCGTTTACAACATTAAGCTGAAGTATAGAAAAAATCGTCAGATTCCTGGTTGGTAAATGCTAATGGCAGTAGTACTGATTTGGAGTAAATTATATTGCTTCAAGCAGGATTTGATAGTAAATCTATAGGTCTGGTTCTAAATGTTTAGTATGCTTATACTGTAAAAGCATTACAATAATATAGTAAGGCCGATAAGTACTATGTGAAAAAGTAACTTTGCAAGACACCAACACGACCAGAACGACAAAGTCGGGTTACAATCGCGGACAGCCATTCCGTCCTTTTTGGGGCTCAACTGCGTGGTGTAGCAAATCTAAATAATGCCAGCTTGAAGGCCAGTGCAAATAAATTGCAATAATCTCTTTTAGATCCTGGTACGTTAGCACCATTGTTGTTTGTGGACAGTTAATGTTACAAGTTGTAAAAACATTGCACTTCAACATACTGTTTGTTCATTTTAAATCCACCTTCCGATATCTGAGAGTAACTAAAACCCTAATTTTCCCAGGGTAGCATGCCTCCGCTCCCCTTCCCCCCCCCCCCCCCCCCCCGAAAAAAAAAAACAAATCTGGCTCACACTTGAGCCCCCCACTCAAAATCTTGCTGCGCAGGCCCTGTCTCCTGCAACTATATCCCTGCTTGGATCTACTGCATACTTGAAACTTACGGTAAAATAGCCAGAACAGATGCAGCACTTGAAAGACCTCCATTCTCTGCTGCAAGTCCTTTCACTAACTGATGAACAGCAGCCTTGGCCATACCATAACCCAACATTCCTGTAAAAAAAAATATCATACAAAATTACTTAACTATGTATTCCTTATATTTTTTATATTTTTAGGTAAAACTAAACCAAGGCTTTCGCCACACATATGAGCTGTATGGTCAAACTTGGCAATCAACTACACATTTTTATACATGTTCACGAAAACTGAAACATTTCATTATAAAAGGACAGATATGACAAAATGAGAAAACAGCAGCGATTATTGCTGCTTCATCATGGAAACCATGTAACAACAGTTGTGCACTTGCAGACAAAGCCCACTAAAACTAGCTCTTTCTTCAAAAGGTATCAGCACTCACAGATTGGGAATTGATTACTGGCACAAAGTTATAAATGAGCATGGCATTTTTTGCTGTTTATTTGTTGCCTATTCTTATAATTTTTTACATGACTACATTGGTGGTATGAGTGTCATTTCTTTGTTAATAACCTGTTAAATTTTCAACATCTCTAGGTTGTTTAGGCAGTAAAGAGTGCTGGGCTGCAAGCAGTTAATTTTACCAGTAATCATATCTATAACAAAATTCTTGATTTTGATTGGTTCTGCATGCGCCTATTTGTCGCGTAATTGGTGCACAATCATGTGGGTGTCCAATTACAGGTATTCAATTACAACTTCTTGTAATTGGATACCTATGCCATTCGCATGTCAATGACATGCACTTTAATGGGTTCTTTCTTGCTGTTGTCCTACTGTTTGTAAAACTGATTGAACATATCTTTGACTTTTTTCACATAAAAGAGGTTCTCAAAGACTTCCTAACTTCAAATTTTGTTATTGATATGATCAATTAGTAATTGGAGCTCGTCTCATACAATTCAGAGAGTAATCATGAACGCTTGTAATTTCAAATCGGCCTTACCCTGCGTGCTCGGCCGATTTGAAATTACTAGCGCAATTACTCACTGAATTGTACTCCACCCAGTCCAATAACTATTACTTATCACCTGATTTGGAGAACACTGCAGATAGATTTCAATTTGGAATGTAGCCAGGGTTATAAATATTCATAAAAACCAATAGCCTTACCTGGTGTACCACCCAGAGAGGGCTGGGCACCAGTTAGTGTCAACAAACCATTCCTAACACACAAAAAAAAAACAAGAGAGCACTGATAAAATTTTGTCATCTTCTTTACAACTGATTCGGGAGCTCATACAGGTAAAGTCTGTACTTGATCCTACAATCTTGGACAAAATTAGTTGAAACATACGATTTTCACATATTTTTCACAAAATTAATGTCCTCCCAACTTCATCCCCCTCCCTCCCTCATCTGCTAAGTGTTTAAACAGTTTTGTCCAAGTTTCGACAGAACGAAGTGGGTAGGAGTATTTTTATTCTACCCCTGGATGGTAAGCTAGTCCATCTAGTCCATTGCAGGGTTACCCCCCGCCCCCACCCCTCCCATAACCCATTCACACACCTGGGTGGTGAGAGGTGCAATGAAAGCAAAGTGTGCTGTTCAAGAACACAACACAATGAACCCAGTCCAGGCTTGAACCCAGACTGTTAGGCTACTTTGTCTTTCTCATGCAGGCTAGCACTTCATGGTTTCCACATGATAACATGACTAGGAATATTATTTACTACTATCCTTGAATACAGTAAGGTGGTATCCCCAGGATGGCCATTGTATAGTGCTTCAACTTTACATGATTATATTTTTTAAAAATATAGTAATACATACTCTTTCAAGTGTTTGGATGCAATACTGGCAGCAATAAGGGAAGTCCACACACTCTGTTTGAACATCAAGTCGGCATTCTTAACAACAGCTGATGAATAAAAGAAATACGGTGTAAGAAATACAATACACACAGTTGGGAAACTCTTAATTGTAGTTCTTTTGTTTTATTGTGGTTTTCGATAACATGGGAACTCTGAAATTCAAACCTCAACCAATGGTTTATCTTTTTCACTGCCTCAATCATCTAGTAAGTGGATCTCTTGGGAAACACAAGTTCACTTCAGCCGGTCTAAAGGTCATGTCCGTGGGTTGTGATTGATAGTTTTCAATACATTTTGTTTGCTTCTGTTTTACAAGGTTCATTGGCTTCACCATAATTTTGATTGACGGCAGAAAAAAACCAAATTGTAATTTGGGCTTTGAACTTTAGAGTTCCCATGTTATTGAAAGGCGCAATAACTGTTAGGTCACCCACTTGGTGCTTCTGTTTCTTTGACATCCTACAGCAAAGTATCCGAACAGCATAAAACTTACCAGTTGACTTACACCCAGATGCAGTTAACCATAAACCTACCTTTGCTTTTGGCACTTCCACCGGCCCATCCTCCAGCAACACATATAATTGCATCAAATTTGTTACCATCAAGGAGCTCCTCAACCTTAGGTTGGATCTACAATGAAAAGGATACTGCACATTTCCTGTAATTGGGGATCATTTCTTCAGGGAAATGATGATTATTTAAAAAAAAAAAAAACTACGCTGAAAATAGGTGGTTCTTAAATGAATTTGAAATCAAATATTGTAATTAAGTAGCCTTTTAATGCTTGAGTTTCATCAAAAATTACACTTTGAGAGGGGAGGGTTAAAAGGGAAGGAAAAACAATTGTTTCAGGTATGGTTTTTATTTGCGTTAATCCATGCATGTTAACAGTAATGAAATTCCTGCTTCTTTTTTTTATTGCAACACACAAAAAAGGTACTAGCGGGAGGGTGGATGATATCTCGGATCCTGATTACAGATGGAAGATATCTTGGCAACTACAACTCAGCTTGTCTCTGTGTGCTTTTTGCTGCATACTTACCTCTTCATTTTGTTCAGTCCAGGAGTCTGTCTTGGTTACAACAACATTGGCATGTGCATCTTCATTAGGAAACAAGTCAACTGATGCTACCCACTGAAAATTAAAGCAGAACCAATCGAAAATCAGGGATGATTGAAAAGGAACTGTTCTTAAATGTTGGTGGACTGGTGGAGAAGAGCAAAGCGCCTTAGTGCCCAGTAGTGTAGCAGCTCTTGTAAGCTTGTAATTCTACTGGTCCTTTAATGTGCAGTTGCTATTGTTCAAGCAGCTAGGAGGATTGTTCCTGTTGTTTGCTCTATTGCTCTCTCAAAGTGTAGTGAGCCATTCATGAAACCTTTTGAGAGCTGCTACCCGACTCTATGCACATAACACTGGCTCATCCCTGGAGTTGGTGCCTATATCAACCACTGGAGATCTACATGTTGGGGAATACCAACAGAGGCAAAGGGTTTCGAATGGTAAATTTGAGACTTTGCAAGACAGCGAGACTGATGTCTTTTCTGTGAGCCCAAGACTTTCTTAGCCTTTAAAAGGAAATTGAGACTCCAAGAAGGCATTCTAGAAAAATTCGAGACGGCAAGACCCCTATTCTTGGTTTTCATGTTAAGTCATAAAATTCTGAAATCAAAATTCAATAGGCCTGCTAAACTTTTGATGTCACTAGGTGTAAGATGAACAAAAATAATATATCTTTTTTGCAAATTTCCAGCTTGGTTGTACCCTTCGTTTTTAAAACAGAGCATTTTGAGTTCTACGCCCTATGTGATATCAAGTTGAGTGTCGTGACAAAGTATGCAGATGCCATATTTGAGCCTCTCGGAAGAACACAAATACGGCATCTGCCTACTGAGCTTTATTAATAATTATAAATTTATAAATTTACATGGAACGTTTTGGCAAATAACTTGGAAATGGTGCACTGCACAGACCTGGGAGTTGGAAAAATTGTTTATCTATTTATCTTCTAGAATATCTGAAGTTCATGGCTTCTGTCATTGAATAGTTTCGCTTTTATATTTTTATTGCGTGACAGTGAAAACCACCAATAGTTCAGCTAAAAATTTTGTAACATGCAGTATGTAAAGGACCATTCATCAACCCAAGAGGCAAATTGCATGGAATCTTCAGACCAGCATAGGAACCATTGAAGAGTTATAAAAAAATAAAGGATAGAGGAAGGATGAATTCAAAAGACTCCACTGAATTGGGGGTTAAAGAAGGGGGGAAATCTAAGCAAGAAATCTGATATTTCATTACAGCTCAGGCTGCAGGGGAATAAGATTCAAAGGCTCAAAAAATAACTGAAAGGATATTAATCAAAATTATTCCTAATATTCGGACCATGGATAAGCTTTTTCATATGCTTTCCTTAAATTTGAAGCTTAACTTTTATCTGGCACTCGTGATAACGAAAAATTATTTCTGTCTCTCTCATGTAACGTCATTCGCAATACAAGCTTATAATAAAAGCTTCTAGTTTATATAACGAAAAAGTTACCGTAAACGGTTTCAGACAATAGCCAAAAAGGGAAGCTCTTACTTTCAATATGCGGATTAGAATTTACTTTGAGTTTATTGAATTCCCTTCGTTTAAAAAACTCATAAACTACACAAAAGCTTTTATCAGCAAAGGCCTGATCGAAAATGAGTGACGCACAAATTTAGAGCGTTCTTTTGGGTATTTCCAAAAAATGGTCATGTGTAAGATCAAGAATTATTAGATTCTGCTTACCCAATCTTTGGACTTGAAATAGGACACACAGGTCGCTCCGAGAGCTCCTTTCCCGCCATAAACCAAAACTCTAGCTGCTGCCATCTTGGAATCCGACCCACGTGAGGAAGACGCTGCTGCTGCAAAAAAAATCCCTTCCCCTCCCAGGCGGGCCATTGAACCATTTATTGACAATTTGCTACCCTTCCGGGTAGGTGTACAATTCCTATGGTATCGGTGTTTGAAAAACAAAATCGCACAGTGTTTTGGATTCGTTTAGCCTATTAGTGTATTTATTTTTAAGCTTTTTATTACAACATTGACTCATTTCTTTTCAATTTTACGCCTGGAGTGAATTTAAAGTCACATACAGAGCACACGAAATATTTCAATGGGTACCCCCTGAGAACTATTTTGTCATTAAACCCTTGATTGAAAATGCAAATGAGTGGCTTTCCTGATTGTACTACGAGACGGCGCTCAAGTAAGTCAAGCATGTAAGGATGTTTACAAGTTTCTAGCGCTAGGAATCCTGCTATATTATGCTGGAAACGTTATAACACGAGTGAATTGAAGTACTTCATTTATGTTGGTTGAAGGGTCGTGCGTTCTTCGTTCATCAGTTACCTAAACGGCGAAGCTCTTTCACGCCGCGCCGTAATGAAAACAGCTTTCACAAATCCCATCTTTGTGTTTCTGTTGTGGTCTGGATGTGGAATCGGCCCTTCATTAAACTGCCCGCCAGAATGTGGGTGTGAAGACAAAGCAAATGGATTTTCAGTGAACTGTGCGAACAAGGGATTCAAGTCGCCAATAGACCCTAATGATCTTCCAGCTAACACGTTTGAACTGTGAGTAGAAAGTCAAAATGTGTAAGCTAAGTGTATGCATGCACTTGGTAAATTAAATCTTTTATCTTTTTCTTTACTTGATATCTTGTATTAACCTTGTTAGGAATTGTGCTCAAAGCGTCTACTAGTTTAATGAGGCATACCCGTGTAAGTTGTAGAATAATTTTCATCTTTGAGTTGATACAGAATATTCGATGTGTGTTGCTTTTGTGCCTCCCTTGCAGAGATCTGTCAAATAATGAGATAGAAACCATCGCAAACAATGCTTTCAAAGGGAAAAATCTGACAAGGATTAGAAAACTGTAAGTCTCATCTGTCTGTTACCTATCGTGCGAAGAGTCAGTTCATTAGATTTTTATGATCAATGTACTAAACATGACCAATTTGTTTTTTTTTTTAATATTCATGCATATTAAAGTGACCCCTTTGTTATTTTCCGAGTAGTTTTCATTGTTCAATTTGTAGTACGTCTCAGTGGTTTGCTTAAAATAGTAGGCAAATATACATATGTAGTACACCGTGTCAGTAGAGGCCAATATCATTCTGTACATGTAGACAATTTTCTCTACAAAATGAACTAAGATCGATCAGCCTGATGCTTTAACTTGAAAGGAATTTATGATTTCCTTCCGATCGGATTCTAGGCGTTTCTCTCTGTTTTTCGAGACAGAAATTAAATATAAGATTACTAGCAGAGATCAAAATGGTGAAAATGTTTCTTTATGCTGGAATCCATCAGTTTATTTTGAAAACAATGTTCTTTCCATTTACTCGCTATTCCAATCGGCATTTTTGCCTGAGCGACATAATGTAATGAACTGCAGAACCGCGTCAATCGACACTAAAATATTAACTGGCTTTCATCCTGATCGAATAAAAGTTCCCATATCCCACAATTAAGCTTGCCTAAATATCCCTGCAATATTTATTTACATATTTTATTTGTGCTTCCGATGGGAATTATTCAGCGTGTGAGGATTTTATTCGAAAATCCTTATCTGTTTTAATTTGTTTTGTTTCAGAATTTTGTCCGGCAATGGACTACAAATGATTCAACCAGATGCGTTTTCTGGATTAAATAAATTAGCGAGGATGTGAGTACACTTATTATCATTGTTTCGGTCTTCAATCAAGCTGAGGGAATAACAAACCTTTGTCCTTTGGTCTCTACATTCATTTACTTACGCTTAAAGGATACGCTCAAATATATTTCTTTTGTGTTGGTTTGATTTTTTCTTCTAATCCTTCTATCAAACTTGATGTGCTTCATTATGGATTTGTTGTTTTTAACCCTGGAAAAATGTGGAGTAAATCTTTTACAGCATCCTTTAATTAAAGAATTAGTGCACCATTATTCCCCTGATGTCAGATGTTTCCCAAGATAAGAGAGGTAAAGGGTGTGTACATTCAAAGAGCAACTGGCTTGCTTGTTCAGGCAGCGTACAGATGAATGCCTTTTTCTGCCACTTAACTTGGGTTTAAAAATATCTTGTTCGCGTTTCAAGCAATTTAAAACTCGCTGCTCATTCCATAAATCTATTTTTGGGGGTGTTGTAAATTTCGGATGATTTTTGGGTATGTTTGAGAGGACACCAAAACAGTCTCCTACCAACCTTGACTGCTCTTACATGGGGGTCAAGTGTTTGTTGGCGTTCCAAAAATAATTAATTATTTTTCTTTTATCCTTTCTTTAAACCTCTTCAAATTTCATTCAATTTCATTTTTACCACAGTCTTAACCCTTTCACTAGATCAGTGTTCTCCGTAAGTCTCGGCGACCGACGAAAATCAGTGTCTAGTAGTCCTTGTACTCTTGAGAAAAATAATATTTTTTCAAGATAAAAAATGTATAGGTTTTCTTCACCCTTTAATTACCACTCCAAGCTTAAAACAATGTAAATTTGGCTGAAAACGTGAAGAAAACAAAGCAAGAATCACATAAATGCCGTGAACATGCTCGCAATTAATGGTCAGCAGTTTAGACTTCATGTAAGATTACATGATGTGTATATTCAGGGTTCTCCTTTTCAGGCGGTAGCCGGTAAAATTTACCGCCTGTAGCACCACCTCTTACCGCCTAAAATTGCTTGGAATCTTAGAGAATTCAGCAGCTAAAAGAAATAATGCTTTATTTTATTTTTGCACCAATGCATTCGGTATTCACTCCTTGTAAAAGAATAATAAAAAAAAATTAAAATTAAGCCGTGCAACGATGCTTCATACCTTTTGAACTTCAAAGCTAGACGCGCGATATTTTTGGCGGGCTTTCTGTCAAATTCTTTCGTGGTAGGTGTCATTTCTTCGCAAGCACCCTTTTGTTGTTCACGTTCAGTTTTACGATGAAGCGGCAGAAAACGATGTTCTCCTCTCTGTCCACTAGCGAGGGAAAGAAATGGTGAATGGAAACAGGTAAGAGTAATTTCAGAGGTAAACAAATCTCTAAGGCAGGCAATGAAAAATCTGTTACTTGAAGCTCCCGATCAAAAGTGCCAGCTTGACAAACCTTGTATGTCTTGTATTGCTCTGCATTGCTGAATTGACCAACACTCGTGTTTGGTGAAAGAAATGGCAGTCTTTCTCTTAAAATGTTTTTCATTCATGTCAAAAGTGTTTAAAACGTTTTCAGACGACGTTTCGAGAGTAGCCTTGACAATAAAATCCTTGAACAACGTAAACAAAATACGAATATGTGACGTTCTGACGTTCTGTCCATTCTGTGACGTTTCGTTTGCGATTTGACGGAAGACCGCTGATTTTGAAGTGACGCTTCGTATAAGCAAAGCGAGGTTTCCCAGAAAGTAGCTATTGGCAATTTTTCTTTGTCTTTATTATACTTGAGAGACAAGAGTACCAGAGTATTGAACCACCGAATGAAACACTTATAGATTTTTAATTACTGAAGAATTTACACTTTTGTCTATGTATTCATCAAAGTAACTTTCATTCAAACTTTTACCAGGAACATTTTTTATAAATGAGACTCCTTATGTTGAACAAGTGAGCAGCAATTATTAAAATTCGAAAACTAGTAACATCCGATGATATTACTTTGCGACGTGATGTTGACCCATATGGCGCAGAAGTTCAATTTGCAGTATGTATAACCATAATGTAGTTTAAAAATTGGCTGAAATTCAGCAAATGTTTTACCGGTTTGGAGAACTCCCTTACCTGTTGTGCAGAAAACTAGGGAGAACCCTGTATAATTATTACTTCATTGCTCAGCACTGCCTACAACAAAACATTCTCCTTCTACTTCAAATTTTTGGGAGAACCCTGCTAGATGCCAATGTCAACTTTTATGGACATACACATGGGCACGGGTATTACATCTCTAATTTGTTTGGCATGATTTACAACAAGACTACAGAATGTAAGTGTTCAAAACTCGAAGTGTATAAAGCTGATAGTGACTTTAGGAGTTAACAAGTTCAAATGGGTACCTGTGCTTCCCCCCTCCTCCAGCACACACAGTGCATGGGGGTACTCAGGTATATTAGTGATGGGGAGGTTTTATAAAATTTGACTTAATTTTTCTCTATTCTGCAACCCCATTTCGGACTAAACCCCATCCAAAACCTAGAAGGTCAAAAATGGGACCCTATCCATCAGCACACACTCATGTAACATAATGAAATGTTGGAAAATTGAATGATGAAGTCAAGCTGTATAGCAATGTGTATCCACATTCTTTTGATTTAATAATGTTAGCATACTGTTAGTGGAGCAAGGAAGAAAAAACTCTTTTTGTGTAATCTTTGTTAGCTTGTCATTAACGATAATACTGTAGTTAATACATTAATTTAAAATCTTTTACTGTTTTTAGTGTTAATAAATATTGTTTTATAATATTATTGTTCTAACTTGTGTTTCAGTGATCTTAGCCACAACAAATTGTCTGTTCTGAATGAAGGTGTCTTTAGAAAGCTGAGAAGCATTAAAGTCATGTGAGTTCTTCTTTTTAGAATAATAAGACAATTTAATATTTTTATTTATTTTTTTTTATTAAAAATAATGTACATTTTATTTCTTTACTTGACCAAAATCCAAATTTATTTGTAGTTTTATTTTAACAGGCATATTGATTATTACAGTGTGGTACTTTTTGGATAAATTAGCAAAAACAAGGCATGCACTTTTAGGGCCTTTTCATCATTGATGGTAGGTGCCTAGTTTTGGGATGCAAAATGGCGAAATTGCTATCTGTGCTGGTCTCCCAATTGAGTGGTGTAGGTTTGAGCCCTGCTCCTAATAGCTTAATGCTACCGTATGGAAATAGGGATAAGCTCCAGCCTGATGGACCACTCGGCTAGTTACCTTTTTGCAGCTTTGCTGTTTCATTTTCACTTACAAACCCTTTTTTTGTATTTTCAGTGATCTGTCAAATAACCAGTTGATCATGCTAAATAAAACTCAGTTTTATGGATGCAAGAATCTCAAAACCATGTAAGGTTATGAATCAGTATAATACTGTATTTAATTATTACTACTGGGAAAGAGGGGGTGGGGCATGAGTAAAATGGGAAGGAGGGGGGATGGCCTGCAGAACATTGGGAGGCTTGTTAAGTTGAGTAGAGGGGTCTGCTGCCCAGCAAATGTGTAGAGGTCAAAAGTCTGCACAGTTTCATGTTAGGAGGTTTTTCTTATTTATTGCTTTTGCAACTATTGTGATTTGCCATGGCTCATTCATATTTGCAAGATATGTTATAAGCTGTCAAGATGTTTGTTGTGGAACCAAAAGTCTTAGATTATCTGTTTAGATGTTGATATTTGTAGCGCCGGGCCCAGCTGTTTATAACGTTGCAACTGCTACGCATTTGTTTTGTGTCCGTTTCAGCAAGAGATTATGTAGCTTTATTTTGAGAAAGCTATAAGCTTGTTTCAGTGTGTCAGGATTCGATCCCCTTCTGTAAAGTTTTGTGGGAGTTCTCAACAACATACCTGCACATACACCTGTAATTTCACACACTACAAAAACAGAGACAAATGTCTTTCCAGGTGGCAGTGTTACTTGAAACCTGTTTTTATGCAAATAAAATTATAGGTGTTCTGAGATTGGTCCTTTCTAAATCTTTCATGTCAATCAAAGAAATTGGGCCACAGAGCATAAACAATAGTGTGGCTACAGGTGGTTTATTTTTCACTTGGCACTTCGCGCTCGCTGTCGTCCCGCAAACTAACTAAATAAATCCCCTGTTCTACAGGCTAGAGGGGTGGGGGGTGGCAGAGTAAAAATAACGAGAGACCTGGATTGAAAAAGCCCTCAACAGTAAAACATATTTTAGCCCCAAAACACTAAATCTGTCAGTGTTTTGTGGCTTAAAGTTAGTTTTTTGCAATCTCTGGAATCTCACGTTATAAAATATTTATTATTAACATGATGGTCATCAAGTTTACAGCTTTTAATATTGTTTGTGAATTTAATTGGGCCTGAACTGTGGGTTAAGATGTTAATTTTCTTTTTATTTGTAATCTATGCAGAATACCAATAAGTCACACTTTGAAATTAATTTTAGTTTTTTTGTTTGAATTTATTCTTGATTGTTTTTAAGTTGTGCAATTGTACTGTTTAGACGGTCCATTTTATCTCTAAGATTCAATCTGTTATTCTAATAATTTGCCTTTTCTTCCAGAGACCTGTCTTCCAATAAACTGTCACTTCTTCCTGATGGATTATTTAATTTTCCCCAGCATAGAAACTTAAAGAAAATGTGAGTATATACAGAGTAATTTAGGTCCTTTTGTGAAATTTGTAACTATACAGCCAAAACAAATGACATATAAATATTACTATACTTTTTTGTATTTTATAAATAATAAATGATGGCATTGCAATATTTTTTACCAAAATGCAGTTTAATTTCAACTTTTTGTGGTTAACAACTCCAGATGTGCATAGTGATATTACAACAATAATATTATTATTGTTGTTTCTACTTCATTTGCCTGAAAAAATTTTTTACATGCACTAGTCTTCTGAACTTCAATTACTGTTGACTTGGAGAATAACCTTTTTTTGTACACAGTGAAAATAATACTTATCCTGTCTGAATTAACTTGTTGAACTAGAAAGTTGGGCTATAGTATTCTTTTAATTTATTGTCTCATGAAATGTATGTCTGAAAAAATAAATAGTTAATAAATGTTGGGACAGACACATTAATTTTTAAATACTGAATAATTGAAATGTGGTTTCACTTTGAGAGAAATAATCTTTAATGCTCTGCTTGTTGTGTGCTTATAAATGAACTTTGGACACATCAGGGGAATATTCATTTTTCAAGAAAATATCACTTATCAACTATGGAAAAAATTGAAGCAATTCGCAATGGGCAGTGGTATGTGGTATGTGATTTGAACAGAGTCCTTGAGGAACTAGTGAAGATTTGCAATCTCATGAAGAAAGCTGTTAAATTTATAACTGTCCAGGCAGAGGAAGGAAATTTAACAAATGAAGGTCTGGCAAAGATG
The DNA here is from genome assembly GCA_963693305.1 of Meandrina meandrites. Classification (NCBI taxonomy): domain Eukaryota; kingdom Metazoa; phylum Cnidaria; class Anthozoa; order Scleractinia; family Meandrinidae; genus Meandrina; species Meandrina meandrites. The sequence continues at coordinate 19,419,756 of OY855905.1, read as the reverse complement.
ATAATAACTCTGAAGTACACAATGACAAGGATAGAGGATAATGTTCACAAGCTTGTGCAGTTTATGCGCCAGTTGATTTTAACATTTGACAAAGTCATTTTGGTGATGCATAACAACATAATGGCAGAGCACAATGCAGTCAAAGATATGCTTAATAAAGTTGTAGAACCATCTCGTCATCAGCTGAGTGAAAGCACAAAGCATTTGGTGAAGCAGAAGAAAACAAACTCTATAAAGTCACAACCCAAGTTTAAAGAATCTGATTTACTGTAAAGATTGTTGTTTGAAGGCTTGTTCTCTTCTTTGGAGACTGCCAGTGACTTAATTTGTTGATCATCAGCTGTAAACATTATTCCTTGAACTATACAGCGAAATACACTGCATGTAGCATCAGTACATTCCAGAAATAATAGAAGTATCAATTAATAAAAGAGCCCAAACATGCCATTTGAAGTCATTAAAATGCATTTTTAAAGAATTCAATCATTTTCGTGTACTTAATTTAATGTACGTGTACAATTAGAAAACACTCCTAAAGTAACGAGCGTGCACTAAAAGCCTTACTTCAATACAGGAGTACAAATGCAAAACTAGAGTCATGGATGTTGTGTTGGCCCAAGCAATAGAATTGATTTGTCTTTCTTTTTCTCATAGTGTTTTCTAAAAGAAATAGATAACATTTTCTGTCTTTCTATCCAGTTATAGACACATGTGTCGAGTGAAAGTTTGCCGGGAGAATTTGTTAAACCTGCTGGAAAGACAAACTTCTTGTTCTCACAAACTTCCACTCATGTTTCTAGAACGCAAATGAAATAAAGAACGCACACAATATTTTTCTATTTTTCTTCTAAGTTAAGTGCACTTTATTGTGTGCACTTGTTTTGAGGCCATCGGTAAACATGGTTATGACAGCTCAACTTATATTGTTTTGATAATTTATCAATAAATGTTTGCATAAGCTGGTCTCAGTTGAGTTTGGAGAACTCAAAAGGCTTTGTGTAAATAAAAACCCATACCTCTTGCTTAGTTTCACATAAACTCTTAAATTGTCAGGAACTCTCTGCCACCTGGGCAGAAAAATTAGAAATTTGTTAACTTCCCGCATTGACTTTTGTTCATGTTTTTTACAAGCTGCAGAGAATCGCAAAACAAAGCTGCCTAAATTTGGAAGTCACCAACCATTCGAGAGAGTAAACTACCAGCAACTATATTTCTTTGGAAAGTTTTGTCAGTATGCGTTCTCCTTGCATAATCTGGCGTGATGTCATGACATGATACACAAAAACAATTAGTGCAAACGTCCTTAAAGTGATAAAATGTGTTTTATTTTTTGTTGGAACTGAACAAGTCATTAAAAGCATAAAAGAAAATTATCATTTCTTGAATTTTTCTTGTCATCAAGGGTTGTAGTCATTAATCCTGTCCTTAAGGAACTACATGTATTAATAATATTTCTAAAATTTTGTTTTTGTTAGAAAAATTGCTTTGCAAAAATGCTTCAGTTACCAGTACATATCCATTTACCTTGTAACTGATTAATAAATTGTTGATTTTAGTGACCTTGATTTTAATCCTCTGATCTGTGACTGTAATCTGAAATGGATGGTTAAATGGATAGCAGCAAATGGAAGAAAAGACCTTAATGTGCAAGGCAGGTGTGAACGCCCTTTCAGGATAAAGGACAACAAAGTTGCACAACTTAACAAGAGGGAGATGGTGTGTGGTGGTATGTGATTTGAACAGAGTCCTTCTAACTATGGTACCTTTTCCTTAACAATGATAAAGTTAATAAAGAGCATCTTAAGATCTTTGTACTCCTACTTGGTCTCCAGAATCGCAAAAGAGCTGACAGTTGTAAAGAAACATGAGAACAGTATTTTTTAGTTCTATCAATTATCAGTTTAATTGAAAAGATATATTTTTGTTGTTATTTTCTTTCAATGTAATATTTGTATTATGTTTTAATGAAAAAAAAATTAAAAAAAGAAAAGATATTTTCCTAAATGTGTGGTTCCAAAACATATCCATACCTCTCCCAAGGATGGTTCTTTGGTTTGGACCCTCCCACCCCCTGGCTTTTCCAGTTTAGCCTCATACCTTCTTTTAAAAATTTGGGCTAAAAATACAAAAAAGATGGGGTGTGGTAAGGGTCTGATTGAAATTCTCTAGTTTCCAAATTAGCTAAGACATTGCTGTACGTTAGTTTTACAATGTGATACTGGCATTCCTCATGGTGATCATTACAAACTCTAAATCTCTGCCTTATATTCCTACAGACAAACTCAAGCTCCCAGTCATGTCGTTTGGCCCACAAGGTGATCAAATTGCTTTTAAGGGAGACAGTAACGTCTTTGTGTGCAACTCATCCTGGGTTCCTGGTATGCAGATCACATGGTACAAGAACAATAAAGTGATTACTGTTGACCCTAAAGACAAACGAAAAATCATTCTGTCTGAGTTTGACCGTGTCAAAGTAGTGATCTCTACTGTTTTGGACATTAAGCAGCTTACGGTGGAAGACAGTGGATTTTACAGCTGCAATGTTACTTATAAGGGAGGCTATCTACACTTGAGTACATCTCATCTGGCCGTCATCCCATCAAATGCCAAATTCTGTAGAGCAGCTTCTACAGAAACAGACAGAGGAACATTTCACTGGCATCACACAGCAGCTGGAGGATTTGCTTTCTTGCCGTGTCCTGTTGGTGTAATAAGCAGCTTGTTAAATCATCAGGGAGCTGAAATCATGGCCAGACGAAACTGCTCCTTAGAAGGCGTTTGGATGGTAGTTGAGGCACAGCCTTGTGCCCATGCTAACGAGATAACTCGTGCACTTCATGATTTAAAGCAGGTGAGAGGGAACAGTTCCAACTAAACAGTGTAAAACTTTATCTTGTGGAACATTACAGTAACTTTTGTTTGTTGGTTAGGCCTAACCTAGGCCTAATTCTGCCATTCCACCACATAGGGTCACCCATGGTACATGTATGTTACATGTAACTTCCATCCTCTGCATTTGTACATGTACATGACTTATATAGCTGCAGGTACATGACTTTGTCCCTGTTTTCCTCAAATGATTGATTACGTTTACAATGAAAATGCTCACTTTTATCATGTTAGTATTCACCATGTTCATTTTTAAATCACTCGAATCACGGATTGTTATCCACAGCAATCATAGCCAAGAGGCTCAATGACATGGGAAATGTGAATGGTAATGTGTATGTGTGGTATTAATTATGGCCTAAATGTAAAAATCGTTTTGTATTGCATGTGGGCTTATTGATATTTTCTTTTCTTTTTACCAGAAAACAGTCAATGACACAACGGTTGGAGCAGTCAGTCATCAGTTACTGAACATTTCAAAGCGAGCAAGAGAGTTCAGTGATCCCTTAGATGTTGTGTATGCAGCTGTAGTTGTGGACAAGTTGGCACAAGTCATTGGGAGAGATAAAATTGTAAGGAGCATGCAGATGTTCAGTGTTTAACTTGGCAGTATTTAAGTCTGGCGAGGTGACAACTTTCAGTTCAAAAGCTTTCCCAAGCTTGTTCGCATGCACACAACATGCAAATTCATTACGCTGATGTCTGTCAGCTCAAATGTATACTGAAAGTCTTAGGGGTGAATAAAGAGGAACTGATCGATTCAAACAAATCAGTAATCTTTTGACTCAGACATATCCTTGAACTCAAGTTTACTAACCAGCAAAAACACTTGCAAGAGATTAATCATTTTCACACAATATAATTGCTCATAATTTATTCCAAAATATCCACTTCTGTCATTGATTCTTCCAAGACAAAGACTGGGTGCTTTGCTGTAACACTCTGTTTATGTCCACAGTACAAATAGAATGTACTTTTCTAATATAATTTACCTATACAATCTTGGACAAAACTGTTGAGACACTTGGCCAAATTTCCACCAATTTAGGTACCACAGTTCAGTTTTTCAACCCCTCCCTCTTTTCAGTGTTGTCAGTGCTATCGTGTTGTGCAAATAAAGCCTGGCGAATCGCATACCCCACGAAACAACATTAAGTAGAGGGCAAGGGGGAATATTAATATTTTTTCCCATTTGCAAGTCAAGGCGTTCATGAAAAATGTGTGAATGCATTTGTCTCAACTAATTTTGGCCAAGATTAAGCATGGCTTGCCGTCCTGGTTAAGATGATCTCAATGCATCTCCCATCATTTCAGCTAAATGAATATTTGGTTGACACCATAAGTAACATCATGGACACTGAAGAAACATTGTTACAAGAAGCTCAAAGAAGAACAAAAGCTTGTTCAAGGTTTGTTCCCTTAGATTATTGTCTTAGAAGATACAATGATATTGTGGTGCAAAAAAATGTTGTAGAAATAGAATTATGATCAAATCCACCTTGCAGACAATTATGTAAACTGAAGGAAAAAGTAATATTTAATGTTTCTTGCCCTTGAACATCTTGCCTTCATTATTATAACAAGAATCATAATAGACAATAACAAAAAGTTTTGTTTTCCTACAAGTAACTTTCAATTAAGTCAAATGATGGAGGAAGGGACTGGCAAAAGCACATCTTTCCCTCCTATGCTAGTTGTCTGGCTTATCTAAAATGTTGGGAAGAACAAACTACATTATTTTTTTTATTATAAATTTTTAACTATTATATTTTTTGCCATGACATTTGCAAAATGTTTCTGTTCATCTTACTTGAAGGATAGAAAAGTATGTTTGTATCTTTACATAATCTAAATTTGGCGATCTAGTTTTGAAAGATACCATGCACAGTAAGATGCAAATCCATATATATATGGGAAAAAAAGACTGTTTATAAATTTATGTTGCTTAAAATAATGTGGAACTCACACTGCTTTTATGAAGTTCACTTATTCCTCATTAAATGCCCATTTCTGTTTTGTTTACAGCTGCATTTGTGAAAAAAGTTTATAAATATTATAACTTGTAAGTGAAAAGTGACGATAATGCTGAACTTGTAAATACAATAACTACTATTATTATATGACTAGCTCCGTGAGCGGTCAAGATGAAGCGAATCTCGTGCTCTGATTGGCTACCCGAGCGGTCAAGATGGAGCCATCTTGACCGCTCGGGATCGCCCGCTGTGTTCCTGCAAGCAAAACAACTTTTTAAACCGTCGCTAGTTGATCATGAAAAAGCTTTTCGTCGTAAATTTTCGCTATGAAATTATTTTCCGAAATAACACAAAGATTTCCTGTCTATTTCTAGCGAAAGGAAGTCCGACAACAAGGAAATAGGTCTTAAAGCGAATGAGAGCAAACAAATTAAATTACAAATGTTAAATAACGAGTTCCGTCATGGATAGTAAAAGGACCCAGTCCTTTTACTATCCATGGTTCCGTGAATTTTATTCGCCGCAAAAACCGGCTAATACAAAAATTAAAACGCAAAGCGACTTGAAGACATGGTATTAGCTTTGTTTGGCGGAAAAGAGAGAGACTGAAGTCAGTGACATACCTGAAGAATAAAGTACTCTGGAAACTTGTCCTTTGTGTAACATCTTCAAAAATGGAAGAAAGCGGATGGCACGGCGAACCTAACATCTTTTCACCGAAGCCTCTAATGTTCACGTCGAGTAAGGGTGGGTCGAGCATGTAGAATGATGTAGAAAAGTTCAAGCTTTCCCCGTGAAGTGGTAAGTCCCAAACGCTTTCAACAATCACAATTTCAATATTCAGCTCGTATGTCACGGCAGGTTTGCACCACTAAAGCGCCAGAAGCGAGCAAATACTCTGCAAAACGTCCAATAATCAAAAGCTGGCGGCCGGATGGAATGGTCAGTCTTCTTTTAAGGCTTCAAACTCAACGTTGGTTCGTAAATTTAAGCCATTTCAATATCTTTTTTAGGGCTAAAGTGAGGTGAATTTCGCTGTTGTCGCATCGTTTTACTTCGTCTCGATTCATTCAAGAATTTGACAGTCACTCATTAAACTTTTAAACCAATGAAATGATTTAGCGTGCGCCATTGATTGTGCATGCAACTGGCTTTCTTTTCAGTGCTCGAAAAAAGTCATATAATAAATCCTTTATTGACCAAGCTTGTTCGGTCAAGATGGCAGGATATTGGTCTCGTTCTTTTTTTGCGTGTTTATGGACCTCGACTTCGTCTCGGTCCATAAACACGCAAAAAAAGAACTCGGCCAATATCCCGCCATCTTGACCTCACGCTTGGTCAATAACCCATATACATTGTGTTTTTCTTTTACAGGATGGTGGTTATTCTTGGCTTACTTGCCACAAGATTTCCTATGGACTTTCTGCGTGATGTGGCATTTGTATCCAATAACATTGCAGTTTATGTTGTGCAGATCTCGAAAAGTGATCTTGCTGGCAAGATGTGCTATGTGACAACAGGCAAGGGCTCACGTCTCAAGGATATTGACTGCTTACCTTGCATTTACAACACATCCTGTATGAAACAAATGGTGGGTATGCTGTACATGTGAAACTACTGTAAAGTAACATGACAAAATATCCATTCGTGAACTGTAACCACCAATAGGAATAGTATTTTCAACTTATAAAGCAATTAATCCTGTTAAAATTCTTGTTGTCAATTGTCGTTGGTCAATAATGTGTCCATGTAATGTGGTTTAATTATTTTTTTCATTTTTTTTAACTAGTTTAACTTTTATTTCCCTTTGTGTTATGCTTCTTCAGTCTCAAACTACCACTGAGTCTCAAACTCAGTGGTATATAACTTTGAAACCCAAGTCAGTTTAACCACATTATTTATAGTAAGAGTGATTTTATTTAACCAGTGAAAAAACATCTAACAATTAGGGTTAAATAGTCAAAAGTCTACTAGTACATAATTGTGCACTTACTCTTTCACGGGTTGACTAAAATCACTCTTAACTTACTTCTAGGAATTTAAAGCCGTTGCCTAACTTTTATAATGTGATGTTATCATTCTTTTATTCTTATTGCAGTTGGTTGACACAGCCATCTATCTTCCACCGTCATTGTTCCAGCAAATTCAACTGGACGGAACAATAAAATTTCAGTTCATAGTCTATTCCAATAGCAAACTTTTTCCAGAAATTACTAATGGAAGTGAAAATGAAAGAAACAGGGTGGTGTCCAGTAGTGTAATGTCAGCACAGTTTGGTGAGTAGTTATTTGATTGCTTACCAACTAAAGTAGCATCAGTGTCATTCACTGTGATGACAGGAATCAACCAATCACAACTCAGAGCAAAAACATGTGACCAGTGGCAAGCGCAGAAAACTGACTTGCAGAAGACATGTTTCCTTTGACGCTTGTTTTCACTGGGTATAAGTGCAAGCATGTGCATTAAAGTAAAGTTAGTAAACTCAAAAGAAACAACTCATCTCCTCATGTCGTCCTCGTGAGGAATAAGCAGAAGTACAAGAAAATAAAATAGTTCGTTCTTCTTGATTTTTGATCACCCATAAAAATTAACAAACTGGCTTCTTTGTTGCCAATATCAAAGTCTTTTAATGTTTGTCACTCAACTGCTTTACCACCAACTAGCTTCAAACTATGTATGACACATTGACAGTGACCTTCCTGTGTCATTAAGCTATCTAATTCGCTTTGTCCTGTGGTAGCGCACTTTACTTATACCATAATTTTGTGCGTCATCAGGCAATAATTATTTCTTATGTTGTCCACAAAGCACCCCACAATTAATTGTTTGCTTATTTTTTTTAAACTAAAAAGTCCATTCTTGAAATTAACATGCATAACTTTGGTTCCAGGAGGGATTCGGCTGACAAACCTTTCCCATCCAGTGATCCTAAAGTTCAAGAATCATCAGGTTTGTTTTTTGACATGTTGCTGTTGTTGATGTTGTTGTTTTCGATGATGATGATGTTGTTTTTGATGATGCTGTTATTGTTGTTGTTTTTGTTGATGATAATGATGATGATGTTGATGATGTTAAAGAACCCACACACTTATCGCAAAGATTAGGGCACAGTGTTGCAGTCTGGCCTTGTTTCACGGATTGGTGCTTCACATAGGGTCTTCTTCATTGCATCTTTCCTCCTTGGACAGAATTGTCCGAGAAAATTTGCTATCATAATGACTATGTTGTCATTGTTGTTGATGTTGATGTTTTGAACATTGCATCCTGGGTACATCCGCATACAACTGAAAAATTCCTAATCGCTTCATGGGTGATCATGAGTTTGTACATGTAGCAAAGCAAAACTTATTGAATGCTTTAATTACAAACTCACATTTTCCTCCAAGAACTCAATAAACCTGAGTGTGGGTTTTCATTTCGTTATTTGTAAAGAAAAATAAACTAGCACTGTTAAACTCTAATAGTTCTTCTCTGTCAAAATTCTATAACTTATAAATACAGAATGGAGAGGAGCCTGTACCGATCTACTGGGACCATGATGGAAATAGTAAGTATTTTACTCCTGGGTTGGCTTCTGATGAAGGATATCCTTACTGCTTTTGAGTGCTTTGTTTAGTTTAAGAGATCACACGTGTATGTACAGTGGACACCGTGAGACTACCCCTTTCAAAGGTACATGAAATAAAAAAAAAAACGTGAAGGTAACTGAAGATGACTAAACATATTTTCAGAAACTGTATGTTAGCCTAACAAAGTGTAAGTTATTTTATGACAACAAAATTGATGTTGTTGTATTTTGCTTGACGGTCAAGACTACCTATTTTCTTGTTGTAATGGCGTGGCATTCATTTTAAACGTGGCCTGTTGGACCCAGTGTTTGTTTGGCTCCAGCAATTTATTAGAGCCTGATTTATTAGAGCCATTACAGGTTTATGTACCCAGCACTCATTCGAGACTCGGGTAATTGAGAAAATACGGGAACCATTTTCCTGCTTTTCTTCTTTAAATAGGACAGCATCCGTAGAAATCCTCATTCTGAAAATCTCACAACGTGAAGTTACAATATCAGTGCTATTGTGCAGTTCCAGAAAATATCCATACCCACCCCAAGGATGGTCATTGGAAATTCCGAAGGGGAGGGAGATCTCAACAGAACAAATTTTTAAAAGAAAGTATGAAGCTAAACTGGAAATTCCAGGGGGTGGGAGGGTTCAAACCAAAGAACCATCCTTGGGGGAGGTATGGATATTTTTTGGAACCACACATTACTACTTTTATCAACCTCCTTTCATTTCTGGTTTTCTCACAATTTATCTTGATGTATACAGTATATAACTTCACCACGGTGCAAAAGCTATATTTCTAGTGATGCAAGAACAAGGTGACTCGTTGCTTTAATTGTTGACTGATTTCTATTCGCTTGGTTTAGGCGAATTTGGAAGATGGAAGAAGAATACTGACTGTAACAAAATTTCATCTCAAGGCAACAATACAATCACAGAGTGTTCACATCTTTCCGGCAAGGACTTCTTTGCTGTCATGATGGTAATACTGACGTCCTGTTGCTGTGTTATGATATCTGTGTATTTAACTCGCATTACAAAAAGCTTTGTGCACAGTTTTTGGGCGTTTGGAGAAAAAAAGGATATTAAATAACAGTTAATTCTATTCAACGAATCAGTAGCCATTCAGGTTGGTGAGGTTTTTCTGTGAAATGTGCCTGTTATTTCGATTCACTTCTGAAAAGAACTTGATAATAACATGCTTATAAAACAAACCCTTTGATAGATAATCCAGATTTATAGGCGGAAACGACATGCTAGCTTTTTCTTTTCCATGTCCTTAGTCCCAGGGAGAACAAAAACAGTGCTTACCTTGGGGATAAAGTTATTTATTAGTTGCTTTTGTTTTCTTTGTGTAGAATGTAAGAAAACCAATCAACACTGGAGCCAGTGGAAATGAATCATGGTATTCGCTGCCATTTTCCTTGGAGCTGATCGTGTTTGTTGGTGCTGGTATCTCTATGCTCCTCATCTTAGCTACTCTGATTGTGTATGCCCTGATAAGGTACGCAACTTTATAATTTACTATATGTTCAAACAATGTACTGTGTTCACTCGTGCGGCATTTCTGAGAGTCTTCTGAGGTGCTATCCAAGCTTTTTCTAGAGAAGGCACTGGGTGGGGAAGGGGCAGTTGGGAGGAAGGTTGTATGTTTTCTAAACTTCTGTGTAGATAAATAACCTTTTCTCTCTACTAGAACTCTTTAAGAGTTGTATATTGCAAAATTCCGATAACCCCCACCCCCTCCCCTAAAATTACCCCTCAAATCTCAGACGCAAAAATCTTTTGTATTACACCCCCCCCCCCCCCCCCAAAAAAAAGTCCAACAACAACCAACCTTAATTTATATAACTTCGTCCAATTATAAGCCTCCTGTTAGGAAAGAAAATATGCTCATCGAAAAAGCCTTTTGAACAAAAAATTTATATAAGCCCAGCACTATTACTGGAGTTTTAAGCTAGCTAGGAACTGGCCAGGAGAGTTTGTAAAAGCGACTGCTAAAACATAAACTTCGCTTGTCTTTTCATTTTAAGAGAGTTGCGGTTTGGCAGAGACGATGCCGCCATGTTGATGAATCACTGCCTCGCTCTTATCGTCACCATTGTGCTGTTCGTGACTGGAATCAATCACGTGACCAATGTCCTAGTGTGCCGAGCAGTGGGAGTGTTACTGCATTATTTCTTGTTGTGTTCGTTACTGTGGATTGGCTGCAGCGCAATTTGTCTCCACAGGCTCATAAGAACTTCCATTCAACCCGAGGAATACAACCCTGTTCTCAGATATTATATGATCAGCTGGGGTAAGTTGGGTTAGCACTGTGCTGTGGTGATTTCCTATATTTTTTTTAAAAAGTCGGTATGTTAAGGGCACCTTAATATAATAATTTTCTCAGGTAGAAAAACTTAACTGTTGTGGTTAGTAACAGACCATCGAAAATAAACAAAATATACGAATAGCAATTTGAAAAAAAATGGCCAATGTTTTTGTCCATAACGTGTCTCCTTTGAAGGTGCAACAAACTCGATTTCCTTGAATTGCATTGCATATATAGCCTTGAATTGCCTTGAATTGCATTCATATATAGCTTTCTCTATTTCGAAATTATGATTGATATTTGAACTTGTTGTATCTGTAATAATATCGGCAATAAGTGGAATACACAAAAGGCGAGCTACACTGTAGCCATGGCAACCTATTGAAAACGACCTTTCCAACTAATGTGTCTCTAAGCACGCTAATGCACCTCTATTTAATTGATCAGTACACAGTACATGTAAATGACATTATATGAGCAGGTTCTTGCGCGTTCATCCACTGACCTGAAAGTGGTGCCCTAACAGTGAACATGTTGTTACTTTTGTCATGGTGTTGCCATTAACGGAGCGCACACTGTCTTTAACGCTTCTGGAACATTCCAGATCGTCTAGCAGGAGAATATTAGCTGGAAACAATATTTAAGTTACTCCCCGTCAATAAGACTAGCGCATATTTGCCATGCATTCGATTGATTCATTCTTTTGTTTGCCAGGTATACCACTTATAATTTGTGGAATCACTATCGCTGGTAATCCGGATAATTACAATGTTGATGAATAGTAAGTATACCAGACTACACCGGCTATTAGGATCGTAACCTGGGATTACAGCTGCCTCCCAGGCTATTAAGATCAGTAAAACACACAAAGCAATGTACGTCCGAAAATGGAAAACAAAAATAAGCCTCCTAAATCTCAGAGGTAAAATTTCATTCGGTTATAACCCCCTTCTCTCCAAAACAAAGTCTTCAACATATATGAGCTATATATCCTATTATTAAATTCTCAACCTCGGATAATGCAATTCTAGCTTTCTGATTGGTTCACTAGATCTCGGTTATCAGCCATTATACCTGCGTTTGACCTTATATGGGAAACGAGTGCGGCAAGTGCCACTCAGTTTAAAAATTTTCCTGCGGGAAGCGAAAGTTCCATCAGAAAAATGGCAAATTTGGCGAGGTTTATAAGCTTATACAAGAAATAATCGACAGTGCCTTCCCTAAAACCACACAAATACCACAAAATGCCATAGTTGACTCAACTACGTAAGACTGAAAGGATTGATGCGAAATGTTTAATTAAAAATACTTGTAAATGTACAACAAGAGCGACTAAACGAAGAAGAAAAGCAGCAAATAATTTACAGGAAGACCAGAAAACGGACACAATTTCATTCAGTGTTCGACGTAAAATTAGGCTCAGGATTTCAGTTAAGTTTGTTACCTTTCAATCTTGATCTTGTCCTTTTATACTTCAATAAACTTCATCGAATCTGAGTGCAATTTCGTTTCGGCATAATGTAGTAGTCTTGATGATAGCCGTGGAGCCGTAAACAAGGACAACATGTAAACACTTGCTTCGCTCGTCTTGCACAAGGCGTATAATTTCCAGAAAAGCTATTGCTTCGGATCTTCCCGTAAACCTTAATTGTTGTCACAATTTTCCAGGATGAAAAGACGATTTACGAGGAGATTTTCCGAGGAAAATCTTCAGAAGAAAACTCTCTCGCTCGCTTTCCTCTCGTGTTTCATTCAACTCAAAAAGTGAACACCGCGCCACAAATTTTCCCGCCTACTCATACTATCACTTCGTTTACATCAAAATGAAATGTCCAGTTGATTTTTACTAAAGAAGAATTTAATAAAACAATTATTCCATTCGCCCTTGTTGGATACGAGTGGTTATAGCCAACTCGGCGCTTCGCGCCTCGTTGGCTATTTACCACCTCGTATCCAACGCGGGCTCATGGAATAATTGTTAATTAACCGAGCGAGAGGGCCGCACCAGGAGAATATCGGCCCTTGTAGGTCTTGTGCTTGGTTAATAAGAAATTTATTGCACGACTGAAAAGGCTTTTTGAGATATAAAATATAAAATACTAAGAAAATACTGAACCGGCAATGGAGTAATTTGATTGGTTAATTTTAGTTATTGGCTGTATGAATTTACAGTTTATGATATGCGCTTACATGTAGGCCACTCTCATTATCTTTTGTTACCTTACATTACAGCTGTTGGCTGAGACGGCATCCTTTCTATGGTGCATTTTTGGGTCCTGCGTGTTTGATTGTGCTCATAGATTTGGTCCTGTTTCTTCGCGTTTTAAACCTGATCAACAGAACATACGGCACTGAAGCGACTCAACAATCAAGCCAGGAAAATGAAGTAGAAATTGCAGCTGAAGACAACGCTCTGGTCATACAGCAAGAACCTCTGCCCAATGTTAATGATGCTGGTGATGTTGTGGACAAATCAGCTTTGCCAGATAAGCGGGAAATGATCGATCACTTGCGAGGAAGTTGTGTTATTTTATTTTGTATCATTATCAATGTGGCACTAGGAGCCTTACTAATTCTTTTCCAGCAGCCGCGCGTCCTGTACATAGCCTTGAATTGTTTGTTTGCGGTGACGCTTGTTGTGTTAGGAGTTGTTGTCTTCATCTTTCATTGTTACAGAAAGGAGAAGGTTCGGCTTTTCTGGCGCAAGTGTTGTTGTAAATGCTGGTGCATGTCCAACAAGCGATATGAAATCCAACAAGAATCACCTCTAGCTCAAACTTGTGAAGAGCCACCTTCGCCTAAATCGGCAACTGAAGCGGCAAACGGACAGGAGATACAATTCACCGGGGAAGAAATTCACGGCGCTAAAAATCCGCTTTCCCATGGAGATGAGGATTCACAGTCGAACGTATCGTTGCCATATTCAGCGGTTATTAGAATTGATAAACAAAATCATTTGGCGGAAAAAGAGGCCGAAGTACTAACTGATAAAGCGCCCTCTGTGTCAGACAAACAGTCCTGTACGTCGGCTCCTCTTCCGTTGCAATACAAGCCCCGTGGTAAACTTCTTAAACACCCCCCTGGGCATCGGCACAGCTATACTGAAAACACACGTTTCCCCTCAATTATTTCTGAAGATCATCGTGCGCCCCTTGCCCCGCCTGAGGGAACTGCAAGCTCCGTGGATTCAAGCGTTCAGCTACCTACAGACACTGCGTCCAATGTTGCACCGTCCGAGTGTCACTCAACTGTGCGTGAGGCTGTTGAGCCTCTCAATATTTCACGCAATACTAACACGTCATGTTCAGCCTCTGAGGTGTCCATTCCAGTAGACATTCCGCCCATGAATAGGAGACCTCCGATACCGGGTTCTTCCTCACAAGGCTCGGATGTGGCGCCCCCTCTCCCATTTAAGAAACTTCGCAGTCCAGTGTCTGGTGTTCAACCAGTGTCTAGACCAGGAGGTGATACTCAGGATCTTCTCACTCATTACCCTATTACCGAAGGTACGACCAATAGTATTCCGCGACAGATTCCACGTGATCACGTTGTGGTGCGCGAGCGGTATCACATTCCATACGAGCCACGAGCGCTTTCGGAAAAACCACGCGACCACTATCAGATACTTCCTCTTCCAACGAACAGAAGAGATCACTATCTGCTGCAGCCTGGACATGATGTTGGTCCAAATCCTCACAACCAGTATCAAGTATCACCTGATAATTACCAAATACCGGATGGCCAGAATCCAGGTCAAAGAACTTATCTTCTAAACCAGGTACCAAGCCCGACTCAAGGACAGAATTTTTATATATCACGTGACCAAAGTCCGGCTCAAAGAGTGCATGATTTGTATCAGATAGCACGTGACCTTCCACCTTCTCCGAGATCTTATGAGAGCTATCAAGTACAACATGATCAACTTCCACCTCAGATGGCACATGAGCGTTATCAAGGCCAGCAGGATCATAGTCTTGGGCAGAGATCGCACGACCAAGCGCAGAGATCACTTGAGCACAGCCACATGCCACATGACCCAAGCGTTGGTCAGAGATCATTTGACCATTATCAGGTACCACGTGATCACATGCCACGTGATCAGCAAACGTCTGAAAGACCTTACGATTACATTCCGCTTCCAGTTGATCAAAATCCGGCTCAAAAGCCGCACGAGCATAGTACGACACCTTGCCACGAGAATGAACGTGATCCATTGCAAGCAGCACGTGATCAAAACGTGATAAATGACACTACTCTCAGTCCAACTCACGAAGCTGCGGAAAGGCCGCATGATCAATACGCTGGAGAAGGACCACGTGAACAGCAACAGGCTGTATCTCCTGGCGATAAGTCGACAACAGCTGATAAAAGACCGGACGTGCCACTCGATAAAAATGGGGTTAGGCCTCAAAACGCCCCACGCGGTTCACGAGAACAACCGAACGGAATTCACGTACCTCGCCGTAGGTCACGCAATCCTTACCAAATTGCTCGTCACATACACCATAATCTTGGAATTGAAACTAGACCGTCACGCCGTTCAAATCGAGTGCCAGTCGAACAAAGGTCACAACCGCAAACGATGTACACTAAGGATGTGTTAACGACTCCAGGTGAGACGCCAAAAGAGCGAACTCCACGGTCATCCATGTCTTCATGGAAAGAAGACCGACCGAAGCCTCAACAAAAGGAGTGGGTCAGTGATCAGCCAAAGACTGCTGTGTTTGTTCCTGTGCCTCACCTAAAGCGTGCCACGCCAGAACCGCCCCGCAATGAAACCAGTGTATAAATACTGATATTATACACGTTTAATACGAGGAAAGTACCGGGGTGTCACACAGAGAAGGCGGCTGGCAAAAGCCCTAAAGCATCATCAAAGCTTGGCCGAATAATGCCTCACGCACCACTATTTGAGTGCATTGTAGGACTTAACTGAAGACAACAGGCTTGCTGGATAACAGTTATGTGTGTAGAGGAAGTGACTTATCAGTTTAGTAGTACGAACATATTCAATCACTATGATGATATAAGTAGTTAAGCTAAGCGAAAAGCCCGCGTAAAAAAAAATATATTTTAATACTTGCATGTGTGCCGCTCCTCTGGCAGTGTCAAATAGCCTTCCCCACCCCTCCCCTCCTTCCGTGTGGTGTAAGTGTTGTCAAGGTACATCTTTTAAACGCTAAAGCCTGCGACTGAGTTTTAAACAGTCAGTGTACATGCGCTGTCTTATATACGTTCTCTTTGGCAAACAGTCTTTCCTCGAATAAACAATTGTGCGGGAAGTTATAAGAGGCTATTCAAATACTGCCATGTGGAGATTTGCTTTGCTTCAGGAGTTTTGAACTGGATGTAAATATAAATACGGATGTGTTGTTAAACAAAGTAACGGAAAATTATGTAGCATTTATACCGGTCTGTGAACTGGCCCTTGATTCTTCACTGTCACGGCAAGCCGCAAAATATAAGGAGTGTACAGATTCAAGGGTGTGTTCACAGTTCATGAAGCTGTTAAGTAGAAGACTAAGCTGTGATATAAGCGAGTGTTTCAAAGAATTAACGTCCTTTCTTGTGAATTTAACCCTAGTGAATGAAAACAACAGTCAAAAGAACAAGTGAGCAGCAAAGCAGTCGCTCATATTCAGGGTGTCTATTTTGCGCGGATAAATGATACGCATCGCGGGAACGTTGCGTGTTGGTTTCTTTTTCATTTTTTTTCCAAATAGATGTCGGCCATGCTTTTATGGATGACCGCTCTCTGAATAGGGGCTGTTAAAAATAAACGGCAAGGAGTGAACCATCAATCCCGTCCCCACTCCAGCCCCCTCGAATCGTGCAGGGATTTGAACACACACAAAAAAATATTTCAACGAACGGTTGCTTACTACCCTCCCACCCCTCCCTTGTAATTTGCGCGCGCGAACCATTCAGTAGGGTAGACGGTTAGCAGGCTATATTATATTTCAAGTAGCAGTTTGTATTTTTATATGTAAATTGTTACAGTGAAACGAACTCAACCGGGGCCACCCAACGTTTTCTTTTTTAGCCAATCACAAGAGAAGTTGAGAACAAAAGAATTGGACTGCATTCATCAGCGGATCAACTTCAAATAGGGGCAAATTTAACTGCTGATGAACGAGCTCCAATTCTTTTGTTCTGAGCTTGTCTTGTGATTGACTAAAAAGCGTTGGATGAGTTCGTTTCACTGTAATCGTTGTGTGAAGTGTGTAGCATTAAACGCATGTTTTAGCTCAAGTGTACGTAATTTATGTCCGAGTTAGTTTTCAAATGTTTCGGTCAATTACGGCAATTTTTCTTTTCTTTCTTTAGTGGAAAACAAAGCTGTCTTCCATGGACTGGTCCTCCCCTGCCACTCTCCTCATTATTCGGCGTTAAAACGGGAGAAGTGGAATTTTTGCCGTTCGCGGGAAAAACAAACGTCATGCTTAACCTCTATTATATTTTATTCAGTACGATTTTTGCGCCGAAGTTTCCGTACATAGAGGACATCCCTTGCACCCTCAAACTATCCACGAAATATCCGTTGTTCCTTGAGTAATCGACCATGTTTCCTTGTTCTCAAAAACCCCTGGGAGGCGTCCACAAATACATTTTGTCGTCAATCTACATTTCAGAATACCCCAAATCGGCAACCGACGCCTTGCTTATAAATGGTCTCAATGGGTCATGACAAAACAGTTTCTCCGGCTTCGAGCACTTACAATGTTGTACAATTCATAATTTATTGATTTCGGGTAAGATTATATGAAGTATCATCAAGAAAGAGTTGCTAAAAAAATTTTAGCCGAAATTTCCCATGACGTCCTGACAGATTTGCTAAATTAGAAAAAACACTAATTAAAGACGCTAAAAAATCTTAAGGTGCTGCGTCACCAGTGTGGAATTCCCAATGTTTGGGCGTAAAAGGAATGAGGTGCTC
The DNA here is from genome assembly GCA_963693305.1 of Meandrina meandrites. Lineage (NCBI taxonomy): Eukaryota > Metazoa > Cnidaria > Anthozoa > Scleractinia > Meandrinidae > Meandrina > Meandrina meandrites. The sequence goes on along the minus strand of OY855905.1, from coordinate 19,402,080 downwards.
TCTATATAGAGAGATCTTAAAACGATGGCATGCACATTGGTGTAAAGAGTGGTTGGTACCTGGTTAAATGCTTATCTTCCAACGGCTATTGCTGACCCATTATATTTTTGTTAGCTGCATGACGATGGAAATCAAGGCGTGTTAATTTGACTGGATATTGTACAGGAGAAAGCAAGAATTTCTTAAAATTGCGTCGTTACCGTCTCTAGTTCCGCGCGAGGAGAGAGGAGACGGCTGCACGCACTCTGTTCTACTTTAATCAAAGTATTTTCGACTACATAAAGCATACATAGCAGTACATAAGAAATGAATTTCAAATATTCCAGTTACTTGTATGCAGCCACGGATCAAAAAATAAAATTTAACACAGATTTTTATCACTTCATCAATGCTCGATTTTATTTCTTTTTTATTAAAAATAAATAAAAAATCTCAATTTTAAAGCTCCAGGAACTTAATCAATGAACGTTTCAATACACAACTAAACATCTCGCTGTCCTCACATACACCGTCGACAGCTACATGGCAATTTTATAGTGAAGACAATGTTATTTTTGTCGTTGTAATCTTCTCCGATAGTCAGGTATACATTACTATGCAGCTTTGTACAGTATATTAAACGCATTTCGTGTCGCCATTTGGAGTTTTCTGTCAGTCAATGCTGTACTTCTGCCATGTTGGTCACCTTGTAAATCTCAAATCCATAGCTCTGTAATGAAGAACCAACGGTGCTGAATGCTCCTGAAACAAGAAATGTGAGAGACAACCTTAACACATGCAACCAGACACAACGGTACTAAGCAAGACAAACGTCACGCTAGCATAATGCAGGTTCTGAAAGGATCAGTGGGTAGGTTTACTGAAGGCGCGTGACTTCATGTACTTCGTGTATGCATAATTACAAATTATGTAAGTCCTAGCCTGCGTAGCTGGCGGGATTTCGCGAGCGAGTGCTTTTTTTAGCGGCCTCATGCTTTGGTCTTGGCGGAGAAAAATTCCCACCTGCCCGCTAATCCCGCCAGCTGCGCAGGCTATGTAAGTCCCTGCCAGTTAGCTTTTCATCGCTATCCACACCAACACTTTGTCAAAATATTAATTCCCTTTTCTGATCATCAGCTGCATTTCTTTTACTGTTACATGTAGAATTTGGTGGTATATCAAGACATAGTTGGACTATGGTCAAGACAACATCCTTAGTTCAAGTTTGTCAAACATTACACAATGCTTGCTTCTCAATGCTTGACAATGTGAAAAAATTTCTGTATGGGAGAATCTTGACCGAGGTCGTGAGTACAGACCGAACACAGTGAGGTCTCTACTCATGTCCAAAGTTTTTGTTGCTTTTCGTGTGATTTTCAATACCCATGAGGTATTTTTGAGCCGTTGACGTCACTTTCTCCCAACCCTTGGAACAAGTAAATTCACGGAAATAAATGTTAAAATAAAAATGACTTACGATGATCGTAATGGATTGGAATTTGGCGAGATGAGTAAGGAGGTCTCATAGAACACGAAAATGTAAAAAAAATGAAAATCAAAAAATTTCATCACAGGGGCACTTTAACAAACATCTTACTAGACAAAAGCTAGCAAAGTATGATCTTTACCTTTTGAGGTGAAAGATTGTCACTGATGTACTTCAGTGTTAGATCTCTTCCCATTTCTGTTTTATCATACATGATGCCAACCTAATGGGTCGTGCAAAACAACAGCGGCACATCAGGGCAAAGTTTAAAGGTAAATGGTAAACACATTGTCTGTGACCATGCTGCATGTAATGAGGCAATGAAGAGTTTCGTTCCTGTATGTTACTAATACGGGTACTAAAAGAATTGCATCCATTTAGTGCCACAGTGTGTATGTCTTGGGTGGAAAGTAAGGTAACAACACAATATCACAAGGCGAAGAACCAGACTAGCTCAGGTATTTGAAAATTCTACCTCATCAGTTCCATATACCCATCCAACTTGTCTCTACAACACTACAGGTCATAGACTACAGTCACTGAGGCAAGGGCCATAACCTGTGCCAGCCACCTGTTACAGCTGAATTATCTGATTTGGACTTAATGTTACATGATGGTTACCGTGTTTACTGTCAGAGAACAAACTGCTATTTATTACAGTTAAAATATTCAAGCCACAGAGCGGTTGGTTCAACAGAAGACGACTTGGGATGCGTCACGATTACAAGACCAGTCAGTCAATACATGTATGGGCAGTGTTGTAAAGACATTTCTCTTAACTGAGTTTGAATTAAACAGTTCTACACGTTATGGTACATGCACTCATCAACAAATTTCATGATTTTAAAAATGGCCTTGTAACCAGGTTGATCTATAAAAATATTGAAAAGTTACGCTGGTTTGAAAAATGTCTAAAAATGTTGAAAAAACGAAATGTGACCGTGAACGGGAAAATGTACCTTAACGCTTATCCGTTAAACGGGCAAAGCCCTTAGACATCCGTTAGTCATCCGTTAGAACTATTTTTCAAAAGCGTTAGAGTCGTTAGCCTAGCCGTTAGCTGTAAACATCAGACCGTTAGAACGTCAAGTGTAACCGTTAGCAAGTATTCTGTATCCGTGAGCCGTTAACTTTAGACCGTTAGAAAGGATAGCATAACCGTTAGCAGAAATTCAGTACCCGTTAGAACGGGTAGCACGGCCGTTAGAAAAAATAAGCATCCGTTAAACGGGTAATGCAGCTGTTTGACATCTATTACAATGGCATGGCAGGCGTTGAAGTAAAGAATAATCAGATAGTGCGCTCCTAACACAGTTTAAAGCGATCGAGAGCCCAAATGGAGAGCAGCTCTACGCTCTGTTCACGTCAAGTCATGAGAACTATGTTTCAGCGAAAGGTTTGACGATTATTTTGATGTCGCTGTTGACTAAAAAAATAAATCACGAATGAATGTCAACAACGCCAGCATTGCACAATCCAAAACGAAAAACGTACCAAGCCATCTTTGAAAAATTAGTAGAAACACGAAAATAAGTCATAATAGAAAACGTTAATATCCAAACATTTCAGCTGAAACTACAGCCTTCATCAAGGATAAAAGTGACAAGAAAACTTGTCAATAAATGATTGTAAGTAAAGGAAATAAATTTCCCTTATTAAGAAAACTCCAGATTTGTCCTTACATTAATTTATTGCTTTCCTAAAGAAAACACAAAAGTTGAACCAGGTATTTACAAGTTTGCATTTCATCCCGACTCCCAAAAAAGATTGGCTTACAGTGTATAAGCCAAAAGATGGCTTGTATAGAATTTTGCTAAACGCTTACCATGTTTTCAGATTCCAAGTGTAATTTACTAGCCAAAAACCTCTGTATCAGTCCAACAGTGACTTGTGTTGATAACCTTATAAATTTCTTTTGCAGTGGCTACCAAAGGAAAGAACAAAAGGGCATCCAGCTTATTAATAAAATACATAACATAGCAAAGTATCCAGATTGCCCCCTCACACAGTCATTACTGAACAGTATAACAAAATCGACACCAGTTTATCAGGATGATTAGCCAGCAAACCTAAAAAGTAAAATTACTAAGGCTTTTTCCCTTAGTTTTAAGTGGTGTTGTGACAATATTTCAATTAACATACAATACCGGTAATTTTCAAATCATAATTTGTTCTTGGGCGAGGAAGTGATGGAAACTTACTGTAATGTAAGTGTATGAATGTCACTGTTGTCCATATAGGTATTTACGAATTAAAATATACTTCCACAGTGTAGTATACATGTAAACAGGGCGCTTGCCATAAAGCAAGAGGGGGATAGCAAGTACACAAGTGCTAAACTCTTCTGCTCTACTGCTGTTCTTGCAGCTCTAAAAAGGCACACATTCTTACCTCTATTGGTAAAGCATTATCTCCATCCCTTAAATTAAAAATATATATATAACATTAATTTCCTTCAATGTAAGTTCAGTGAAACTGAGATGATTGAGCTCTTATGGCATAAGAGCTTGGCACTTAATTTCCTGATAAGTGCATTCAAGGTTAATTTCACAAAGCACACATGTAAAAAAAAATGCAGTGCAATATGGGCCACTGCCTGACTGTTAAATTGCAGCTCCTAAATATAGCTTCATGTTAATGTACTACAACTTAACGTATTGTGATTCTCAGCCCACAAATTTAGGTTTAGTGACAAGTTGAAAATTATAAGAGGGCAACAGGATTGAATACATTCACACAATACTTTTACACCATCTTGTACTAGTACCAAAAAAAACATTGACCACTATTGAACCCACCCCTCTCATGGAAGGTTTTTGGGTTTGAATCCCCCCACCCCTCTGGAAATTCCAGTTAAGCCACATATTTTTCTGTTAAAATTTTGGCTTTCCAATATTCAATTATTTCAAGTCATGTGTATGTTCCTTTGTGAATAAACTCACTGATATGTCTCAAGTTGAAGGGAGATTTGTTCATCTGTTCGATGGTAACTTTTTGTCACTGTGGTTTTGCTTGATTTTGGTGTCACTGCTTGCTCTTTCTTGATAGCCTTTGATGTCCTTGCCACTGCATGTAATGGTTTACTAACTAGAACTTAAAACAAGAATATAAATATGAGTATCAGCTCTTTCAAATACAGTTAATAAATAAGCCTTTATTGTTCGCAGGATAAGATAGAAAACAGAGTTTGTGAGTCAGAGACTATAATCCAATCTGCACAGATGTCGGTCACAGCTTAATATTGACGTCTTAATCATCATCGAGGGCAAACCATTAATTTATTTTTTACATTGTTGGCCTCTTGGATAGTTGAGGCGATTCTTTTTGGCAAAACATGTATTTCTGCTGATAGTTTACTGATTTTTTTTTCATGCAAACAAACAGTTTTTGAAACCCTGATGAAAACCACTATTATTTTTACTGCATAATATTGGTGTACAAAAATTATCCTCTAAGTTAAAAAAACAATAATAATAAGAAGTTGAGTGGAAGGAATAAAAGATATGTCTATCAGCATGAGGCTGCAGATTATTACTTTCAAAACAATGACTTGAGAAAAATTTGAGTCAATGTTGTTTGAAATTGTGTGATTTTTCTATAAATTATATTTACATTGTTCCATATACTTGAGACTTTCAGGGTTTTCAAAACAAGCTGGTGACTGCCAGAGTTCTGAAGGCTACTTAATGATATGTCGCCGGATACTCTGGTCATAGCAATCGCCTCGCGACAAACAAGCTAACTTGTCACAGCCGCCTACTCTTCCAGTTGCTGACACCTACTTCAAAACATTTTGAAACCCCTATTCTACCTATCAAGTTTTTTTTCAAGTGTTACACAGTGATTGGTAAGGGAAAGGGAAAGTTTTCAAAAAAATCATTTGATGTCAAAAAGACTACAAAAGAGAATAAGCTTCAAACATACAAATCTGGATGTTATTTAAATTTCCAACTATAGTACAATATGGTCATGTACTGGTACCTACCTTTAGGGTCTGGATATGGAATTCCTCTGTCTTTGTAAAATTTGCGCTCCCTACGCTTTTCCTCTAGAAGCAAATTGTAAAAAATTACATTAAGAAAGATGGTAAATTCTGTAATAAAATATGAAAAAGAAATACCATATTTATTTGATTAAGCATTCTGAGCACTAATTATATTAAGGGGCTTATTCGAGGCTGGGTGCTAATTAACTTTTCCTACCTAAAGGGTGGGCACTTGAATAAATACGGTAAATACGGTATTCATCATGTCACCAGTGGGGGACAAAGAAAAAAACTGAGTCCCCAACAGGAGTTGAATCTGGATCAGCAGTGTCAATAGCGTACTGTATACACATCCTGTTAGTGCTAGGATCGGCAGTGTCAATAGCATACTATATGGTGATAAATAAAGAAAGATTGTAAATTTTTAAAGCTCAGTAATGCAATACATTGTATGAAATATGCTCACCATGAGTTCTTGTAGCTCAGTGGATAGACTGCCTGCCCGGTGTTTGGGAGGTCATGGGTTCAATTCGTTGGATACAGTTTTTTTCGTTGTCCTTAATGCTCGTGATATGATGAATATTTCATCTTTCATGTGAAAATTATTAATTCCTCTGAAGATTAACATGCACAGTATGTGTCACATAACACCATAGTACATACTACTGTGCTTGCAATCATTATTTCAGTGTCAATAGCATTATGTTTCATATTCTTGTGTCACACCATCTGGCATTGACAGCATACATGGTCGGCAGACCAGGCAGCACTGTCACATCACTAATACTTGAATGTTTACAAACCAACCTCTCTCCACCTTTGGAAGAAGTTTGTAGACAATGTCTTGCATAGTTCGATCAAGCCTGAAATTAAAACAACATGACATACCCAAAACAGGAATAGACATTAATTTACAGGTACTGTAGTATATACTCTTTTAATATACTTTATATATGTCATATATACTTTATACATGTACATGTACATGTAGAATTAGCCAGATACATGTAAAAATAATATATATATTATGTTTGGATGACAATTTCATTATGTTGGACGTGTGCGCTGTTACTAAATGCGTGTGAGCTTGTTTCAAATTAAACAGCCGCCTAATTCGCGAAAGTGGTGCAATTAAATGTTTGACTTTCAGTTGTTTGCTAAGCTGTAGTTCACCAGTATTTGCTAACCAGTTGCTAACCAGAATCACAGTATTTAACAGTATTTGCTAACCAGGCCAGTATTCACAGTATTTACGCCGATAACAGAGACAGCATAAAAGAAAGTTTACAGTTGGTTTCTAGTTATAAGTTTCTACATGTCAAGTTGTACCGGTATACATTCTTCTCGTTGTAAGCTAGTGCCAACATAGTTTCCTGTATTTTGTATTTTAGATCGAATTGTGATTGTTTATCATTAAATACGATTCTTCCTTCTGTGTTGTCTTGTATTTGGTTCAACGGAACATACTACATGTATGTTGTTTGAAAGTTTAATAGAGATGCAATCAATATAAAAAATTATAAACTTCCAAAGGATGACAATTTCTTATGGGTTAGCCCGATTCAGATGCCATACTCATATGACCTGAAAAGAATTAGATGAATTAAGTTCATGTGAAGTAAGGCATCTGAATCAATTTGGAACGGCTAATTGAATCCAGATTGGCTCAGCGGGGAATAACACCTGTGGACCAGCTTTGATTCAAATGCCAATCTTCACTTGAACCAAATCAATTGAATAAAAATTAATTGTTAAAATCGATTTTCAAGGTGAATGTGTCATTTTCCCTATTGAATTAAGTTTGGCAACTGAATCTATTCAGCCAATCTAAATTAAATTGGATCAGCCCAAGATCTAGTTCAATTTGCGCCACCTGAAGTATGGCATCTGAATCAGGCCATACAGAATCAATGCTTAGATTTGAATCAGTGTTAGAATGGGTGTTGCTTCAACAAGCATTTCATTGACATTTATTCTAAAAACAATTGAATTATTAAGAACTAATGCCCTCCACTTCACACAAAAAAAGTGTTGCATTGCTACAAAATTTCTTTAATTAAAACAAGTGTCCCAAAGTGTTACCTGATGTTGTAGAGTGGCTGTGATTCATGAATGAGACTGTTACATGTTGGACATCGATTGACAAGCTCAATATGTCTCACCAGGCAGCTCTTGCAAACTAACAAAAATAAAACTGATTTAATTTTTTGAAACCTTCACTCAATTAACAATGAAGGTAAACCTCCTCTAATTATAAGACTTGGCAGACAGTAAATGCTCATTAAGTATTCAGGCACTCAACCAAGCAGGAACTTGGAGTCTTGCTACATTCTCTGGAATGGGATGCCTGTATTACTCTACCTAATCATTAAAATCACAGGTCACCCACCAACATTCCTGATCTCCAGTGCCCAAATAATTTATACAATGGTTGGAACAAGCACTGTGACTTTTTTCTAAAAGCACAACATGAGCAGCACTCGCTGCACTCAAAACGAAAGTCAATCCTGTGTTATAGTCAGACTCAGTCCTAACATGGAAAGTGGTTTTCCTCTTAAAATGGAGACCAGCAGGATATAAAACTTGTTGAACTTAAAAATTAGTAATGAGTGTTTGAAAGCAGTAAACTTTCTATACACTTATTTTGAAAGGGTCCCTACATTTGCAATTTCTTAATAACTATTAAAATAAATTATATTTGCTACTTTGGGGGTCACTATTTTTCTGGGATCATTAAGTTTGGAACTTCACAGTATTATTACTTACATGTGTGTAAACATTCAGTGATTGTTGCTGCATTAACCAGATAACCATTGCACAATTTGCAGATTATATGTTGGTTAAGGGTCGTCACTGGCAACTTGATGCGTTTCTGATAAGGTACAAAACACAAATTGGCGCCATCAATAATATGAAATTGAGCTTACAACATTACTGCTACAGTGTAAGTGCCTCTGTGACTGTTACCACAAGTATAAATATTGCTCTTTTGCCAACTACACTCCATTTGATCTTTCAAACTCCTAACTTAATTCATTTCTTCTTAGTATCAGATGCAATTACTTTAACTCATGCCCAAGTCTACACATATTTTTTTAAAATTATGTATCTTAAATAATTAACCATTATCACACCTGAGGATATCATGTTTTTATGTACATGTATATCAGAGGTCCAAACAGGGATGCTCAGAGCACAAAAAGTTTTATTCTGAAGCCTGGAGCCCCATCATTTTGCTGTTTGGGGCCCTTTAGCAGAGCATGGAGCCCCAAAAATCTTGCCACAGAGCCAAGGGCCCTGCCTTTTGAGGAAGACCTCCATTTTTTTTCCTGGAGCCCTAGACCACTTTGGGACTCTGTTGTTTGAATAAGAAGGCATGATTTAAAAGGGTTAAGAATTACTGCCTGCACCTACTGGCTTGTGTTCTCAGGCAAAACAACCCTCCCAATTTGATGCCTTGCCTCCCACTCTCCCAGTTTTTGGTTTATGGAAGCGTTAGATTCAAAGGGAATATTGAATACACTAAAAAAAGGTATTACAGCAGCCACGGAGTGAGCTGATGTTGTAGCTTTCACTTTCGCTACATGACAAATAAGACCGTGTTTTCTTTGCAAGTTTATTTCACCAGAAGTGACAGTCATTTATTTATTTGTAATTTTGCCAGTATTTCTCATGGGTTTAGGCTATTGAAGTGAATTCTTTGGCTGTTTCATCGAAGTGAGTTCAGAGATTTGAGGGAAAACTAAATATTTGCTGAGGTAAACAACTGAGCATGTTCTACCCTGCAGGGATTACGCCATTGGTAGGGAAAAAAAACAACAAGCTAAAGATAGCCAGGGATAACGTAAATCTTGGATTGCATGACTCACGGGACTACTTTGCTAGTCCTTCACTCATAGTACAAACAAATTAAACTTAACCATGACTTTTGAGGAAGAAAGCCTATAAATAAGCAAAAAATAAAAGCGCATTTTTAAGTTGTTGGCAACTTCTTATTCAAGTGAGCTTTCATCACAGTCAATTTGAGGTAGTTTTTTTTTTTCAAATAATGTTTCCAAGTAAATGCTGAATGAAAAGATTTCCATGTCATTAAATATTATTCCAGACCAGTGAAAGCGTAACTGTTTATTGTGTTCCTTTTCATATGATTGTTTTTGCATTTCATTCCTTTTCTTTTCCTCTAGCTATAAGTCCTATAAGCTCAGTTCTTTCGCACCAACTGCGGTGGGCGGGAAAAGTTCATTATAGTAAACCACCCTCAGTAAATATTCACTGTGATCGTTTGAGAATCATATCCTCTGTTTTAATCATCAGATGGACCAAATAAACTAAATAAACTAACGCTATTAACCAAACCAAATAAACTAATGCTATTAAATTATTTATCCTTAGTAGTGTAGTAGCGTAGTGCTGCCTCATAGGAAGCAGGGTGAAGCAAGAGTTTACCCATACAATAGAACACAGGTTTTTTACCTTTTGATCAATCAGAGTGCGCGTAGTATCTGAGTTAGTTCATAACAAACTGTAATGAAGTTTTCACTCGAGTATCGAAAGTAAGTCGCATTTGCTTTGATTTTTGCATTACTATGGTTAGTGGTTGGTCTAAAAATATCGCAAAAAATAAAATATCCTTAATTTAAGCTGAGCTTGCACTTAACACACTAAACAACAATATTATTGTGCATTCAGTTCGATGTGTCTGGCACATCCATGTCACTCTAGCTCGATTGACGATGATAAAAGCATATCAGAAGCAGTTATTTTAAAAAAACTGGAAAGCTTAACTCCTTAACATTACATGTATAAAAACCTGGTACTGTAAATAGCCAATTTGTGTATTTAACACAGTTTTCCTACCTGCATGTTGTAGCTTCCAAACTGTAAACACCAAGGCACCCCAAAAGCATGGCTTGCCTCGATTCCAGGTCCAGCCTCGATTGCATCCGAAGCACGTGTCGGTGTTGGGTTTGTCGCCGTATCCGCCTCTGCTTCAGGGGAAATGATGGGCGAATGTTGATATAAAATTGAAAACATTTTACTGTCGAATGTCGGTACATGTGTACCAAAAATATTCCGCTGTATCGAGCTAATTAGTTTGTTGCTTATTATTCTCGAAGAAAAGTTCAGTTCTCGATCTCTTTTCAGCAATGGCTATCCAGTTATCCGATCTGATCTGACAGGAGCATATCCGTAACGCCATTGTTTGCCAACTTGCCTCGCAAAGGTCGAGGAATACTGTGGGCTCTTCGGAAGCGACAACAAGATTGTGAAATATGCGAGTTTGTTTGCCGTTTGGGTTTACATGCCAATTTTTATTCATATTTCCGATTTGGAGAGTTCACAAGCAAGCCACAGTTGGACCATTCCTTCACATGGGAAACGTAACAAAAGGTATTGCATCTCGTTAATTCTTGTTCTAAATAAACAAACAAAGTGGAGAAATAAATTTTTGCTTCCTGTTTCTCCGATATCTCGAAACTAAAAAATCATCGTGTATTTGGAACTAAGGTTCTAATATTTTTTAGTTATTTGCCAAGAATGTTGTTACAGATAGTTTCTCACGAATCATATCTGAATACTTTTTGTACCCAGCAGACGGGAAATGTGTTCAGAAAACTACATACGCCCACAGCCTGAATTTTTATAGAATTTCTACCAAATATCTTAATTAATTCCTCTGAGAATAGTATATCTTTCTTTAGAAATGTCAAGCGATTTCAAGTATAATTTAGGCTTTGTATTTGAGGAACTTTTCGAGCTTGGGTATATAATAAAATCCCGATGTTTTCGACACTTAGGGTTATGGAATAATTAATATGCACAAAAATTAAAATCAAAACCGTCTGAGAGTGTTTGATCTTTGTTAAGAAATGCCTAGCGATTCTAAAGAAATGTTTTGATTTTGTAGGGACTAATTCTCCCAGCGTCGACATACAATAAAAACCTCGACCCACGGGAACGGTTTTTCAAAAAAACTAGATACCCGGCAGTCAGAAATGTTCACATAATTTCCATGAAAGGTTCTTTCAAACTAATTGCGTTGCTTACATTGAAACAGTTTAGCCCTGAAATTTTCATGAAATCGCCCAAAATCCCAAAGAATTTTGTTTATGCCAAGTTAAGTTTACTGTATATGAAGCGACGAGGTAGAAGAAAGTTTTCAATGTTACAACGTCCAGCGAACGGCTAAATGCTTTGGCTGAACTCCCACACAGCAGAACTTATTTATGACAGACACTCATGCACAATAACAATTTTTTTACACGGTTTAGCGTTCCTGAGTTACATTTTTACAATATTCCCTGCTGGTTTTCAATCGTTCTGGCCGCTTTCTTCAGAGATATCATAAAACAAAACCGATAATAAACTGTCAGACAGAGATAATTTATACATATAAAAGTTGTGAGTGCGATTATTATACACACTGAACAAATTACGTTCCCACGTAATGACAGACAGCGGAAGCCATTTTCAAAGCTTGGAAATAGAACTGAGTTACCAAATTAGCCACTCGGCACTAGTTTCTCCGGTATTCGTGAGTTCTGCATTCTGTCTTACATGTAGTGAATGTAAATTTGAATATCGTCATTGTTTGCCCGATTGTCTTTTGTCTATTTGTTGTTCGGCGCTCATGAGCAACTTTTAGAAGACAACTTGCCAGTTTATTCTTTTAATTGTGCCAGTTTATACGTAGCATTTTATTCGCGTGGAATTTAAAGCAAAAATTGTTTTATATCCACACCAAACCCACAAAAATAGCAAAGTAGAACCTGTTGCTTCCATGGTGTGAGGTGAATGTACATTAAGCATCCACCCTCGGGGAAACTGATGGCAACTGGATGTTTAATAGAGGTTCGTTACAAATTGCATAAGGCATTTTTTTAAAGTTCACGTTATTTCTGTGCAAAATAGCGCGAAAAGGAATAAAAGTATCTCGTGACGACAACAATAAGCCTTATTTTATCACCCGTCACATTATGCACTTCCTTTTCAAGACTTTGTTCTGTCCAAGCTTGATGAAAACGAAGCCAAACATTGTACATTAGATTCTTGCTGGCCGCTTAATAGGGGCAAACACAATAGAAGAACGAACGCTCACCGGGACGGCAGGAAGGTGGCCGCGGGATTTTACTAACTGGCTGTTTAATAGGGGTTCGACTGCAGTCGGATTAAGTGATATGATTATCAGTGAGGCAACTGTGACTTACTCTTTCAAGTCATGTACGAATACTTTTATAAGGGTCGATCTTGAGTACACGGCCATGCAACATTACAAGTGGTTCTGTATGCGGCAAGATGCCAAGATGTTTCACTGCGTTAGAAACAGACACAACAAAAAAGCAATTTAACTCGGTATTTCATTCAACGACACCGTTGATAAACTATAGAATAGAAAAAGATCACTTTAATATTACAATTGCAAGCCGAAACGCTTACAAAAACTAAAAAAAACTAGCTAAAAAACCTAGACACCGAGGGTCAAAATATTAATTCTCCTGGCTCACTGTTATACAATCTGTTGTTAGTCACTGTTTGCACACTTCTATCTTTTTCGGCAAGCTGAAAATGTTAATTCTCCTTTTCTGACTGCTATGCTTTTCCGTAAGATGTAATTAATGAGAATTTCATTTTTATTTTCTCATCGCCTGATTGCTTGCCAATGTGTTGATATTGTAAGGAGAAGTTGGATGTCGATCACCTTTCCAAAGGTATTCCTTAATGACATATGTCATTAAGCTTTGTTTCTTACAAGTGATCTCCACACAATGAACAAAGGTATTCCAAGCCGAATTTTCGTGTTCTACAGTAGGTAAACAAGCTAGGTTGAAAAACTGTTTTCGTTTTATGCTGACTAGTTTGTTACACAGTTGGCGTCAGAGGCGCGAGAGTGAAAATGTTCCGCTTGATCTTTTTGTTGGCTCTTGTGTTTTTCTTGAGTTCCTTCGCTTCGCAGAATAAATCTGCAAACCAGGTAATAATAAACGCTGAACTTAGTGATTATTCGCCGATTTTTTATCGCTTCCAAATTGTAATGAAGTCGAGGAGCGGTGTTTCTTATTCGAAGTTTTTTTCATTATTATTTTCGGTGAAAACCTAATAGTGCCTTGCAGTCGAATGCAAAAGTTAATCTCGTTTTATCCATATATAGAGTACTGGAAGTACAATTAAACCAAATTGCTGCGTGCAACAAGCTGGATGCGGTAAAGATGGTTAGTCAATGATCTTCAAATAATTTCATTTTACCCTCACAGTTTTCCCGAACGATTTTGCTGAGCGTATTTCAGTAATGTCTATTTGTTTTAATTTTCTCGCCAGGAAAAGACGGAAAAGATGGACAAAACGGTGAGTTTTAAATACTGTTAGTCTCTTACTGAGTTTATTGTAAAGAAACTTTCCATTTCTACTAATAAAATATCAATTTATTTATCGATAATCGAACGACGATTTGTTTTCCACACAGGAAAGGATGGACGCGACGGGATAAACGGTGATGTAGTTATTTTTATGTAATGTATATGAAATGATTCATATATGAACTGCGGAAGTATATGGAAGTGATAAATGATCATCGCAGTGAATTTCCAATTTTAAGCAATTGGAATAAAGAAGCCTGAAAAAATTATATCTATTAGCCAAAAGAAATTTACTGTCTGCGTTTGGAAGTAACCTTGCATTCTTATCGATAAAAAAAAAAGTTTTCAGAAAAAGTGCTGCTAAAGGAGTGTTCTGTATAAAAATATATATCAGCGGAATTGCTGTCAATGTTTTGCCATGTGACATTTTCTACTGATCGCCATTCTGATTTCCAACACAGGACGTGACGGACGCGATGGGGCAGTTGGGGCAAAGGTTGGCTATGTGTTAACCTATTAATGTACGATTATTACATAGACACAAAATACGCAATAAAATACAACCTGTCAGATGAAGTAATTGATTACAGGCGGCGATTCTTTTCAGCCACTTAATGACGACAAGTGAAGCACCAGCACAGGCACTTCGTTATCATGGCTACAAAGTGATAATTTTAATTTAGCTTTGCTGTTTTTCAGGGAGAGAAAGGTGACACAGGGATGCGAGGAGGGGATGGAATTGCTGGCATCAAGGTTGGTAGAAGATTGCAAAAGTACGAAAAGAAATTTATCCTTTGTTCACCCAATAGAAGATAATCAACTACGAGAAGCACTATCACAGGAATTTGCATATTTTTGGTCAAAATGATGCTAAAAGGATGCCTATGTACCCGAAATGCGCTTAAAATACCACTTCGGGGACGTAGCTAGTAACAGGCGAACCGAGGCACTTGCCTCGGTCAAACGTGTGATTTATTTATTGTAAGAGGCAAAGTAGAAAGAAAGACAGGGGAAAAAGTGTTTTTTTCTTCTCATATTGCCTCAGTAAGAATTTTTGGCTGGCTACGGCGCTGCACGATGAAGATATCATGTTAATCGTTGAAATAATCGTGTGCGCAAATGGTAATTATTTCGTAGCGTTTTCTCAAGGCTAAAGCGGGCAGATTAAAAAAATGTCTGCTCAAGTTTTTCAATTCAAGATCCAAAAGTCGTGCGTGCTTAACTCATGATAAAATCCCTTTCCCTTCAATTCACTAGTATATTAACTTTTAACAAATCTAAACCATTATTTTAAGATTTCAATTGATTAATTTTTCGAATGCCCGTAATATTGCCTCTATAAGGTGTTTTGTATTTCTTTTTTCATATTAAATATAGATAAAAGTTTGAGATATTAACGAAAGTTAGTTTTGTTCTACTGATACGAGAGGCCATTAATTTTGGAGGTTCTTGTCACAGAGAAACGTAATTAGATCAGTGCTCCTTGACCAAAGTATGTTAATTTATGGACGTCTTTTTCTCTATTTAGGGGAACAAAGGGGAACCAGGACTAAAAGGAAAGGAAGGTACTCTTAGTGCAAAAGTTAGTTACATTGTCTCTTAGCTTAGAAACTGGGCTAAGAAAAAAGGATGGTACTCTTAGAACAAAAGTTACTTCTATTATCTCGTAGCTTAGAACCAGGACTAAGAAGAAAGGATGGTACTCTTAGTGCAAAAGTTACTTCTATTATCTCTTAGCTTAGAACCAGGACTAAGAAGAAAGGATGGTACTCTTAGAACAAAAGTTACTTCTATTATCTCTTAGCTTAGAACCAGGACTAAGAAGAAAGGATGGTACTCTTAGTGCAAAATTAAGTTCCATTATCTCTTAGCTTAGAACCAGGACTAAGAAGAAAGGATGGTACTCTTAGTGCAAAATTAAGTTCCATTGTCTCTTAGCTTAGAACCAGGACTAAGAAGAAAGGATGGTACTCTTAGTGCAAAATTAAGTTCCATTGTCTCTTAACCTAGAACCAGGACTAAGAAGAAAGGATGGTGCTCTTAGTGAAAAAGTTAGTTCCACTGTCTCTTAACCTAGAACCAGGCCTAAGAAGAAAGGATGGTGCTCTTAGTGAAAAAGTTAGTTCCACTGTCTCTTAACCTAGAACCAGGACTAAGAAGAAAGGATGGTGCTCTTAGTGAAAAAGTTAGTTCCACTGTCTCTTAACCTAGAACCAGGACTAAGAAGAAAGGATGGTGCTCTTAGTGAAAAAGTTAGTTCCATTGTCTCTCAGCTTAGAACCAAGACTAAGAAGAAAGGATAGTAATTTCAGAGCAAAAGTTAGTTCCATTGTCTCTCAGCTTAGAACCAGGACTAAGTAGAAAGGATGGTAATCAGGTTCAGGTTTAGTATATGCACCCCAGATTTCGCTGTTGTATGTCAAAATTGGAGAAATTATTGTCAAAAATTTTATTTGCAAAGGATGGGGACAATTGGTTGATATATGCATTTTGTTTTCTTAAACTGAAAAGAGAGTGAAGGGCCTTCTCTTCTAACTTGTCAAGTGCCATCTTAAAGTTATCCGTTGAAAAGATTAGTGTTCCCAAATAATCGTAGTTTTGAACAATTTAAATGATTTCATTGTATATAGGAAACTAGGATCAGTACTTTACTTAGCGCGATTTTCTTTCTTGGGACTGATACTTAACACCTAACATCCATGAACTGCAATTTGCAATCCTGTTTTACTGATCTTAGCAATATGACTAAATCGTCCGTATATAAAAGTGAATTTAATTTGTGCCGTTTTGTAGAACCAATTTTTATGGAACATGTATAGTGTTTGAATACATTTTATTTTTTTCGCTCAATTGAAAACAGCAATCTCCGTCCGATTAAATAGCTTAAATAAGAGTCCATCATGCCAAACCGAGTAGAAAGTTATTTTGAAATCTACAAAACAAGCGTAAATTCTATCGTTGTGCATAATGGTGATGTACATGATTATCTACTAACGTTGCAGTGAGAGGACATGGTCTGCTGTACGATTTTTTGGTAAGAGTTGCGAAGTATATTACAAGACTAAAAAATAGAATTTAGAATAGAACAGAACACTTTTCTCAGATAGCTTAACTTGAAACACAAATTCCCTGGTAATTTAATGGGTCAGTTCTTCCACCTGTTTTATATATATTGGGGCAATAAGTCTAAGGCATTGCACCTGAATTAAGAATTGAATTAAAAAGCTTAAAATATACGGACATCGTTTCTTGAAGGCTACTTTTGATCATTTCACTTTTTTATTTTGTCTGAGAACGACGATTTGTTATTTTGAAACCTTTTAAATATTTCCGGTGATTAAGTAATCTAATGAGCATAACTGCTCTTTTCGAGTTGTTCTGAGTTCCATTATTATTAACTGCTGTGCAAGGTTTAAAGTATTCGCTTAAAACCAGGACTAAGAGGAAAGTAATTTTAATGCAAAGGGAAATTTCTCCCTTATCTTAGAAGGAGGACTTGCACAAAAAGACGGTAATTTTAGTGCACTAAGTAAGTTCCATTGTCCCATAGCTTAGAACTAGTTCTATCAGAATAGGATGGTAATAATAGCCTAGAAAGGTGAATTTTAGTAGAAACTTAAGGACTATGAGGAAAGGATGGTGCTTGGGCAGCAAACGTATGTTTCATTGCCACTGAAAAAAGAACAGTAGTAGGAAATTATGGCAATTCTACAAAAGTTAGTTACATTGTATATGGGCTTAAAACTAAAAACTAGAGGAGAGATGGTTCATTTTATTTCTAGGAAAGGATGGTAACTAAGTGTAAAGGTAAGTTCCATTGCTCCTTAGCTTAGAATCAGGACTAAAAGGAAAGGTTGGTAATTTTAATAATAAAGTTGAAAAAGTTAACTTTTATTATTTTGTCCTGATTGAGGGCGAGAAAGGATCACACGGAGAAAAGGGACAGAAAGGAATGCCGGGAACATGTGACGCGCAGGTAATCAAATAATGAATAAAAATAATGAATAAACTTTACTCAGAAAGTGGTGTAAGAACCAGTCACTTGTCCAATCAGACATTTCTCTCTTGATTTCTTCATTAACTTTAACATAGGTTGAACATGCTGATTGAAGCAGACGGTGTAATTTGCTAATTGTACAGCAGGCTGACTTTTTTATTCTTCTGTTGATCTATTGTAGGGATCTTCCGCCTCTTCTCCCAATAAAACAACATGTTGTGTAACTGGTAAGAACAGTTGACGCAGTTTAAAACTGGTATTGTTTTGAGAAACTGGAATATGTTTAAAGAATTCTGACAATTTAGTTAAAAAATAGTGCCAAAACTGTTTTTGGTTTTCTTGAAAATCACTGAAAACAACGCCCAGAATACACGTCTTGTAAACTTGGCTTTTAAACAAGCTATGCTTTAGTAACAAATTAACTGTAATACTAATTTTAAAATTCTGGGTTTTGGAGTGGATCTTGGAAGAAATGTTTACATAAGGAAAAACACGGTACTATTTACGCAGCTTCTGCCGATTCCTGGTTCTGTAAATTTGCTGTACTTTGTAGGGGTTTTCCCTTAATGAGGGTCGTACAGGGGGGGGTCTCTGGCACGATTCACGGACGAAAAAAATAGCGAATCACGGATCACGGATATTGAAATTTCATTTTCCCGAATCACGAAAATAAGTACTCTTTTATCCTGTTCTTACGCTACAAATAGTGTTTGAAGAAATCAAAATTAATTAAGAAATTACGAAAATAAGAAAGAAACATGCTCTTTTATCCTGTTCTTACTCTACAAAGAGTGTTTGACGTTACGATAATTATACGGAGATCACATTTGAGGTCTCGCGTCTCAAAATCACGCAAAATAAAGTCAATAAAGTGGTGAAATCACGAATATCGGTTATTAATTCAAGCTCTTCACGTGTCACGCAAAACCTTCCGGTCACGGGTCACGAAGAATAAATTTATTAAATTCACGTTTCACGGAAAATAAAATCAGCTAATCACGCGTCACGAGAATACCCCTGTACGACCCTCCTTAATGGAAATAACATAAACGTTATTGTTACTGTAGTTAGCAAGTCAGTGGCAAAATGACAAATTACCGGAGTTAAGGGCCATTAATTAGGTCCAAGCTGAACTTAGAAAAGGAAAAACTAAATAAATTTTTCATCACCACTTATGACTATGCAATAGGCAGTTTATCACCTTTCACTCCTACGATGACAACAAAATTGTTTTGCTGGCGAAATATGAAGATTTTGAAAGCTACAATAATCGATCAATCAAAAATCGAAATTCTGTTCTCTGGCAATTTTCACCTACCGGCAAAATTACTCATAACAAAATTCTGTGTAACCACAGATGAAGTTGAAGGAGGTATTTCAAATAATCGTTATAAATATTAACAAATTTCGGTATGAAGTTAAGTGAAACATTACTGCCATACACTCAGCGTACCAATTATTTTTGTTTTCGATCATAGCTTAGTGCTAGTTCGTTCAAAGCATAAGAATTTTAACGAGAATAAATGTCGTTAAAGTGCACGTGGTGTTTAAAGCTACTGGATAAAAGTTCATTTGTCAAGCTTAATAATTATATTTTTTTTCTAAGGATGTCCTAGTGGTTTTCACTTCTTTGAGAAAGTTCAAGATCTTCCAACCAGAGGAGCTAAAGATGTTGAACATTTCACCATTAATGGAAGTCTGTTTCTCGCTTTTGCCAACTATCACGGCGACATTTATAAACACAAGACAAGCTCCATGATCTACAAGATGGACGAACAGACCGAAAAATTTACCTTGTATCAGACTTTGCAAACTAGAGGTGCTTTCGGCCTTGAATACTTTTCAATCGCTGATAAACATTTTCTCGCTGTTGCGAATCATTACGATGGAACTTTCCAACTGGACTCTGCAGTTTATCAGTGGAATGGAAAGCGGTTTGTGATCTTTCAGAAAATACCCACTAAAGGAGCAGGCCAGTTCGCATTTTTTGCAATAAATAAGGGAAAGTATCTGGCCGTGGCGAACTATTATGACGGAAGTACCCGTTTCGTTAAATCAATCATCTACAAATGGAGCAGCGGCAAGTTTAACAAGTTTCAGGAGATAGCAACTGAAGGTGCTCAGAGATGTACGACATTTGTTATAAACAATGACACTTTCATCGCCTTTGCAAACCATTACAACTCCAAAAAGAAGTATTCTGTTCAGTCCACTGTCTTTAAGTGGTCAGGAAGACATTTTGTCAAACTGCAGTCTCTTCAGACGTATGGAACATACGGTGTGAAGTCTTTTAACATAAATGGTCACACATTCCTTGCCTTTGCCAACTGGTATTCTGGAAGTAAACGCAACATCGACTCCTTCATTTACAAGTGGGATGGCAACAAGTTTGTCCTATTCCAGTCCATTCCTACTCGTGGAGGCAGGGCTTTTCATCCCTTTGTGATAAGTGGTCAAACGTACTTTGGTGTGGCTAATTACTATGACGACACTCAGAAACGCAATACTCGGTCAGTTGTGTACCAGGCCTCTGGAGCGCAGTTCGTGAAATACCAAGAGATTCCAACACACGGAGCGCACGATATGACGTCATTTGAGTACAAAGGTCACACTTATCTGGCAGTGGCATGCATTCACAACGACCAGAAATACAACATCAACAGCGCCCTGTACAAGTGGGTATAGAGACAGCAACAATTGACCTGGATTAGAAAAATTATCACAAAAAAATAGCATATGCATAGCGATAGACAAGATTTTAGATATGCTTTTACATAGGCTCTCATCTGTAGTCCTAACCTAAGGTTACACAGTGGCGACTTCGCCTTTTTAAAGTTTAAGTGCTGTCATCTTAATAAATCCGTTATAAGAAGAAAAGGGAAAATATCACGAGATTTTACAGTAAGTGTCCTAGGCTGAAATTGTTCTAATTACTTCGACATTTGTTGTTATATAGCTTAGAAAAATCTCAACAAGAATTAAGGGGAACATAGAACGAGACCGCCGTAGAGAACTTCCTATAGTAGCCAAACAGGGAGAAAACTTTTGTTTTTCTCTTAAAACGGTAACGTTTCTTGTTAACTGTGCAGAACTGTAAAGTTTGTTGCGGGCAGCGTTACTCTAGGAGATTTAACAATAAAGCTGTGCTTGGAGCATAACATATGCCACTCCTCTCGGTTGTTGTCTGGTTAACGTGCTAATTATTTTATGCAATGGTTAAACCTGAAGCGCCTGTTGAAATCCCGAAGGCAACAGTCCTACATTTCCCTCTTCCTCCTCTTCCTCCTCCTCCTCCATCTCCACTACGAAGGAGGTTTAGAACGTCCAGTGAGGTTTCTTCAATGTGGCAACTTCTTTTCTGAACAGTTAAGTCTAGGTAGCCTCTTATCGTGTGTCCACGCGTCAAAAGTAGAAAAGATAAATTGCTTTCCACCTTTGCTCGTATCTATCACAAAGTTTTGGCCCTTCTTTTTTATCGCAAAATATGGTGCATAGATTTGTTTCAACAGTCACAGCTGGCGTGCAGTCGTAATCTCATCACTTCACCTCGGTCGCCGTCGAAAAAACGCTAAAGCAAAATGATAATCGCATTCCAAAATAAGTTTCTGCTTAGCAGATTTGACAAGTATCAGTAAATAAGCTTGTTCGCACTTTTACGAGAAATGGGGACAAGTATTTAGCAGTGGCAGAGTATTTTTATAGGAGTGCTCATTCCAAAAAAATCAGTCATCTATAAATGGGCCAGTGACAAGTACGGCATTTATAAACATAGGCACGCAATGCGTGGAAGAGTTATTTTTCGGGGCTGGTGGAAAAGAGAAACGTTGTTGCACTGTTGGATATTGGATTTCAGGTAGTGAAAGAGAATTAGCGCACGCTAATGGATATTAATTCTCAGCTAATGAGTTTGTTTGGTTACAATCTATAAGCTAAATTGATCACGTGAAAAATGTCAGAACTAATTACAGCAATCAGACACAACTTGATTGGCTCTTTGATACAAGTCCCAATCTGATCGGTGTCATGTACATACGTCACTTCCTCACCAAAGAAAGCGAAAGAACCACTGTGGCGCCTCAAAGTCTAAATTAATTTTATTTTGCTGTTAACCTTACCGCCACAGAGTCAACACTGAATATTTGAAAGGGTTTCTTTACCACAAATCTCTAAAAAATCTCCGGCAAGTATTGGCTCGGCTTATTAATGTTTTTTATTATTCCACTATTGCGCCATTTTTCCATATTAGGGCAAAAGAACGCGCAAAATATGCCACGTTATTACACTGTAGAATAGGGCAAAAATATGGACTGAAAGCGGAGCGACAAAATGGCTGAACCAAACTTTAGTTTTTAGTGGAATAATAAATCCCTTATTCGATGGTTTAACATATAATACGTGCGGACATTTTGCTCATTCCTCGTATTTTTCCTCGCCCCTTCGGGGCTCGAAAAAATACTACGCAACTCGCATAATATCCGCGCGTATTATATGTTAAACCATCGAATAAGGTGTATGAAATTCCTTTTTTAAGGAATGCCTATCAGACACAATATTACAATTCTGGTGGAGAAATGCATAGAAAATAATATCCAAAATGCCAGAAAGTGCCGCTAAATTAGCTTTTTGTTTGTCTATTCTCGCGGGAACAACGATGAGTTCTTATTGAAACTATGAAACTACTCGTGCGTGAAAAACAAGAGTGTCAAGTTACCGATCTTAGCTAAAAATAGCTTTCACTGTGCTTTCAGGAGGAAAAAAAACGGTTTAAAATGTTATGTGGTCATGTATCGAAAACCTAGGCTGCAATTTTTTCTGTGAAAAAGATTTTCAGAGTGGGTAAGAAACGATTTTGAAACGAACGTGCCTGAACATATTGCGATTACGTCATTCTTAGGGGGAAAACCTTCAGAGATATTTGCGGTCACCCGTGTTATTACTTTAGCAAAGCGGTTGTTAGTAATTCGCGGAACGACGGAACACGGAACGGCGGAACGACGGAACGAGAAACAGCGGAACGGGATTTTTTTTTTTTTTTTTTAACAAAAAAACAACAACTATCCCGAAATTTGTAAACCATTAAAGGAAGGTTTGTTACCAGAGTCATGCAAATAGAGAACAAGAAATACCGGTAGATCTTTTGAACAATTTGGCACTTTCGTTGCCGAAACTGGAATTTCGTTACCTGATTTACGCGCTTTCTGATACCACATGGAAAGCAACGGTTCTTGTCCGATCGCTGAAGTTAAGCCCTGTTGGGCGGGGTTAGTACTTGGATGGGTGACCAACTGAAAATACCCCTTTTTGTGGGCATTTCATTTCTCTTCCTTTTTTTTCTTACGAAATAAGTAACTTTTCAGGCCCTTCTATTTTTTTTTGTCAACGGCTTTTTTGACTTGCTTCGACTTTGTACGTTTCATTGTCTCGATTGGGGCAAGGCCATCCCCTTTTTTTTCCCTGTTTAGCGTCGTCCGACCGACCCAGATTTTCGCGTATTCAAAAAAAAAAAAAAATTATGTAGAAGGCAATGACACATTATTTCAAACAAATGTCACTTTAATCCGAAACATAGGCAATTTTTTGCCATACAGTTTTGGTCGTTCATCCTTTTTGCGCTGTTCTCGCTTGAATTTAACCAGGATGTCGATTTTTCCTTCCTATCCTCCATTGCCGCCATGTTGACTTTATAACCACGTCTTGTTGTTTCCAGGCTCCACGGATATTACGCTGAGATACCGGGCCTCCTAGTTCCAGACTCCTTTTCCAATTTTTATTTTGTTTCTTTTTTTTTCTTTTCCGACCGACCAACCCAAAATCAGAAAACGCATTCGACAGTAAACGAAAAAAAAAAAGGGATGGCCCAAGCAAGTCCGAAGGGCAGTCACGCTTCTCGAAATCCTCACTCGAAATAAACTCGACAACTTGGCTCTAGATCGACCTCGAAGGATAAAGAATATATGCATGCCCTTTATTTTGTGAGATATATTTACTGTTTGTTTGTTGTTGTTTTTTTGTTAAAAAAAAAAAACAGAAAAAAAAAACAGAAAAAAATCCCGTTCCGCTGTTTCTCGTTCCGTCGTTCCGCCGTTCCACCGTTCCGTGTTCCGTCGTTCTGCGGATTACTAACAACCTAGCAAAGCTCCTACAAAAGCTACTCTTTTTAACCGAGTGAAGACAGTTTAAACACCGCGCGTTTATAGTCTAAACGAATTTTTGTTTAATTTCTTTAACAGTCGCTCTTACAAACAACTCACAGTACGTCAGTTTATTCTTATTTGGGGAGCCATATTCAGCGGCATTAATGTTACAAAACGTTGAGCAGACGTACAACACCGAGATTAAAATTGGAATTCAAAACATTTATTTTTTATTGTGTTTGACGAAAGAGAATGCAAACCTAATTTGACCTGTGGTTTCGATAGCTGGTGTCCTGTGCACGGTTATATGCAGAAAAATTCCACAATCCTGTAAGGTTACCAAAATGGCCCCGCGCCAGGAGCCATAATGGGAGGAGACCGTAAGCGCGAGATCTGGCCTTGTCCCTATGATATGGGACAAAATTTCTATTTTTAGAACAAATCCTGTCATCCCGCGTGACGCGCGAGCGTACTGCCGCGAGGATTTTCGCGAGGACGTCGCGAGGAGAAATATAAACAAAATGGCGTCCAAAATAACCTCTGCAAGTGAAGTAAACACTGGCTTTCTTTCATCAGTTTCTATTCCTAATTTACGTCAAGGTCTCCTTGAGCACTTCTTTGAATGTAGCCATGAAAGTGAGGATGATTCAAGTGATTCGGATATCTGCAGTAGTATTTTTTTTTCGGACAAATCCAGTCGCGAAGACTCGTTAAACATGTCGTACAAGGACTCACACAGTGGTCAAGACAATTTACGAAACGTTTCACAGCGCAGCGATATGGGCAACCAAAAAATACAGAATGACAGCAAAAAAAGCAGAAACCATATTTTTGCCGAAATACGATTGTATACGCAATTTCGACCTTTCCTTGATGCTTTGTTGTAAGTCACATGTGACTTTCATATCATATAAAATTACATATATACTGCATAATGAAAATATTTTCATTTAAGTCACTTATCCGACTAATGCTGCTCCAAAATATTTCTTTTAGTATCCTGTATTATAATTTGCAGTGCAGCTAAAACATTGTTGAAAAGTATGGAAAGATCGGAAACTTCCAGCAAAAGTTGTAAACAAATGAAGCAGAAGAGGATTCATTTTTTTTTTTCGAATTAAAAAAAAATCTACCGATTTTTTTTCGTTTACTTTCAAGTATGAAAAAATGCAGCATATGTGCAAACGGCTTTATCTAGTTTCGTGCATGTGTCTAGTCTCGATGAAACCGATTCGACTTTGGCTCGCCAAGATAGCTACCTTTCGTCTTCAATTTTGGAGCGCTTTGAAAACGCTCTTGTTACAGTAAATTATTCACACTACCCGCATTCTCAAGATTATTTAGCACCTGGAAATAAACATGCCACGGTTAAAATTGCGGCTGAGCTTTGTATTCATGTATTTTATTTAGCAATGAATGTGGTACGTGGCGTGCCATGTTCAATTCCAGGTGCTAAATAATCTTGAGAATGCGGCAAGTTTGAATAATTTACTGTTACCCGAGGGTTTTCAAATGGAAGACGCGGAGTAGCTATCTTGGCAAGCAAAATTCGACGCATTTCATCGAGACTAGATTCACGAAAGTAGACAAAGCCGTTTGCATTTATGCTGTATTTTCTCATACTTACAAATACAAGAAAAAACGCACCGTAAACCTCTTCCTCCTAATTTGTTTACAACTTTTATTTGCTAGGAGTTTCCGATCTTTCCATACTTTTCAGCAACGTTTTAGTTGGCATTAAGCTTTCAAATAATCTATGGGATCTTACCATAGCTTGAACGTTGTTGTAGCTCCCAATTATACACGAGCATAATATTTTGAAGCGAAAGTTCAACAGTCAACTGTGCAGCAATTTCTACTCAGCCGATTTCGTTGAAACTTGCTCACACTAAAAATTGGATAATTTGAACTTGTTGACTTTGATAAGAAAAAATCTATCGTCGCGTTTAGAAAATATTCGCGTTCTTTTCATAAATATATTTTTTCAAAAGCGCTAATATCTCGTGATCGTTTGCCTTGTTTGCCCTTTACTTTAAAGCTTTATAAAATTTGAACATTTGCTATTTCGATTGCTAAAAATCAGAAAAATCGGGTGAGGTTTACATGTCCAAAGCTTGATTTAGAAAAGAGCACCTCCGTTCCCCAAAAATAGCCGCGGGCCATCTTAACCAAAGTACAATCCAAATGTAAACGAGTCATCGTGAATTTTATCTTACTGAGAAAACTTCTCTAGATTAGTCTTGTGCTTAAGTAGTATAGTACTTGGGGGTTCGAGAGCAAAAAATAGATTGAAAATTGCGTTGGATTTTATTTGAAAATTTGCGTTCGCTTTGAAATTAATCTTTGAAAATTACTCTGGTTTTTTTGGTCAAGTACTCTGAAATAAAACTTAATACAAAAATGAATACAAAACTGGAAAATTATATGTTCTTTAAAAAGCTAAGCTTTTTGAAGATCAATTATTTTAAAATGCTGGATAAAAAAAACTGTCTTATACTGTTTTTAAAAAAAATTGGGATATTAGTGCTTTTAAATATAGAATTTAATTACTGAATCCAGATATGGATCAAAAATAAATCTATACTCTTTTTACAAAAATAAATCTATACTGTTTTTTTAAAATTGGGATCAAAGTGAGTTTTTAACACCAGGACTATCATCTACATGGTATTAGACGAGCTCTTTTTATAGATAAACATGATACGTAAGAGTCTATAACCACGCATGAAATTAAATCCTGATACTATATAATAAAAACAAATCTATAGTCTTTTTCAAATTTTGGTTGTTAGTGCGTTTAAAACGCTGGATCAAATCTGGAAATTGCTATGGGTTCAAAATCTTTTATAGTATTTTTCTAATTTTGGAGGATTGTGCGTTTGATGGATTATTTATTTTCATTGATAGATATGGTTCCATTGTTGATTGATATGCTGATGTATTTATTCAGTGGGCAATGGGATAAATCTTCTTCTAGTTTTACAAGTTTTATGGATACGCATCCGAGATTTTTATCTAATTCTTTTATAATTTTAAATGTGTCTGAAATTTTATGATTTAATTTATATATGTCTTCAAGATCAAATGTTGATTTTTTTAATTTTTGAATTTCATCTATTATTTTTGAAATTGTATTTAGGTTGTTTTTTATTTTCTCATTTAAATTTTGAACATTGTCCATGCTTGAAAGGAATTTAATAGCAGATGAAGCTCCTTTGGTGGGAGATTCATTGAATTTAAATTGATTATGTAATTGATGTTCAAAGAGTCCCATAGTTATATATTATGATGTTAGATATTAATTTTTTATGTGATTTTACTGCGTTTTATTTGATCTATATATTTTATATTAAATCAATTCTTGAAAATCTAATCATGATATTGTATTGGACTAAACAAAAGCAAAGCTTATGATGTTTGATTTAAAAAATCAAACTTCATTAATTAAATGCTCTTATAGTCTTTTTACAAAATTTGGTTCTTTGTGCGTTCCAGCGATGAAATCAGATCTTG
Organism: Meandrina meandrites; assembly: GCA_963693305.1. NCBI lineage: Eukaryota > Metazoa > Cnidaria > Anthozoa > Scleractinia > Meandrinidae > Meandrina > Meandrina meandrites. Next base: position 19,374,632 of record OY855905.1, on the reverse strand, counting down.
GTTTTTCAATCCTCTGAATCTGAATCTGAACAAGTACTTTTTTTGTCGGATTTGAAATTTGTTAATGGCATTGCCATCTTTTTTGAATTCTTTTTTGGAATATTATTTACGAGTTTTCTAAGGCCATAATGAGTATAATCATCCTCGTCATCACGTAAATCGACCCCTGTTTCATCTAAATTATGTAAAAGGGTTACTTCATTGTGATCATTATATGAAAAGAATCGAGTTTCTGACATTTTTTCATGGATTTCATCTAATTCAGTTTTTATTACTGTGATTCTTTTGGAAATTTCGTGTTTTTCTTTTAGAAGAGACATGTATTCTACCAGGATTGCAAGTTCGATTTCTTGTTTACTCGTTTCGCTGTTCAAAAGATTGTTGATGGCATTTTTAGCTATTTCGTATTCAGTCATGTTATATTATTATATGAGATTTTTTTATATGTTTTATTTTTTGATGCGTTTATATATTTTGTAAATCTTTCATAGGTATCCAGCTGTTAAATTCATCACTATATCCCTTCCATTTGACTAAAGCTTGTTTCTTCTTATAATCCCTCCGAATGACTTTATCAATTCTGAATACATCCTGTTTTGCTTTTAACAGTTCAGGTTCATAAAAGCTACCTTGTATTTCTTCATTATTGAGATCTTTCAATTTGTAAGTTATGGGATTAGTGTTTTGGATCTTATCAATTATGAATATCTCTTCTGACCAATTTGGTGTATAGCCCTTGTCGAACACCTTCCGTTTATACTTTGATATTCGGACCTTGTCACCAACCTTGAATTTTGGTTTAGCTGATAATGGCTCCATATCACCATATAGATTGAAGTAAACTGTACCTTCATTCTTCTTTTTACTTGCTTCTATGGGCGTCATTTTGATAGAGCTATGTTTAGTGTTGTTATACTGTTTAACTAATTTTGGTAACATATCTAAATACTGCGTATTACCTTGACCAGTGAACTGCTTCCACATCTTAGTTTTTATTGTGCGGTTCCATCGTTCACAAACACTGGATTTTTCCTCATTTTCAGTTGAGTACAATGTTATTTTATTCTTTTCTAAGAGGTCTTTCAAGTGTTTGTTATAATACTCTTTGCCCTTGTCTGTCCAAAGATATTGTGGTTTACGCCCCTCTTTGAATATTGTTTTGAATGCTTGTGTTACAGATTCACCTTTTTTGTCTTTTAATGGGATGATCCAACCGTATTTAGAGAATACATCTAAAACCATGAGAAGATATCTGAATCCCTTGTTCCATTTACTGAACTGTTGCATTTCGACCAAATCCGAACACCATATCTCGTCAATTCCATTTGATATTACTCTTCTAGTTTTAAATTTTCGTTTGATTGGTTTATGTAACTCATCGGCTAATTGTTGAGACCAATCATTTTTACTCAACGCCGTTTTCCGTTTTTTGACTTCCTTTTTTTTACACCAAGACCGAGTTTAGCTTTTGAAGCAATAGCATTTCGAGCAACAGCATGACCCCATTGTCTGTCCTTCCAAGGGATAACATCAAGTGATTTTACCATCTTCCGATCAGCCTCATTTTTACATTTGACTTGATCTTTTGATGATTTGGTTGTACATACAGTGTAATCTACATCATGTTGCATACTGACAGCATCTGTTCTACCAGTTGGTTGTTCATATATCTCAAGTATTTTTCCTGTTTTTGGATCCCATTTTACCTGTTTTTCAAGAGGATTACCTGGTCCCGTGTATTTATGTCCAGGTATTACAAAACCCTTTTTTGGTGCTACTTTTAAAATAGCTTTATGAATATCAAATGCTCCTCCCGATTGCGCATTTTTGATGAATTTAGCCTTGCCTTTGTGGCATATGGTGCAAGTTGCTTTCTCCATAAGTCGACCATTCTTTGCTTTGACTTTTTTAGGATTTATTGAATCAGTATTTTTTTTACACGTGACACAATATGATTTACACATCTTTATATACAAATAGATTATATATTTAATCGCAATATTCGTTATGCCATTTTCCATTTTTAAACACAACTCGATTACATGGGCTGGTTGTATCCTTGGGATGGGTCCAGAATTTTTTTGAAAATAATCCAGTCTTCTTATTGAAAGCCCCCTTGGCAATATCACCACTCCAGTACTTATCAAAAAGCTTCTTATCACCTCCTGTAAGGCCCATTATAAAGGATGCAACGTCTTGAGACTGTTGAAACCCTGGAATCTTATCACCAATCTTTTTGTTGATGGTTTGTCCGACTCCTCGTCCCTTTTTCTCACTTACAAAACGAGTTTTGGTTATTCCACAAGAAGCGCATTTCGATTTGAGCATTAAACGATTGTTTTTTGTTCTCACGTATTTTTCAGAATCAGGAACTGAATCAGTTTTTGTTTTTTCACGCACGCAATAAGATTTGACCATTATATATATGAGTTATATATTTCTGAAATAATTGTTTATAAAACGTTCATTGTACATTGTGTCAGTCATTGATAATGGCATTAATATATCGAGATACTCTTTATCATACACCAATGCTTGATGCAAGAAATAAAGACAATAATACCCACAAAGAACTGATTTGATATGTTGATATTGCGTGCTATTATACAAAATTTGTTTTATTCCATCTTTCTCAGCTGTCTTTTTAAATTCATTTGGGTAAGGCATCCCAAAACTATCGAAATACCACAATGTTCTTTTATTATGACCAGGCACACAACAAGTCCAATGAGTGCCAACACCTTCATAGTCATCCAAATTAATAATACACGGGGTATGATCTTCATGCATATGTTCATCTCTACTGAAAATACCATTAATTTTTATTCCGAGATAATCACACCATCTTGATAAATCAATATTGCTCAGAGGTTTTTTGATGAATTTAGGCTTATTCACTTTTTTGGTTTTAAGATCTTTTTTTTTGGAAGCACTAATCCTACAGTTTTCAAGAATTTATTGTATTGATCCCATGTACCAATAAATGGTGGAGTCCTATAAGACAATGCATCTTTCTTACTCATGATTCTTCCACCATCTTTTTTTGTTTTTGTGGGTTGATTCGTAGTCGTTGATCTTCTTGATCTTTGTCTTGGAACGCTGACTCCTATTGATGGAAAAATACCAATTCGTGGCGCTCCACCACCAATGACTTTTCGAATTTGAGTCTGTGAGATTTTCAAATCAGAACCGATACCTGATTTTTTGGCTTAATTTAATTTATTTATTTGTCGTTTGGTAAGCATCAAACTGTCATTTCCTGTGATATTTGATTTGTTTAAACGAATAGTGATTCCACTTTTATTGTTGTGAGCAGTCAAAAGCTTATTTCTTTGTCCTTCTGAAAGATTTACTTTATGTGAATGATAAGTAGTCATATATATTATATGTTATATAAATTTCGTTATAAAACATATTTGTTTTAACTAAAAATTACTGACTTTTGAAAAAAGATTTACACAATAACAAGTTCATTTCCTACTTGATCAATAATGACTTCTTTATCATAAAATACGACGGCATGGACACTGAAAGGGCTGTTGACTGCACTGTTTGCGCTGAGTTTATAGCGAAATATTAATTGTTTAGGATCCCTAGTTATCCTTTCAGGTTGAAATGATAAATCGAAGAAAATCAGCCCATATAGACTGTTGTAATTTGACATGTTGAGTTGGGTACCTGTGTTATAATCATTTTTACGCATCCCATATGCCATAAGGTCGTTAAAAATTCTGACTTTAGACTCAGTGTCGTATTCAGTTTCTGGATAATATAAACCGTTACCATATTCTAATCTGCATGTAGATAAATAACTTGCATTGTTATCAACATTAATTTTATAAGTATCGAATAAATACGGATTTTGGGTTGCGAGATTTGTTCTATTTCTTTGAAAATAAATAAATATTGCCTTAACATTATCAATACTACTGCTTATCTGGAAAAAAACCGCTACTTCTTGTAGATGGTGATACTTCATACATTTCTCTGCTATATTTCCATGTATTCTTTGTTAAAAATGAACTGACAAACTTATCATATAAGCTGTCTTTTGGGATTAATTTTGGTACCCATAAAAGAAACCTGTTGACGACAACACGATGATGGTCTCCTGCGGCTTGATAAATCAATTCGCTATCATTCTGGAGATGAATATTGAACTGTAGTTGCATGGGAACAAGCATTCGAGACTCTAGTTCTTCAAAAAACGAGTACCGATTCAGTGGTATTAAGACATTAACATCATTTAATCCTGTGGTCAATAATCGTCGAGCCTCGAAGCCCAGGTTGGTATTTGCTGTGGAAGAATCTGTATCGAGATACCAAAGACTATTCTTGGCTACTGATCGACTGTAATCATCACTATATTCGAGTAGGTTCTTAACAAAAGTGACTTTATGCAGGTTATCGGTATCATAAACAATTTTACCAGCACTTTTAATCATCATATGTTTTATGAGCGAATGAGCCCCATTGATTACAGTAACCCGATCTGCTCCAGTAGTAGCTCCATCTGCTCTTTTTTGAACTTGAAATTGTACCTCAAAGAATGCATTATACCAATCGAAAAATGTTGACCGATCGTTTACCGTAAATTTATAACCGTTTTTTGATTGATGTTGGTCATTATCGGGTGTTCTAATCACATCATCGAGTTGAAATCGAACCAATTCGGTCCTTTGTAAAAGCTCACTTGATCTAAAAGACATTATATTATTAGTTTAGATAAAAATCAACGTCTCAATCCATTACCAGAAATAAGATGATTGATAATCATGTCAGTACTCTCTTGTCGTTTTTTTTCACTAGCTTTAGTTGTTTTTTGCTGTTGGTTTTTCATGGGTGGGAGTGATTTCATATTATGAAGCCTCTTCATAATTAGGTCACCTGACTTCTCTGATATCTTTTTTTCAATCTGTTTACTGGCTTTTGATATTCCTGATTTTAAAGCCCTCTTACCAATGGGTTTAACAACCTTTTTAACAACAGTTGACATAGCCTTCTGAATTGGTTTAAAAATGTTATCAACGATGATTCCAGAGCCTTTGTGTTTATATACGAATTTACCTAGTCTTGGATGGTAATACCTTTTGAATTCATATGGTTTCATTATATACAATTAAGTTACATAATTGTTACCTTTCTCAGAATCAATGAAAAAGACGTGTCAGCACCATTCAAGTTAATTAATCGTCTTTTTCCATCTGTTATGTATATCCTGATACTGCTTATACGTTGCTTATTAACTGGGTTATATGTAACCCTACGAGGCTCTATTGTAAAGCTAAAGCTTGGTTGTAAAACACTTGTTGAAAAGGTATAAATGATATCTGATTCTTCGCCATCAACTTATGATGTATTGACGAGATCGCAATGAATATTTAATATATCAGTATCTTGAGAGAGATTTGGGACTCTTTGACCAATATTAACATCATCTTTCAATATTTGTTTATCGAAACCGACTAGTTCATTAAAATTGCTTTGACTCAAATCAAGTTGGTAATTGGTAGCCAATGTAACTGTGACCCTAAATGTTGTTGAATCGAATTCAAGAGTGATTGGATATGTTGGATCATCATCATCTCCTTTCTTGGTGATTTCTTTAATATGATCATCAAAATCCGTATAATTCCAAACACCTTGAGGAAAAGTAATGTCATTAAATATTGAACCATTATCAGAACTGTATTTAATAAGCTGATTTCCATAATCAGAATTCAAATTAAACCAAGTAAATGACATGTTAATTATACGATTGAGTCCAATCTCATAATCGTAATTACTATCTAGTGTAATCGGTTTGTTAAACCTAGTCAAAAAATTCTCAGGCTTATTGCTCTCTTTATTTTTAACACTATAAGAGGATAAAACAATTTCTCGTTCCATATATTATATAATATTGTTACATAAATCAAATTTTAAAGTACTGATTATACAATTTTTTATATTGAGATCTATTGATTGTTGCCATTTTCAATAACGTATCTAATATATAAACACCCGTATTTCTCATCTGAATCGATGTATTACCAGCATTTAACGAGCCAATAATCAATTCCAATTTATTGAGGAGCTTCTTTGGATCATTGAAAAACATAACATTGCCTCCGTGCTGTTTTCGATTTTTGATTCCAGAACCTTTCATTGTTGCAACCTTATGTTCATAATGATTGATATATTCATTTAAGATCTTTCTTGCATTATCAATACGTTTATTTCTATATTGCCTCTCAGCATCAGATATATAACCCCTGTGATAATCCTTTGTGACACTAGACTTATAACCTTTCAGCTGATTTCTCTTAAATGAAGCATCATTCAAAATCTTTTTAAGATAAATTTTAGATTTTTTAGGGGTCATTTCAGGTTGACTTAGGAACATATCAACACTATCATAGTTAGCTACACCTATATCATCTAACTGTTCTTTTATAATATCATCATCATCAATTGCATAATCTGGTACTTCATCGTCATCATATTCAGGTGGAAGCTCCTGATCCTGTGGAAAATATTGGGGATCAACATATATCTTTTTTTTACCGACCAAAAGATCTTTCATAGATTCATCATATGTCGGAGGTTTTAATGCAATCTGTTTCTCCGATTCTGGCAAGACTGGTTGTTCATCAAATATATCACCCAAATTCATGTCTTCAACATCATCTTCAACACGAATACCGTAATCTGGAACTTCAACCTTTTTAACAGGATGCTTTCTCCTTGGAAGCATCCTATAAAGATTGCTATCAATCACATCATCTAATTTAGTAGTAACAGGTTTGAATAACCGTCCAAATGTCTCTTGGTCAGTCTGTTGCCCTATTTTATGCTTTGTGATAACATCCCGAGTATAATTAATCTTATCACCTATTTTAGATTTGCTTTTAGCAAGTTGTTGCCATTTAAGTAAGCTCATTATTGTTATATTATTACGTTATATAAAAAATGAAAATCGTATATAAAAAATAACATTTAACACGGTGTACAACACGGTGTTGAACTACAAAATTATCCATCGTATATGTATAATGAAAATATTGAATTACGATATCGAAGACGATGAGCAATCAAAATTCAAGCAGTTATATGATTTTATGCCTAATAAATGCTATCGCTTATTATTGACAGGTCCAAGCGGATCGGGAAAAACCAATCTCTTGCTAGACATGATATATAGATTATTGTATTTCGACAAGATCTATCTCTATACTAAAAATCCACAACAGTCAAAAATTGAGCACTTGTTAAAAACCTTTGCACCTATCAATGAAGAAGTTGGTTATGATATTATTGAGATCAGTAATGATGGGATTATACCACTCGATGAAATCTCAGATCAAGGACAAAAAATAGCTATCTTTGACGATTATCTCAATACGGGATCAAAAAATGATAGCGAAATACGCAACTATTTTACGAATTCAAGAAATAAAAATTGTTCTTGTATATATATAAGCCAATCCTTTTACAATACAGATAAAACTATCCGTCTAAATAGCACTCATCATTGTATTTTTGAATTTCCGTCTAATAATGAACAATCTATGATTTGCAGAGAGCTTGGAATCAACAAAAAGGACTATCTAAAAGCAACTAAAGAGCCATTTAGCTTTTTATATATTGATAAACCACGTAAATTCGTAACTAAGAATTTCAATGAAAAAATATAACTTACATATATATAAATGAGTTACTCAAACGGACTTTTACAATCAAATAACAACAATATAGCAGGTATTAAAGGTAAGGATGGCAAGGATGGAGTCGGTTTTAAGCTAACTCCCTCGGGCGATTATGATATGCATGGAAAAGCAATGTACAATATCAAGACTCAAGCAGATGTACCAGATGATAGCGATTTTGAAAGTATAAAACGTGATTATCAGAGTGGTGTCAATAAAGAATACCTGATAAACCACTTTTTAAAAAGGGACAAGACAGGAGTATATTACGATTTACGTGGTTTATCAATACAAAATAGCGAGGATTTTGACCAAAATTCTTCGAACAATAAAACGCTAATAAATAAAGGGTATGTTGATAGCTCTATCCACCTAGCCAATACAATGAATAGAGACCATATTGAAACTGTAAAAGCTGAAGTTGACTTGAAATTTGTTAATAAGGCTGACTTAACCACAAATAACGAGCAAACATTCAAAAGCATCATAAATGTTCCTGATTTTGATGATGGGTATTCTAATATGTCCAATGTCATGAATAAAGGGTATATTGACAGTCAAGACTTTAAAAAAGCTGATAAAACTGATGTTTTGCTAAGAAATGGTGTTAATAAAATGTCAGCACCACTTGATATGAATAATCAATATATTAATAATCTGAGTACACCTTCTACTCATCTTCAGGGTGCTAATAAAGCATATGTTGATTTGACTGCTCTTTCAGTATTAGGTGATAATAAAATGCTTTCAAATTTGGATATGAATAAAAATACAATTACAAATTTACAAGACCCCAGTGTCGATTCAGACGCCGCTACCAAAAAATTTGCCGTCGATCTTGTTAATCAAGTTAAAATAAAACAATCTGTCATAAGAAAAAATGTTTTTTCTTTCACACTAAACCGATCATTATGGAAAACGGAATTCAAAACAAGAAATCTTTCATTGATTGAAAAGGATTTCAAAATACATCATATCAATCTTCATCTTGTTAGTTTCGAAATAAATAGAGAAGTCAAACCTGAAACTAATGGATTGATATATTGGTATCGTGGAAGAGTAAGTATCGATTGTGGGGCTCTTAATCATGGTGAATATACTATTGTTTGCGAGCTGTTTCCACATTGGAATATTAACACTGAATTATTCATTCAGTCAACATCAATCAATGTAGGTAATAAAACAGACAAAAATTTTTCTGAATATAATAAATATTTGATTCATATACATAAAAACAGTGATCATGGAGTTCTCTATATTGACATTGATTTCGATAAAAAACATGATGTACCAACAGATTTCAACAATGAATGGGTTCCTTGTTATTTGATATTTTATGGAGTGATAGGTTATGTTGAAAATGTTGATAGTAGTGTTTATGACAGTTTCATGTATTTCGAAAATGATAATATTTACTTTGAAAAAATTGTCAATATGAACGACAAACAGATCATTAATGTTGAAGCAGGCACTACTGACAAATCTGTGGTTAATTTATTACAATTAAAAAATGAAATAAAATCATCACAACCAAAAAGCTATTACAAAACAATATTTGAATACTTTTTTGATTTACTGGATCCATCTGAATTCACCATGTCAGACAGCTTCGGTGCAGTACTGTCTGGCTTAGGTAGTAATCTCGTTTTTCAAACTACGAAATTGTTAAAAGAATTTAAGCCAAGAGATGGGTTTACAGGTGTTTTCATAGTTAATTTAACTGAAAATGTAACTGGATCTGATGACTGGACTATATATATTGCGTTTAAATACGATTATAAATCTGGTGATAGTAAAAGAATTAAAATAGAATTAGGCAATGATGGTAGTTTTGATTTTCCATGGGTGAAATTAGAGTCTGGTAAGTTATTTCTCGATTATGATTTAGATGTATATTCTAAGCAAATTAGAGATGCTTATATAGGAGAATATTTAAATCTCTGGTATACTAAAATTGCGGGTCAATTCAGAATCGCTGTATGCAATAATGCTATGAGTATTGATCAAACATTTTCTGGGTTTAATATCAATGCTTCAATCATTAAAATCACTTCAGATTACAATTTACAAAGAATCGGTTTTAGTAAATCTGTATACCCAATAAATAATAAAGAGTACCATAAAATTCAATTTTTAGACAAAACAAAGGGTGTATTCTTCGAATAAAAATTGCTTTATTGTAAAAAATTAAAGAAATAAAGCATAGTCTAAGCATATAATATATATGCCGAAACAACGCAAAAATATATTCGAATGGAACCATATCAGTGACAAGTTAAATCAATCGCAAATTCAAGAATTGAAACAATACTACATTGCATACCATAAGAAATATTGGTGTTATAAACAAGCTACAAAAAGCTTTAGAAGGCTGAAATTTACAGGCAATTCGCTGGCTATTTTATTTGCTTCGGGGGGTATTGTATCGTCCATTTCAACTGGCGGAATCAGCCTGACTGCAATCAGCACGGGTGCTTTATTGATACAAGGCTGGCTTCAGCATCAGAATCTCGATTTGAAAATTCAAAATTGTATATATGCATACCAATCCTATATGCATATACTTAACACAATAAAATTTATTTTGCGAACGGGTGAATTCAACCTATCCAATATCCTAATAACGATGAAAAACACCGATGACTACATAAGTGATAACAGTCCAATAATCGATCGGTATCTGCTTAAATACGACAAAAAATTCACTGTCTAATAATGTGTATGATACTATCAAATTTCAATTCTAAAATCTTTGCCCAATATCGATTATAAAATTCAAGCGTTTTTCTCGATTCAGTAATCTTTATACATTCAAATGGAAGATCAAGTAATTTAAATAACTGCCTGAGGATATATTTAGTGCTGATCATTCGTCTTCGGAGTTTATTAACTGAAGGAATAACGTTGCCTATTACTCTAAACAATTCATGTATTTTATCTATCTGAGTATGAGTCAAATTAATTCGATGCTTATAACAAATATCGTTCAAAACGTTATCGATATGATATTTTCGATTATATGTCGATCGGCGCCGAATACGAAACATATTTTCATAAAAATCGATATAATTGGAGATACATTTATAACTTTGGGTACCGCAATTTTGGCATACTGTTGAATAGGCATCTTCTAAAATATCCTGTTTATCACAACATTGGTCAACCAATTTATCACCTTCTTTCAATAGTTGATCACAGAAAGGGCATTCACTTACATTCATTGTCATTAGTTCGCTATGTATCTGCTTATTGCATTCCATCTTCTTATATAAATATATTACAAAAAATTTGTTTGTACCATTCCATCAATTTGATTTTGAAGAGCAGACGACGATTTCACCATCTTGTATAAATTTCTGAGTAAACTTTTGAGTAAACTTTTGAGTAAACTTTAGAATAAACTTTTTGAGTAAAATTTACTTCACAAAAATATTTCACAAAATGAATAACGTTTCACAAAAATATTTCACAATTGTGAATCAAAATATGTAGTTTTTGATTGGTTAAAAAAATCATACAATAATCTCGTGATGCTATCAGAAGGAAAATATTATTGTTTTGCTATGTGTTGTAACCATAATAGAACTTTTCAGAAGCATTTTTGAATATTAATCATGTTACGCATCTGTTTTTATGACCTTGGATTTAAGAAGCATTTTAAATATTAATCATTTCACAAACCGTTGGGGTTCTAGCCCTGATTTGCATATTTGCTTCCAAGATAATAACCAGAGCAATGACTAAAATTAACGCACTTTAAAAACACATAAGAAATTAATTATATAGTATTATTAATGGGAAGACCAATTAAGTATTTGAATGAAAATGACAGAAAAGAAGCAATCAAACAGTCTAAAACACGCTATATGCTCTCAAAAAGTTGGATATGTCCTGTCTGTAATCATGATTATAAATTAGCAGGTAAGCATAGTCATATGTCAACCAAAAAACACATTACTAACAGTATACTAAAAGGCCTTGAAAACGATGATAAATTTGATGTTATACTAGCTGAATGAAACGTATTAAAGACAAATCATGTAACAATATATTGTAGAGGCCGTTGGCTGTTACACAGTATTAAATATATGATGCTGTTATTGTTGATTTGGGCAACCAAAATTATATTATTTCTGGTTGCATATAATAAATAACATTAACAATTTAAACACACACAAAATCTAAAAAAATAATTTTACTATAATTGACTTAAAGAGAAAACGATTTATAGTATAATTAATGGAAAATAAAGATTTTATCTCAACCAATATTAATATGAACGAATCAGATCTAGCCAAGCTATCAAAAACTGACCTTATAAAACTGATATTATCGCTAAAAGCCGACCAGCCACGGACTCCAAAGCCTAAATCCAGGCGTAGCGTCCGCGATATGGTTCAAGATTATGAAGAAAATATCATTGCTCCGCCATTAGAATTCAGGGATGATTACAAGCCTGAACCAATTTCAAAAACAATAAAACCAGTAAAGCTGACCCAAGCTTCAAAGACAGAAATAAAGCAAGTCAACAAGGCTTTGAGAGGCTATACACAGTCTTTTGAGATTGATATAAAAAACCACGAAGACCCGTTATTACAATTGCAAAACACAAGATCAGTCGTAAATCATCAAATCAATTCATTACTGAATGAAATGAAAGGCATCAAATTCGTCGAAACTCTTAAGGTAACATTTTCAAAAATGATCGGTGATGTCATTATTTATAAAACAGCCTATTTCAACAGCAAAGCACAAATAATCATAAATAAACAAGAAATTTCAGAATCACTGCAAATATCTAAACATCAGATATTAAATTTCGTTGCTCAATGGATTTCAGAAGGATCTGGATGGACTGTTCTAAGCGTAGACGGTCATTATATCAACCTTGTAAAATATGAACCGTTAAAAGGCTCATCATACATTAAACTACCGCATGAGCTTAGAAATAGCGCAAAAGGATTGATCAACATAAAAAATAATGATAATAAATGCTTTATGTGGTGTCACATTAGATATTTAAACCCGCAAAACAAAGACCCTCAGAGGATTAAAAAATTAGACAAACAATATGTTAGCAACTTAAATTATGATGGCATTGAATTTCCAGTTTCTACTAAGCATTACAATAAGATTGAAAAGCAAAATGAGATTAATATCAACGTGTTTGGTTATGAAGACAAAAAGCCATATCCCATCTTTGTTTCAAAAGAAAAATATGACAAAGAGATGAATTTATTATTGATAACTGATAATGATAATAAGCATTATGTGCTGATAAAAGACTTTAATAAGTTCATGTATAACCAAACCAAGCATAAAGAACGTAAGCACTTTTGTATGCATTGCCTTCAATGTTTCAGCTCTGATAGAGTGTTGACTAATCACAAGAAAAACTGCATACAAGTAAATGGAACACAAGCTATAAAAATGCCTGAAAAGAATAACAATATATTGAGGTTCGAGAATCACCATAAACAGCAAGCTGTACCATTCGTCATATATGCTGATTTTGAAGCTATAACCGAAAAGATCTCTAGTTGCAAGCCTAACAATAATAAATCATATACAGAGGCATACCAGAGGCATACAGATTGTGGATATGGGTATAAAGTAGTTTGTTGTTATGATGATCAATATACAAAGCAAACGAAGATATATCGAGGTGAAAAGGCCGTATACAAATTCATGGAAAAGATGCTGGATGAAATTAAGTATTGTAAACAAATTATGAAAACATGCTTTGACAAGCCATTAAAGATGACTGAAGATGATGAAAAGAAATTCAAAAATGCAACATCATGTCATATATGTGATAAAGAATATACTGATAAAGATATTAGAGTCAGAGATCATTGTCATATTACTGGCAAATACAGAGGATCAGCACATCAAGACTGTAATATGAAACTCAAAGTAGATCCTGATAAAATAAAAATACCTGTTATATTCCACAATCTCAGGGGCTATGATAGCCATTTCATAATGCAAGAGATTGGAGCTATTGTTAAGAACAATGAATACATAAATAAGAACGGTAAGATTCAACAAATGAGTATCAATGCAATACCCAACAATATGGAGAAATATATGGCTTTCATGCTAGGTAATCATCTCACCTTCATTGACAGTTTTCAGTTTATGAGTAACAGTTTGGAAAAACTAGTAAGTAATTTGCCGACAGAAGCTTTTAAATATACAAGCCAAGAATTCAAAAATGAAAAATTTGAATTGATGAGGAAAAAAGGTATTTATCCATACGATTTCATGGACAGTTTTAAAAAATTCAATAAAAAAGTATTACCTATGAAAGAAGAATTTTACAGCATATTGAATGATGAACACATAACAAATGAGGATTATGAGCATGCTCAGAATGTTTGGAATAAATTTAATATCAGCAATATGGGTGAGTATCATGATCTGTATCTTAAGTCTGACATACTTCTATTAGCTGACGTGTTTGAAAACTTCCGAAAGACATGTTTTCAGTATTATAAATTAGATCCATGTCATTACTTTACCAGCCCTGGACTATCTTGGGACGCTATGTTAAAAATGACCAATATCAAACTGGAATTAATGACAGACATAGATATGTACCAATTCATAGAGAAAGGAATGAGAGGTGGTATTTCATACATCGCTAATCGATATGGCAAAGCAAATAACAAATACATGAAAGAATACGACGATAAGACCCCCTCAAAGTATATCATGTATCTCGATGCTAATAATCTATATGGATGGGCTATGAGTCAATACCTTCCGACAGGCGGTTTTAGATGGTTAACTGAAAAACAAATCGATAATACAAATCTCGCCAAGTATGAAAAAAATAGTAAGAAAGGTTTGATACTTGAAGTCGATCTTGAATACCCCAAAGAGTTGTATGACTATCATAATGATTACCCATTAGCTCCCGAAAAGGTTAAAGTAAATAAAGACATGCTCTCTAATTATTGCAAAACTATTGCAGACAAATACAATATATCCACGTGGTTAGTTCATAAATTGATACCTACCTTAAATAACAAAGAAAAGTATGTTCTACACTATAGAAATCTACAATTATACCTTGATCTCGGTTTAAAAATAACAAAAGTTCATAGAGCCCTTGAGTTCAATCAATCCCCATGGTTAAAACAGTATATTGACTTCAATACTCAGAAAAGGACTAAAGCAAAAAATGGTTTTGAAAAAGATTTTTTTAAATTAATGAATAATTCAGTATATGGCAAAACAATGGAAAATCTTAGAAAAAGAGTTGATGTGAGATTGATTACAGATGATAAAAAACTATTGAAGATTACATCTAAACCAACTTATGTAAGTAGTAAAATATTCAATGAAAATCTAGTAGCTGTACATAAGATCAAAGAAACACTTACTCTAAACAGGCCTGCATATTTGGGTATGTGCATCTTAGATCTAAGCAAAACGCTTATGTATGATTTCCATTATAACTACATTAAAAAGAAATATGAAGACAAATCAAAGTTATTATTTACTGACACAGACAGCTTGACCTATGAAATCGAAGCTGAAGATGTATATCAAGACTTTTTAATAACCGAGATAAATTTGATAATAGCGACTATAATAAAAGCTCCAAATTCTTCGATGAGACTAATAAAAAGGTCATCGGTAAATTCAAAGATGAAGCTTGTGGAATCCCAATCACTGAATTCGTCGGTTTGAGATCTAAGATGTATTCATATGTTAAAGAAAATAATAAAGAAGTAAAAACAGCCAAAGGAAATAAAAAATGCGTCGTCAAAAATAACATAAAACATGAAGACTATAAAAAAACTCTATTCAATAAACTTCAAATACATCACAAAATGAAAACAATAAGAAGCGAAAAACATCAATTAGGAAGCTATGAAATAAATAAGGTATCATTATCTTGCTTCGATGATAAAAGATATATACTCGAAGACGGAAAATCAAGCTATGCATATGGGCATAATAAAATATCCACATAATATACATACATAAATATGATAAAATCCACATGATCATCATACCACATCACAACATATACATAAAAAATAAAATCTATGTATATATATATAGACATACGATGAACATATCCGTAATCGGATCAGTGGATAATGGAAAAACATCTCTTATTGCAAGAATTCTATTAAATAGTTCGGCTATAAAACATAATGAATTAAATAAAAACATTAATACACATACAAATTGGCTTGCTCATTTGATTGATAGTGATGAGGCTGAGAAGGAACGTGGTATGACGCTAAACTCATCAATTGAACATTTTAATTTAATGGGTAAACCTTTCAATATCATAAATAATCCAGGTCATTTGTCTCTATTAAATCAAGTCATTCAAAATTCGTGTCATGCAGACATAGCTTTACTTGTTTTATCAGCCAAAAAAAATGAAATTGATAATAGCATCAAACAATCGTATGATCACGCTTTAGTATCAAGGGTGATGGGTATAAACCATATAATAATAGCATTAAATAAATGTGAATTTTTAAATGACGATAATAAATACGAAGATATAAAAAATAAGGTAATAAAAGCTTATAAAAATATAAAATTCAATACAATTCATTTAGTACCTACATCGGCTAAATTAAATATTAATATTCAGTCTAATGACAGTGTTAATTGTCATGAATCACTTTTTGACGTACTAAAAAACCTTAATGTCTTTAGAAGAGAATCCCGAACGATCAAACCCTTGAACAATAAAATTAATTGTAAAATTTTTTTTCACAATGTAAATCATTTAATAACAACAGGTTTTAATTGTTTGTTGCATTCATATAATAAAATCTTCAATATAGAATTCATTAAAATCAATAATAAACATGGTTTCATAACCCCAAAAAATAAAAGCAGTGAATTCATCGATTGTAAATTAAAAATAAAAACATGTGAAATGATTGATTATGCTATTCTATTAAAAATTAATGACGATATACTAGCTTATGGTATAATCTATTGATTATAAAAAACGGACATAAAAAATAAATAATATGTATATATATTATAATATGATCGACATCGAATTACTCATATTTGCTAAAATTATGGATTTACTAAATGAAAAGGATGATTTGATTAATGAGGATGAAAAACTAAATGAAAATATTGACAGATTAATTGATGAACTAAAGGAGTCGCGTTTCTTTACTAAAAAAGGATCAATATCTAATAAATTAGACGAAACTCAAGCTGAGCTAAATAATATGAAAGCCCACGATCAATACAACGAGATTTTAGAGCAAATTGTGACTGATTACGGGTTCTACAAAAATAAAAATAATTTTGAACCATATTACGAAAGTCAAATATATAAAACCGAAAATTACAATGCTGTTAGATATTTAAACATAAATCCTATTCCTGATTCATCAAGTGAATCTGATAATGATTCATCAAGTGATTCTGATAGTGAATCTGATCAAAAATATAAAAAAATGCATAAATTGTTAAGCTCATTGGAAAAAGATATAAAAAACGATACAGAAACAAAGGGCTGAATAAAAACAAAAGAGAATACGTGTAGAATGGTATTATATTGAATACTGTATCGAATACTGTATTGGAATATTGTATTGGAATATTGTAATAAACAACGTACTTACAATGTCATCAAACCAGTAATAGAAAGTGTGATAAAGGACAGCATCCACGTATGAGAACACCCACAGGAAAGAAGTACCATTTTTGTATATAGCACTAAATATAGCACTGGATATAGGAATGTAATCGCTTCAAAGGCTAAGGTAGGTTTAGGTGTTAAAAAGCCGTCAGGTGAAGAAAAAGTGGCAAGAAGAAGAAGGAAGTAAATGATTTGTGTGAATATAGCATTGGATATAGCACTGGATATAGCACTGGATATAGGAATGTAATTTTTATTTTTGTATACCATTTTTGGATATAGATATGTCTTATTGAGTATAGTAGTGGATAATCATGTGTAAATATAGCACTGGATATAGCACTGGATTTTGTGTGAATATAGCACTGGATATAGTACTGTAATTTTGTTTTTGTATACCAAATTTTTGGATATATATATATATATATCAATTTTAAACGCACTTTTTTGGTATACAAATTATAAAAAAGACTATAGATTTGTTTTTATTATATAGTATCAGGATTTAATTTCATGCGTGGTTATAGACTCTTACGTATCATGTTTATCTATAAAAAGAGCTCGTCTAATACCATGTAGATGATAGTCCTGGTGTTAAAAACTCACTTTGATCCCAATTTTAAAAAAACAGTATAGATTTATTTTTGTAAAAAGAGTATAGATTTATTTTTGATCCATATCTGGATTCAGTAATTAAATTCTATATTTAAACGCACTAATATCCCAATTTTTTTTAAAAACAGTATAAGACAGTTTTTTTTATCCAGCATTTTAAAATAATTGATCTTCAAAAAGCTTAGCTTTTTAAAGAACATATAATTTTCCAGTTTTGTATTCATTTTTGTATTAAGTTTTATTTCAGAGTACTTGACCAAAAAAACCAGAGTAATTTTCAAAGATCAATTTCAAAGCGAACGCAAATTTTCAAATAAAATCCAACGCAATTTTCAATCTATTTTTTGCTCTCGAACCCCCAAGTACTATACTACTTGCTTAACTGACAAAAAATCCAGGAGATGAATTTAGCACGATACGGAAGCTGCGCAGCCTAATGTATAATTTTATGGTTCACAGAACGACTGATTTATTTTTCGTTCTCAAGTTTTAACACAGAGTCTTTTGTGGCAGATTTACTCGCGACTCACATGATACACGCAACTCCGGCAACATCGACGCGAGAACCCACGCATCCGCGCGTGTCTGCCTGTTCTAAAAATATAAATATTGTCTCGTATCATAGGGTGCGTGGATGTCGCGTTTACGGTCTCCTCCCATTATGGCTCCTGCCCCGCGCTTGATTTTGTCTGGGGCATGTCGCGGCCGGGAAGCTGGTACCAACTTATGACAATTATTGCAGAAAACATTTTTTTGCTTGAAGCTAAAATTACAAATGGTTTATAGCATTTCATGTAAAAAGAGTGGGTAAAATAAGAATTAAAATTGTTTTATCGCTTCTTTGAAGTTGTGCGGATATATTCTTATTCGCAGAAATTTTAGGCATTTTGACTGCTTTTTTATTACCATAGTAGCAAACCCTCTGCATCGCACAAACGTCAGGTGACTCAAGTTGTGAACCAGCGTTAGACCCAGAGGTCACGGTAGCAGAAACAGTTACTGACATATGCACGGATTATGAGGCGGGATCTATCCTAAATGTTGCATTAAACCTCCAATAAATAATAGACAATGTTGACTCTCAAAGTTGCAACAGAGCCTTTGACTTTAGCAGTGTGCTGCACTTATCAAAACTGTCAAATCTTCTTTCT
This sequence comes from Meandrina meandrites, assembly GCA_963693305.1. Taxonomy (NCBI): domain Eukaryota; kingdom Metazoa; phylum Cnidaria; class Anthozoa; order Scleractinia; family Meandrinidae; genus Meandrina; species Meandrina meandrites. Next base: position 19,355,532 of record OY855905.1, on the reverse strand, counting down.
TTCGAGGACGCCGGCCATAGCAATTTATGACCTGAACATAAACACACATATTGAGGGTCTCGAGAGGCATTTATCCCGCGGGTTCGGGCTTGAGATAGACAGCATCAGGAAAGATGGAGACTGCCAGAATTCCATAACTAGCTATGGGCTTCTGAGACTGCACATTCCGTAGCATTGTAAGACAATTATTGAAACTTGACGTTAAGGGAAACAGTGAATTAGAAAATCATTTGAAGTCACCTAATTTATTGGAGATTCATTTACATTACGCCAGTTGTTTGTAAAGCAACTTATCGAAGGGAAAGACGAATATTTGGAATTTCTCTCCGCCGAAGCGACAATTTGCAGAGGTGACAAACGAGTTCAAAACTGGCGATGTATTTGACCGGGAAATTGGTGATTCAACGATGAAAGTTTGCTCGAATGTCCTCAGGATACCTATCGTAATTATAACTTCAAGTCGTTCAACTCCCGTTGTTCCTATAGTACCAGATATGTGTTTATCAAACACACCCTTATTCATCGCGTTCCACTATTACGGGGCTGGACATTATGATGCTACATCTAAACAACAAATGCGATCCAGGTATGTATATGTTAAATCTATTCCCCGAGCTCTCCTTTCTGTGCCCTACGTGACAACAACAAGAGAAAGTACAAGGAAACCTGCGTGTGCATACAATAAAAATGTCTAGGCATATCAATAGTCCTACACGAACGGTATAAAAGGACCACGCGCGATTGACGCGCGAGCAGAACGCGACTAAAAGAAAATTTTGACACGTGGTTACTAAACATGTTTCGAGTTTAATGTGAACACACATTAGTCTCAGTAGCCTGATTCTCAGACGGTCCCGTTCGCTCGCGGCCAGGCACTCGCTGTATTCCCGAAAGAAGGAAGCGAGTGCCTGGCCGCGAGCGACCTGGAACCTGGACCATCTAAAAATTAGGCTTAAGTCTCAGCTGTGTTTTCTCTGTTCTCTGCTGCGGCATGGGTGAGAAATTGGAAGATCTGAAATTTTAGCAAATGGAAAATGGGGTGTAGGGGCTGCTGAGGTACTTGATGAGAAGGTGGAGAGGGTTACTCACCCAGCTGTATCTTATAAACTTTAGAGCTTATCAACTACTATGACTTCCAAAAATCTGGGGAAAAGGTGGACCACATAGTGTAGATCGGTTGTTAAAAATAGAAAACAGAAACTGACACTTCATGTAGGTATGACTCAAAAGATGCAGTTATAGCAGAATTCGGTAGCATAGATGACACAATAAAGCATCTGAATGCAAATGTCACTCTATAGCTATACAACTCATAACACATTAGATGATAATGACCAGCTGCAGTTTTTAACCACTACACAGTGGCAGAGTATCAGGTACTAGAAGAAATTATTTTTAGCAAGATGCGAATCATTTGAGTGAAGGTAACTTTAACCATTATTAAACAATTTTATTATATAAACTGCAGTGGTATAGCGAGTGGTAGCAAATCGAGAAAAATGGTATCACACATGTGTGGATAAAAATGGTATCCACACATGTGTGATATCATTTTTTACCAATCAGCTCACAGAGTTTGCCATGTTACAATGCTCAATGGGCCAAGGTTTATTAATATTAAGTCGAAAAATCTTCGGATCTTCCTCGGCAATCTTCGGGAATCTTCGGAAATCTTCGGAAATCTTCGGAAATTTTCGGAAAATGTTCGGAAACATTCGTATGACTACCGGACAACATTTTCAAAATCTTCTCGTGTTCAAATCGATATCTCACGAGTGAGCGCAGCGAACGAGTGAGATATCGAGTTGAACACTCGAACTCGACTCGATAAATTTCATATCTCCGCGCAACCATGTATTATCCTCTATGTATCTATGCACAGAAGGGTAAGAGTTTCTGAAGCCGATAGCAGAGAGCACTCTAGCCTATTTAGTGCTCTCCAAACTTCCCGCGTGCACTTCAACGCTATGGTACACAGCTAAAAACAGAACCAACTGTTTTATAACATTACCGGCGGAATTTTACTAATCAATCAATCAATCAATTCTTATTTGCACCAATAGAAGTTTTCCAGTGGTGTCTAATTTATACCCTTTTTTAGATGTCTTTCATATGTATTTAGTGTACATATGTCCCCGGATATGTCTTACTACGATTTTCAATTGAGTAAAGGACGGGGGAAGTTTGATGACAAGGTTTTGGCGTCAAAATTTCGTCGTTAACACGAGTAACCTGCTTAGTATCCATTGGTAACATATGTGTCACATGCCATAAAAGCCCGCCAAATCATGGGACGGCTGAGTTCGACAAGTTACTATTGGAAACCGAGCCAGTTGCCCATGGTAACAACGTAGTTCAAACGTCAAGACTTTGTCCCCAAACTTCTTTCATACCTTACTCAACAGATAATCGTAGTACTTCCGCTTCAATTTGCGCCACTCTCGCGAAAAAAGAAATTTCTGACGAAACGATTTTCTATTGCGCGGTTATAATGTTTAGCTATTTTATGATATTTCTGGAAGATATACTTCTTTATTAAACAGGGCGAGGGGCGGCTGTGAAAACAGTATCTCACAATGGATGAAAGAAAGATGTGATGGATTTTTGGCAGTTTCTAACCAATACCCCCCCCCCCCCCCCCCACACCACTGTGATAATTAATAAACAGTGCCTTGAGTTGACGTCTAGATAAATTTATATGCTTTGTCAAGTCAGGTTAAGGTACAATAGTCATGCAAACAAGAGATTCGCCTCTTTGGCCGCCATGCAAAATCAAGGTACCAGGAGTTTTGCGTAAAAAGTGAGACAGGAGGGAGGGGAAGAAGAAATCTGAAGACGAAACCAAAGGATCATGTGTTGACATACCTGGCAAACGACGGTCAAAGTGCCCTTGCTTGAACTGAGGTAAACGCAGGTGAGCAGAGGTAAACGCAGGTAAACGCAGATGAACGGAGGTTAACGCAGCTAAACGCAGGTGAACGGAGGTAAACGCAGGTAAACTAAGGTAAACGGAGGTAAACAGAGGCAAACGGAAGTGAACGGCTGGAAAGTGGAGGTGTTCATACGCTTAGTGATGTTGGTAAGTGGACATAATATGTAAATTACATGAAGAAGTTGATAAGGCGACTACAAAAATTATGGAATTCAGCCATGAAGTACATACCGACTCAAGGTGCTGGAGGAAGCCCAAAGTTTGCAAATCATATTAATACTTTCCGAATTGTCGAGTATTACGCGCGTTGCGTTAATGTATTTATAGGTAAGAGTAAAAATAAATTAAAATATCGGTTAAAAACCATGTATTATCCTCTATATAATAATTATAAAAACAATATATAATTATAATAAAAACCTTCCCAGAATCCTTTGCAGCTGAAAAATCGTCAATGCCAAATAACTTGGTCAGTTTGAAGCCAGCAGGGGTACAACGTCGTACAGAAATAACTCTTAACAATAACCACTACTTGTATAAGACGTAGGGCGATGACGTCATTAGTCACGTGACATTGCTCTGAAGTTCGTTTTTGCTCACTGTGACGAAGATATTTTGTTACTGAAAAAGCAGTCATTGCAGTTTGAAGCACATTGGTGTGATGCATTTCAGACTGCCAGGGTACCGAACAAAATATAAATATTAAGGGAGCTATGTACAATTTTCAAAAAGTGGGAGTCTGGGTACAAGTGCGTATCTGGCGTTGCATTAAATGTGATGAAACAACAAATTACATGTTGGTAGATATTTATATGTTAAGTACATTTTTATCACTTTTATTGTTATGACGTCATCGGTCACGTGACCAGAACGGACCGCATTTTAAAATTCGCTTGAAAACTTTACTAGTATCTCTCTCTTAGGATTTTTTAAGCGAAGTTATAGATTTTTAAATAGTTTTTTTTAAAAATGGCCATTATTACTTTTTCCTGAAAACGTACGGCAGTAAAAAAATACAATTGAAAAGTTTGTTGGCTTTCTACTCAACGACTATTTGCGGTAGGAATAAAAGAAAATTTTGCCAAAGGCAGGAGTGCATGCTCTTTATGATGGCGTTGTCAGTTTCTTCTCATTTCAATTGCTTTTGTCGAGGATGGATTTAATTTCTTTCAGACGAAAGGGGTGGGCCTGGGGAGAAGTTAAGTAGCTGTCCCTCCCCTCCCCCCTGCTGGGGCTCTCCCCAGCGGATTCCCCGTGGTCCGTATTGCGGGCTCACGACAAGACCATTTTCAAAATGGCGACAAGAAGAGGGAATCTAAGGAGTGACTTTGAGATATAGAGGACAGTTTTGTCGATGTTTTTCCTTCTTGACGCGATCAAAACGACTCCCCAAACGTAGGGTATACCTCCTTTATTTGTATTCCCGATAAACAAGAATATGGAATGAGTAAAAACGTGCGAAAACGTGGGTAACAGAAACTTACAGGGACCTGAGGTAAGCGTTTCTCATTGTACAATGATTTTTTTTAGACTGGTTAAAGCTGATGTCTTCGACGTTTATCATGTTTATCAACTTAGCTTACTGGAATTAAATCCGAGCTCGGCGTAAAAAAATAGATAGTGAGAACGAGTTTTTTTTTTAACTCATATGGGAATTAGCCAAGTAGTAGCTGAAAATTTGATTTAAATGAACTCCAGCTTAGTTTTGGTTGGCAACTTGCTCTACAAGAAAACCAAACATAGATTTCTGTGATGTAATGTTTTGAAATGAACGGATTACAAAAATTCAGCTTTAGGGTCCAATCAAATAATCTGACATTTTTTTTGCAATGATTAATGAAAGGAGGGGTGCAAAGAAAATTGATTTCTTCCTTGCCTGACCCAGGTAGACTGGGCAAGGTGAAACCATTATAAGCTTACCCAAAGTCTCATGTTTCTTTCGAAACAACTACAACAAAAAATAAAAATCCATAAATGTCATTTGGCTATCTAGCAAGTGGAAAATTTTATTGGATCCACTAGCCCAGCATAAAAGCAGCCAGTTTTTTTCACACACTGAAAAAGGCCGTTTAATTTTAATATACAGTCTGCATACTGGAAAATTGCAATTTCATCAAAATAAATAGTTTTTGTTTGTTTTGTTATATTTACAGGTGACTTGAAGACTTTGAAAGGGCATTCCTGTTAGTCAAAATGAACTCAAAAATACACATTGTGTCAATGTAATAAAATTGTCACATGATTGACTCTCACATGTTGCCAATTTAAACCTGAATATAATTTAGTGACATTTATAGCTATTTATATAATATGAACATCCCAGAACCCAATATGGCTACAAGTAAATTCTGACACTTAATATTACATGTAAGTTTTAAAACCATTCTGGGGTTCATGACAAAAAATTTTGTTTCAATAAAAACATGTAAAAATAATGAAATAACAGAGAATTTACATCATTGATTATTATCGCAGACCATAAATTTTACTCCAGGTTAAGTTAATGTGTCAAGTTTTTTTTGCAGCACAGGCTTGGTTCAACAGGGTGTGGTTCCAAAAAATATCCATACCTCCCCAGAGGATAGTTCTTTGGTTTGGACCCTCCCACCCCCTTGGATTTCCAGTTTAGCTTCATACTTTCTTTTAAAAATTTGTGTTATTGAGACCCCAGTCTGCATGTTGGAAAGATAGCAATTATTATAGATAGTTTTTGTTTGTTTTGTTTCTATTTACAGGTGACTTGAAGACTTTGCAATGACATTCCTCTTAGTCAACTTGAAAATGAACTCAAAAATACACATTATTGTGTTAATGTAATAAAATTGTCACATGATTGATTCCCACATGTTGCCAATTTAAACCTGAATATACATTAGTGACGTTTATAGCTATTTATGTAATATGAACCCGGCGTCAAGAGTTCTCGTGGGCCCGATGAGGATAAGTAAGTGATTATGTAATATGGGCATCCCGGAACCCAATTAAGCTACATGTGAATACTGGCACTTTTTTACACGTAAGTTTTAAAACCATTCTGGGGCTCGTGACAAAATAATTTTGTTCCAATAAAAAAATTGAAATTACAGGTAATTTACGTAATTATTATCACAGACCATAATGTTTACTCCAGGTTAAGTAAAGGTGTCAAGTTTTTTTTTGCAGTACAGGCTAAAGTGCCTTCAATAGTTTAATGGCAGTCTAATTGGCCCCGCAGGGTTTTGGCCCAGAGGCCAAAACCCGAGGAGGCATCATCGTAGTCCGCGCGTATGTACAGTATATATATAGTATACCAGACAAAATCTCGATTTGCCCAAAGTGGGCCCGCAAGTAGTATCGGTAGGTGTGATAAAATTTCCTGTACGGTGATTGGTCAATGATGGCGCAAGATAAACGATGATTGGGTGATAATGACAATGATAATGATAATGATAATTGGGTGATAATGAGCACGTGCACAAATGACAACAAGTCAACAAAGGACGCTTGCAAACGTTGATTGCAGTTGGGTTGCTGCAGTTTCCTTCGAGCTTTCTTGATTGCACAAGGTCTAGAAGCCGAAACTTACGCAATTGATATGATCAAAAGCAAGAATAGTACGTATTGGTCTAGAAAGTTCTCTTGTTAGCGCGTTGCGAGCAGCTCTCGTTTGCTCGCAGGGTTGACAGACTCAAATCCGAAATCGAGATTTGTCAGACACAAATCACACTTTACACGAGGGGTTTGAAAGACTCAGGACACAACCAAGATGTAAAGTTACCAGCTGCGATAAGTTCAAAAAGAGTTAAAGAAGGAAAGTTTTTAAAAGATAACGCGAGCATTGAAACTCGCAGAGAAGTGAGAAAGTTTTCGCTTGAGACACAGGTATAAGTAGCCAGCTGTCGATCCAGTGCTTTCGGCTCTTAGCTGGAACATCATAACATTAAAAAAAGTGGTAGAAATAAAAGATAAAAGACTCGATCAGTCTTTAGGCATTTAAGTAAAATTTGTAGCTGAAACTTGTCAAGAAGGAAAGAGAATTCAAAAGAGTTCTTGAGATAATCAAAACTCACGGCAGGCGTTTACATTGACAGAGGTGAGAAATCTTTTGGCATCCGTTTCTAGTATCCGTTTCGAGCTCGTCTGTCAAGTTGGTCATTGTTGCTTGAGCTCCCAGCCCAAATATATTGAAACAAAAATTCGGAAAACAGCTGGTATCAATTGGTAGTTTTAAAACGTTTGGCTATTACCAAAGTTTATCCTCACTGAGGTCACTCATTACAGCAAAAAAAGCAAAATGATCCCAGGAATTTAGGGACGCGTTCGTGTAATTAAATTTACGTGATTATTACATGTAATTCTTCAGAATTTTTGCATAATTTGGCTTTGTTTTAATTAGCTACTTGACCTCAACAATTCATAGTGAAAGTTTGTTTTAAATGGAACGTCCTCGTCCCATGATCTTGAAAAAGACAAGGCCAGAAACTGATTTTCAATCAATTAAGAAAATAGAATAGCCAAAACATCAAGCGAAATAATTGACTGTAGTAACGGATACGCTGAGAAAAAAAAGGATAACAGCGGAGGCAGCTCGCCTATCCCTAGTTATAATGTGTGGTTCCAAAAAATATCCATACCTCCCCCAAGGATGGTTCTTTGGTTTGGACCCTCCTACCCCCTGGAATTTACAGTTAAGCTTCATATTTTCTTTTAAAAACTTGCGCTATTGAGATCACCCTGCCCCCCCCCCCCCCCCCCCCCTTCCCCCTTCGGAATTTCCAGTGACCATCCTTGGCGTGGGTATGGATATTTTCTGGAACCGCACAATGTAGGCATTTGCTTACAAAAGTAAGCTGCAGATTGGTTCACACTAATCTATTTTGTTAACCTTTTCACATTCACCTGTTGTCTATGGGATATATAATTATATATTTTTTTTAGCAGTTTCACTAGTAGTAGTAGTAGTAGCAGCAGCAGCAGCAGCAGCAGCAGCAGCAGCAGTAGCAGTAGCAGTAGCAGTAGCAGTAGCAGTAGCAGTAGCAGTAGCAGTAGCAGTAGCAGTAGCAGTAGCAGTAGCAGTAGCAGTAGCAGTAGCAGTAGCAGTAGCAGTAGCAGTAGCAGTAGCAGTAGCAGTAGCAGTAGCAGTAGCAGTAGCAGTAGCAGTAGCAGTAGCAGTAGCAGTAGCAGTAGCAGTAGAAGTAGCAGTAGCAGTAGCAGTAGCAGTAGCAGTAGCAGTAGCAGTAGCAGTAGCAGTAGCAGTAGCAGTAGCAGTAGCAGTAGCAGTAGCAGTAGCAGTAGCAGTAGCAGTAGCAGTAGCAGTAGCAGTAGCAGTAGCAGTAGCAGTAGCAGTAGCAGTAGCAGTAGCAGTAGCAGTAGCAGTAGCAGTAGCAGTAGCAGTAGCAGTAGCAGTAGCAGTAGTAGTAGTAGTAGTAGTAGTAGTAGTAGTAGTAGTAGTAGTAGTAGTAGTAGTAGTAGTAGTAGTAGTAGTAGTAGTAGTAGTAGTAGTAGTAGTAGTAGTAGTAGTAGTAGTAGTAGTAGTAGAAGTACAAGTGGGATGGCAACAAATTTCTCCTGTTCCAATCCATTCCTACTCGTGGAGCCATCGCCTGGCATCACAGGACGAAATTCCAAGAATCCGTAAAGGGAAACGTCACAGAAACATGTGAAACCGCTCCGGAAACACGACGGATACCCTGTGTTTCCGTTACCGGTTTCGTGACGTTTACTCACGTTTCCGTTGCTGCGGTTACAGCGGAACCGGACCACTTTTTGGCATTTCCGTTCCGGAAACGTGACGGAATCACGTAGACTTGAATTTTCACGTTTCCGCAAGACGTAAACGTAACAGAAACATGGAGTTGCATGTTTCCGTCATGTTTCAGAAATACGGAAACATGTGATTTCGTCCTGTGCATTCCTTTGTGATCAGCAGTCAAACGTACTTGGGCGTGGCCAATTACTATGGTGAGAGTTAGAAATACAACACTCCCTCAGCTGTGTACCAGGCGTCTGGAGCGCGGTTCACCCAGCACCAAGAGATTCCAACACACGGAGCGCATGACACGACGTCATTTCAGTACAAAGGTCACACTTACCTGGCTGAGGCAAGCCATTACAATCAGAAGTACAACATCAATAGTGCCCTGTACAAGTGGGTATAGAGACAGAAACACACGCTCCTGAAACGTGACCAAGGACCAGAGCGCGTATGCATAGAATTAGGGTAGCTTTTGCTGTCGTAGACTAAGGAAACAAATCAAAGACCTTGCTTATCAGCAAATGTGGGACATTTAAATTTTGTGATGGCCAGAGAAAATATAAAACACTTGGTATGATGGAAATAGTAAGATAATAACATGATCTTAGGATGCTTATTAGAATGACAAATAATGCTTGGAGATGACCTTAGTGTTTTTGTATTAATAAAATTTGATTGGTTGCTTCTACAAAACAATAATAAAGCTGTGCTTGGAATATAGCCCTCTTGCCTACTTCTTTTTTTATGTTTATACTGCTGTAACGTTCAGGACGTTGAACATTCAAAATCTTTTTAAGTCACCCAGCGTAAAAAACATCCATCGAACTGCTACGGTTGGTCCTTATTTTCAAAAAAACCCTCCGATTTGGTTGTTTTTACCAGACGTTGAAAGTGATATAATCTTTTATGATTATTTCATCGGAAGCTAGTAATGAAACAATGGTGTATCGTCACAAGCGTTGCCTATTAAATGAAACCTCCACTCTTACAACAAGTTGACGTTGAATTGTTTGAAATGATGCCAAAATTCCAAATTTTACAGGTCAAGGGAGAGATAACATTTAATAATAACAATAAATGGAAAAGTTCATGGCTTTAAATTTCCAGCGCGCCGCCATTTTGAATTTTTATGACGTGTTATGCCTCCTGCTATTTATTGCATTTTAACCTCCGTCCAGTTAAGGTAAATCACTTACATTAACCTGCTTAGCTTTGCACTTAAATACGAAAATGAAATAAAAGACTAAAATTAACAACGAAGGATACGATCAATATAAATTGTTGGAATCGCGAGGTCAGGGTTGAAGGCATACACGCTTAAAATTGAAAAAACATACGATTTGAATTAACATGCGTGGTTCAGCAGGTTTCGAAAATTATTTTTGTTTATAAACAAAATAAACAAGATGCACTGCTACAAGGCAATTCTTCCCTTTCATCGAGTCATAAAAGTCTACAGTCTTCAAACAAGCGCAGGATTTTGACAGATTTTTGAACAGCCAAAATATATATTTGTCTCAAAGGAACCTAACCGGATGGTTGGCATTGCTGGGATAGAAATGGATTACAACTTGAAAATTGAGGCTAAACTTTTCATGCTTATTCCGCCGTCTTCAAAATATCGAAATTTATAGCCATGGTTTGATCAAGTTTATATCAAGGTTATATCTTAGATCAAGGTTATATCTTCCTTTATACAACAACCGAGATGCTGCGCGCTTTGTGATTGGTTGATGCCTGTCATCTATTAGACTTTAAAATATAGCCGCGGTATGCACGCAATGGAATTCTAGCGGGCATTATTTTTTTATAGAACATAGCTAAAAACTATAGAAGCCCGGTACCCCGGATGCAACTTTTGCTGCATTACGAATTCAAAAACATGGCGGCAACAATCTTTTAAAGTTGTCATTTTATTTCCTTAATTATGGCCGCTAAAAACAGTTCACCTGAATTAAGTTTCGGTGACTGGGAAGATGAAGACGTTGACGAGTTGTTGAGCAGTGAGTGCCGCTTTGCAAACTTGCAAGACACTGATTTAAACAAAATTGTTACGGAATCATACTCTAAGAGCACAAAAGCAAACACAAAACGGGCTGCAAAGGTTTTTCAAGGTAAGTATAGCGATATAGAAATTCACTTTCGACTGCAAAACACCATTAAAATGGATTTGATTGCTGTCGTCAGGGGCACCCAACGACCGAATCTTTCCAAAGACGTCAGAAGTGTCGTAAATGGATTTCTCTATGTTCTAGAAGGCTTTTTAGTTAATTTGGAGATGCCCTAAAAAATATTTATCGGTTCGGATATTTAAGGGGAACTTTCGTCGTTTCGAAAATTCTAGGGTCCTTTTTTGAGTCATCCGAAAGTTTTAGCTATCCTGATGGATCTTGTCGAAAGTTCGAGGACACTGAGAGACCATATTTTCACTAGAAAATTTTAGGGGAAGTTTTTCGTTATACGTGTGCCTATCGAAATTTCGCGAAAATACTAGGCAATATAAATGTTTATCCGAATATTATAGGCGTTAAACCTATTCATCCGAAAACGTTAGGGGGTGTAAATTATACGACAGGATCGAGTACGCGGTCGTGGCCCTAAATTTGACCGCGAATTAGACCACAAAAAACAAAAATAACTTCTCCAATAATCTGATAAGTAGGCTAATGCCGAGCTCAATCACCTCAATTGCCTTTATCTTTCATTAGGTTCACGTACATTCCTGATTACCTCTAATGCTCACCGAAACTTTTAGCAGCTTTTGGAATAATTAAGCCAAACGAAAATTTTAGAGAACAAACAAAACCGTCCGAAAATTATGGCACATGATAAAAGTGAGCACATCAATTCCGAAAATTCTAGGGAAACTTTATGGTTTTCCGAAAAAATTTGAGAAGTCTAGAGCGTCGCTGGGAAAAAATTTCGAAATTCTTAGGCGACCTTCCATCCGAACAGATATTTTACCGAAATATTCCGTTGGGTGCCCCTGTGTCGTCAGGTTTCTTGGCGTAGTGTTTGTTCATTCAGATCAGCACGCGCGCGCCAAAGTGTTTTTTTTTTAATTATTTGCATTTCTATGCTATATTCTAAACCCACTAGAAGATGGTTTTCCTATGTCCTATAAGAAAATAATGCACTTTTGAGGTCTAGAAAAGCAGCTGAATGCCCTCGCCTAACGGCTCGGGCATCCACTAGCAGCTTTTCTAGACCTCAAGCGTGCATTATTTTCTTTTATAAAATTTTCGAGTAATTGCGCGCGCTGTGATTGGTCAGTTCGAGTTCATTATAGCTCCATAAAGCACGCTGCTTACGTCACGCGCGTGCTTTATGGAGTTATAATGCACGCTGCTTACGTCACAAGTTTGAGCGCGCGCAATTTCTTTAACATTTTATAAAAGAAATAAAGAACTTGTCCTCGTGCATTGTTGAGTTATATAAGCACTTGGGAATTTTTAAGAACACTCGAGAAGTGCGAGAAGCACTCGGCTACGCCTCGTGCTTCTCTATGCACTTCTCTCGTGTTCTTAAAAATTCCCGCGTGCTTATATAACTCAACAATGCACTCAGGCGCGTTTTTTATTTCTTTAATAGAACATGGAAAACCATCTTCTAGTAGGTAAACAGACGCACAGATGACGTCACTTCGTGGTGTGACTCGCGCGCGTGATCAGAGTTCATAGTCCAAGTCAGTCTTCTCGGGAAAGTTTTTCAAAACTTGCAGCCAAAACAACAACAGAAAGCTCAGTTTAATAATAAATCTACATCGAGGAGCAATCTGCCAAATACTGTTCACCTTTCAAGACATTAAACTGGGCTAAACAAGCTGTGAGTGATGCACGAGTAGTTTGACGACGCTACGCGGGAAATCCATGAATGGCGGTTAACGCTCAGCTTAAAGCTTACAGAGTTTTAATTTTCCTTCATTCTACGTATTAATCAGATTTTAACAGTGCTTCGTGACTACGGAAGACTTTATTTTGAAGGGAAAACAAATTTAGCTCACCGGTGGCGGCATTGCTTTTAATAACAATACTGAAGTGTAGTGAAGTCTTGTGTTGTTGTATAAAACAAATAGATTCCATTTTGCGGTGCGTCTGTTCAGTTATAGATCACAGATAACGTGTGGTAAGAACATCAGTGTCCCACTCGCCTAGCGGCTTGTGGGCCGCTTATAAATTTTAGAATAGTTTAGACCAGAAGTCTGCAAAACCTCCGTGACTTAGCTCCTTTCAATCTCGCGCTAAAATTCTCATCTGAACAAAATGTCGGTATGTTTGATGCGAATTGTCGGTGATTCGTGTTTGCAGTCTTGTGCCTGTCATTCGATCATTGCCGCGTGATGGCTTCCCAAGCCTAACTGAGACTTTTCTCATCTTTTCAATTGATTGTTGTCCTCTTCTTTTGATGCCAGTGATAATTTCGTAAACTAACGACAGATAAAGCAGCACAACAAGAACTTCTGGCTGTATTCCTTCCATGTGAATTTTGTCCAGCAGTTCATATTCCTTGTAAAGGCCGCACGAATCCATAACTGCTATTTTTGACTCCCTTTCTGGAACAGCTTCATGGGCCAAAAACTGCTCCTCAAATGCACAAAGTTTGCTAATTCTAGGTATATATTAATTGTAAAACACACGAAATCATGCACATTAGCAGTGCCGGAGGAGTTAGGATCCGGTCGTGTACTTATCTGCACGACTGCCTTAAGGCGGGGGTACACCTGAAGCCTGTTTTTCCACCGCTAAGCTTGGGTTTAATGCGAATATCTCGTCTGCGTTTCAAGCAATCCAGAAACTCTATGCTCATTTCACAAAGCTATGATAAGCGGTGTTTTGTAAATTTTTTGGTGATTTTTGGGGATGTTTGGAAAGAGATAGTTTTTCTCAAAGGATTAGTAAAATTTGGAGAAATAAGAAATATTAAGGATTTAATGTGATTTTAAAATTAGAATTTGAAGTTAAAAATTAGTATATGGACACCCAAACAGTCCCCTGACAACCTGGGGTGCTCTTGCGTGGGGGTCAACTGTCTGTTGGTGTTTCAAAAATAATTTTCTATCCTCTATCCCTTCCTTAAACCTATTAAAATTTCACTCAAAATCGGGTATACCCCCACCTTAATGAAAGCAGGAATGATGAACTATAGCTCTAGCAATTCCATCTGTTACCTTTGTTTTGCATACGCAATAAATCCTTCTACACATGAGTCTAAAGCGTCATGGATTGTTAGTGCGGTTGAAATATGTTGAAGTAACAACAAATGTGGTCAATTTTGACTGTTTTGAGGGCTGGCTTCTATAGAGTTAAAAGCTATTAATTAAACTGAACTACCAGCCAAGTCAACTTTTTGACGCTTCGATCGTCGGGTTCGGCGCGACTCTAGATCTTACGCCTTGAGCTAGCGAACGATCAGCAGTAGTTATTTCCATCACACGGAAAGAACGTGTTTATTGAATGCTCGGCCATTTCGAAATTACTCGCCCGATTACTCCCTTCATTGATTATACTGCACCCAGTCCAATTACTGTTACTAATAAAGTTAATTTACTAAAGGAAACAATGTTTATTTTCATTTTGTTGTCTCTTCGTCTTCGCTCTACCCAAATTTTCCTCCCCCATACTTTAGTCCCCCTCTTTAGTCTGTGCCTCCTCTCCTTCCCCCCCCCCCCCCCCCCACCGTTGTTTCTGTACCCGCAACGATGAATGCACGAATCGATGTTAGATACTCAATAAATAACTGCTCAAGATGAGTCATCGTTTCCTTGTCTTGCAATAGCCACAATGCAGGCGTATTTTAGAGAGCGATCGCTTTTTGATCAGGCGAGCGCGCGCCATGTTGGATTAGAACTCGGGAGAGCCTTGGGAGAGAGTAGAAAAGCGTCCTAGAGAGTAGGAGCGAGTCTAGATGAAGAGTGAGGAGGGGGAGGGAGGGGAACGAAATCAACACTCTTCATTTGTGATTCAAAAGCCCGACTGTATTGTAGACTTTGTCTTGTAATGGATTTAAATTCCAGAGTCACCAACTGGACAGATTGGTTTGCCTCCTCTTAGCGCACTGGCATTCAGCAAACAAAACATTTAGAACTTATTTACCCTCTTATTGCCAGCCTATCCATCACTTTCGGTATCGTTCGTTTGGTTATGGTGATCTATAAACCAAGACATTTGATTCTCCTTTAGATTGAAATTCGATTTATCATCTCATAATCTTTCTTCTCGACAGTAACTACACACTGTGGGTAAAAATTGTATATCGACGTCCTACGAAAAGGTAAATAGCGAGACAGGCACGAAATGCATTCACAAAAATACAGTTGAATCGAAATTTAACAACCATGGATTGTTCTCGAATGTACACTCATGCATAAATTTCCATGGGCCGTTTACCTACTAAGAGTTTAAAGGCAAATTATGAATAAATGTTGATACCTCGTTCGGGAAAGTGATTCAACGAAAAGACCATCGCCTTAGCAACAAGTGAATTGCTCTCTTGTTCTAGTGATTGACATGGATTGGCAAAAGCCGGTTTCTCTACTTAAAGAAACAAACAGATTTTGAAAAGAATAGTATTCGGGGAACGGTTCACTGAGTTGGCGCTGTGAACGATACAGGCCCGGGCAAATTCAGTCCTATGACGCATTAAATACCGCACTTGAATGAATGCATTTTCGTTTTTATCCAAACAGTTTATCACTGTCTGTCGCTTTAAACTTGAACGTTTAAATTCACATGCGGTTAAAAAAGCTTAAGCATTGAATATACGGAACAAAGCGTGATCATTTTATGCATGATGTCATTATCATGGACAATGTAAGTCTGTAAGTGACTCTGGGGCTTTCCCACGTACGCAGCAAATTTCAAAGCTTTTGGCGAAAGTATTATCAGTGCGATGACGCCGACCAGGAGCCAAAAATAACGCATCGACAGATTTTCTGCCTAAAGTCGTCTTAAAGTGGATGTTTCTTTCAATAGCAACGACTGGGATTTGGTTTTTGTAAGTTACTTGGCTAGAGGCAAATGGAACCTGGACTGTTCAAGACACCGCGTTCAGTTTTAAAGCTATGATCGTTGCGTGAAACAGATCAACAGACCAGAAACGACAATACAACAACAGAGGAAAACATGACCTTTCAGGAGAAGAAAAGTCCAGTAGTACAACCTTGTGGAAACACATCTTTGATCCGCAAGGAAGAGGTATTTTAGAAATCGAGGATGTAAGACCAACCGTGCTGGCAGCAGTTTCAGTGAAACAAGTCAAAAGATGATCTTTGTAACGCAGATAACGCAACATTTGATAGATAGTCACCATGTTGGCCAAGATACGTTAAAAGTTTGTGCTCGCGCGCGATTTTCCCGCGCAGTCGCAGCTGCTTTAGACGTCATGCCAGCTGCTACATTATACTGGTTTTACAAGGAGAGTAAACAGGCCCACTATAAGACGAAGGGGTTGTAATTTAGCCGTCTAAAGCGTAAAGCACGGTAAGTTTCAACTTTTCCCTTTTTTTACATGCTGCTAACGTTGTAGAGTTATATTTCGTTTACGAAAGAGTTACGTCTACGTTGTAGAGTTATATTTCGTTTACGGTTGTTGAATGCAATTATACACGTGGTGCGACAGTAGAACCTAGTTTCATGAGCCTAATCAACTTTTCTTGTCAGTTGACAAGTGTGCTTTCGGTTCTCCCGTGTAGTGATGGTGTTGTTACATATCTTGCGGGTATAAACCAGTAGAAAGCACCGGATGCTCAACTACTAAACAAAATCTACGAAGAGCCTCGTGTGCTCAGCGAGGTGTGTTTAGCATGAGCTTCACGTCAACGGCTCATCCTTACGCACGAGACACGTTTTTACACTCTTGCAAAATGTATTTAACTGTAAAGGGACCTCGTAATTTCTAATCCGATTCTTATTTTCTTGTAGGTTGTGTCCAGTAGCCAACTAATCGAATAGGACCCATCATTCAGGAACATTCAGGATAGGGATTGCAAGTAAGTACAGAGAAATCATTATATTACTAGCGCTATGAAAGGATTTTAATGTTTTATTACAGTTTTGTAACACATTTTCTATGCTCTACCCTAGCGGTTTGAGGTAATATCACATTTTCTTTCTCCAAACATTGGACGCACACTCTTCGCGATTCCGACACAAGAAAACTGGAGTGCACCTGGCATTTGCGACTCGAATACAACTGATCTTACAGCTTTTCTCGTGAGTATTACTGTTTTCCTTGATTCTTCCAAGCACAACAAAGGTCTGGATTTGCGTAAAGAGCTGCTCTCCCATTCAAAATCGCTCCGGTATATTGGCGTTGACTTCCAAACCTAACAATAAAAAGAAACGAAATTTTATAAACGCAGCATACTAGTCGAGTATGTTAGTGTTACATTGTTAAACAAAGTCTCCCCTTGTACAGTGTCTACACCTTAAATAAATGACAGATTCGATACGATTTACTAAAATGATAAAATATCAGATATTTTAGAGAGTCATACATGTATGGAGTTAACGTAGGTACTATATAATTTCTACAAAGGAAACTTTCCAAGTTGTTTGAAAAATTCAGGAAACTGAAACAAGCACTGACCCTTCTATGTTTCTAGATTGAAATGACAACTCGAAAAGTACAGAAGTTCCTTGACGTCCTCCTTACAAGCGATGGTATCGTTTCAAGCTTGGACCTCGTGGAAAAGGTGAGTTCTGGGAGAATGAACTATCCACTTATTGAAAAAGTGCTGTTAACTACAACAACCACGTGCTTCCAAAGTAGACATGTATTTTTTTTTTTCTCGATGAAAAAGGAAGTTAAGTTAACGTCCTTATTTTAATTCGCCGGTAGAGAAGTTTGGCTGTAAAGTTTGACTGGAATTCAAAAATTTACTGCTCGACCAAAACAATACATTTAGAGGTGGGTTGAGAGGTAAAAACGCGCGCGAAAATGTCAACGCATGGAGAGCAATCAAGCGTGAAGGAACACGTGGTTACGCATCACTGAAACAACAAACTAATCATGCGCACTTGAGAATTGATTTCGTCACTTTCTTAAATCAAAACTGATGAACTTTCCAATTAAAAGTAGAGCAGTTCACTTCATATACACTTTTAAAGCTTTAGAATATGTCCTAACAAACAAACAAACAAACGTAATAACACGAGACAATAGGCCATTTTCGTATTCTCGGTATCGAACTGGAACTAGCTTGCAATGGAGGCTAATGCCGGCAAATCTTTTCTAATGCAAATGAGATGAAGGTGTTTTTAATGACATTCCCCCGCATTAGCCTCCATTGCACGCTAGTTCCAGTTCAAAACCGAGAATACGAAAATGGCCTATTCAAAGACGCATGCTGTTCCTGTTTTGTGATCACTCAGAAACCAAAACAATCATTACTTGACAAATCACCCATTTCCATCGCTTAGCGTGGGTTGCATGTTTTTGCTTTGAGTGTTGATTGGCCCGTTACGCTGTTAAGAAACCGAGCCAAGTGAACAATTTGGTAACCATGTCAAATACTCTTCTTAGAACATACCAAGACCACGCATGTCTGCAAGAGGACACTTGGTTCAACAAGACACTGGTCCCTGTGGAGTTCACAGCCCCGTTGGGTGAGAGATGTAAAAGCAAATAATATGAAAATGGTAACGTTACAATGTAGAAATGTATTTCATTCTGCGCTTATTCTATTTTATCTGAAAGATCAACTCCTCATTACCGTTATTTGCAATTGCGTATTTCAAAGTATCTTTTGCACTTGTCCTGAAAGGAAATAAGAACGGTAATATTTTGTCTAAATTGCAACTGTTCCTGTTATAAACATAGCTCCATGGAAAGCGGAAATTCAAGTTTCTAGTGATAGTTCCTATTTGGACAATAAATACCGAAAATCAATTGGGCACCTCCATGGAAAATCTAATAAAGAAACAACGATTGTACAAAATTAACAAGATAACGGAGATGTTCTCTTTTCGCTCATTTTTTCCAGGGGGATCGGATATCAGCCTGCCTATCTTCAGGTACGTGGCTACAAAAATCAAACCTAAAGACATAAACGCACGTTGCAAAAAGTTCTCTAAAGAAGCTAGGGTGAAGGGGGGAGGGATGAGAAAGACATTCATAAACGTCTCCACAATATCAGACATCGGACACAAGGGACTACAAAAAAAATCGCCAAGCCCACTAACATAAACATCTATGGCACTATACTATGGATAGCCCAAATGACGGAAGGATTTGCTGTATAAAAGATTAATATTTTTCAAGTTCTCTAAATTCTTTGAAAGCTCTATGCAATGCATACCGTACGAATACAAAAAGACAAACTTGACAACTATGTGGCGAATAAGAGAGTTTAAAATGTGTTTCTTAAGGGAGCTGTTTTTGCAACACCTTACACCAAACAAACTTTTTGGCTTGTCATATAATCAAAAAAGTGAATATCCAACTCAAAACGCAATCTGTGATAATTATTCCTAATCAAGTTCACGTATTCCCCAAAACATATTTTTATTTTAAACAGGATCGCTTCGAGATGAGGGAATCAACTGAAAGAGATTTGTACCAAAGTTTTAAGTAAGTTACTTCAAAACTTCTTAACATTAGTGAACGTAAATTCACATGCACACTCATATAAATAATAATAACAATATTTTTTTTAATTATTATAATCTTCATTTGGTGGATCTCTAAAATACAATAATAATAATAATAATTAAAACACATTTTGTTTGAAAAATACTCATTAACAAAATATACAAGCTTATTTACATATTTTAATTCATACAATCTAAAGTTCATTTACGTACGAATCTACAATTTTAGCATTAAATTCGAGCCCATAAAATTTCTATTAAAAAGCAATTAATAAAAATACCCTTATTTACTGAAACAGCAGTAAAAAAACACACTAATCTAGGGCACTGTGAAATAAATTTAAAAATAGCAAAATCTCAATATTCGTATAAAATGCCAAAATTGGTAAAAATACTAAAATATTTACAATATATTATAAGTTAGAAGTGGAATCAGATAACACGATGACATGCAGTACTGTGTACTAATGTATTAAGTACTAATTTTCCAATATTAATAAATTAGCTTGCTGTTACACAAACCTTATATGCCCTACAATGATAGTTTGCTTGACACAGAAAGCGAAATGTAGTATTCTGAGGTAAAGGAAACAATCCATGAACGACAACAAATATGGTAACAAACCCTTAATAAGATTTGCAATTGTCTATCTTTCAGCGACATAATCGTTATGACACGAGTATCCGAGGAGAATAGACGAATCCGAAGTCATATACTTCGCCAGGTATGAAAACAAACAAAAGCATGATTTGCAGGCAGAAACAGGTAAACACAAACACTGCTATTCACGATCTGGTGCCCTAAAAGATAAACAAAAATGTTTCAGGCTTGATGTTCTCGTCAATCCCGTGGCAGTATTCCACCTTGCCTTACTCATGATAACACGAAGGTTCAACTATGCGATAATGATGCACTGCATATGGGAAGTCAAGGGAATGTGAAAAAACCTTTCTGCTGTAAATTACTCATAATAAACAAAACACCTATCCGTGGAACTTGCTTGTTGTAGTTACTTTTACAAACACGCCTTTTTACAAACAGAGCCTTTCGCGTGGTATTTGAGTTAATAAAAGTGTGATTATTGATAACGTCGTACAAATTCCTATCTATATCCCCGTGTATCACTGATTGTGAGCTGAGACAATATCTCTTATTATGTCTCGCTTTGCAGGGGCGTCAAAGTGAAAACAACACTGCCCGAACTTACACGAAAATCCCAACAGAAGGATGATTTCTAAAGGGGAATGAACACACAGTAGAGTTTGTGTTCACTTAATTATTGTATATGTATCCTATCTTGTAAATTCATAATGAGCACAAATAAAGGTTTGTTGTTGATGTTGCTGTTGCTGTTGTTGGTGTAGTCTTCGTCGTTGTGGTAATATTGAAACTAAATACTCTCAGTCAAGTCACCGATGTTCAGTTTCATTCCTCTCCGACTCCGGTGAGTTCCAAGACATTCGTGTGTATCACTCATAATATCATCCAATGAAAAACGAATCTTAGCAAGATGGAAAATACTTCCTTCAAACATACTGCAAAAGTCTCTTTTAATTCTAGTTTGTCTCAAATGACTATGAGTGACATCCGAATGCGTGCCGTGCGATATGAGATCCTTTGCCGCTTGTCGCCCAACAAGAACTGCTGTGATTGGTTGGAGCATATTGCACGACTTCTTTTGACCAACTGAACAACTTGGCAAAAAAAAAGAGTAAGCAGTCCGTGAAAATGTTAGTAGTAACTGATTGTGACAGGATGCTTTTAGACTATTTGTAACGAGAAAGAAATCTTTTCAAAACCTACCCATGAAGAACACATTAAAGGGACACTGTCACGGACATTTTTTGGCTTTTTTAGTAAAACGGCAACAAGATTACGACTAAGTACTTTCAACCACGCAGGAAATGCTCCTAGAACGTAAAGGGAATCATACCTAGCAAATTATTTAAAGCAGAGGGCGATAGTAAATAGTTTTCATCAATTGTTCCAAACCACAAGGACAGACCTTGAAAAAGTCAGGCTGACTTTTTCAAGTTGAGATCAAAAGCTCCCGATGGTATCACAATGATATCACTCTATATTTAGCTTCAGTACACTGGTATAGTAATTTTAAGAAAACTTAACCACTGTTAATAGGTTTCCAATGGTGTAAACATGTTTTCGGGCTGTTCAATTTTTGAAGTTATGCTCGTGACAGTGTCCCTTTAACGTCAGCTGTCTCAGCTGTTTGCACCAAAAGTTAATTACCTTTTCCAAAGAGGATCCATCTACGGATAAAATGATGACTTGTTTCCGGTATTACTATTTTAGACAGAATTATTTAGAGGAAAGGCTTCCGTGAGCATGAAATCGAGGCTACATATTAGAATTAAAAAATATATTTCGTAAGAGTACGGTAGGAACTAATATTGATTAACATACACCTGGAAAGGTTTTTGTGTGGCGGGTGAAAGTGGAAATCCTTCTAAAAATCAAGAACAAGGATTGGCACGATGCAACGCAGGTATCAGCGCTTTTCAGGAAGGCCGTTCAAACAGAACCTTACTTTCTTTGGTAGGTTTTCACTTTGCCCGTTCTCTTCTCTTGTTACAAAAATAATATAGCTTGCAACGTTGTTGTCGTTGATGAGTTTCGGTTTTTCCGATGTCACATGTATGGGCTGATTTGTTCCCAGGCGTTTAATTTGGTAAAATTGTAAGAAAGGGGGACGATTAAGCGCTGTAGGTCAAGCAAATTTTGCTTTTCCACGAAATTGTTATGTAAACATGGTACAGAACCTTAGCCAGTTTGCGTTGAAAACACGAATACGCCTTTGTTACTAAAAGCGTCAGTTTTACACTGACTTTACTTGCTTACCTAGTTAATGTATCGGTAAATTAAACTGAGTCCATCTACAAATCGCTTTCCCTGTGAAATTAAAAAAAAAGATAACACAAGCGAAAACCGAATTATAATAAATTCACTTTTCTTGGAATTACTGTTTCTAGGAAATAGCCTAAATTCAGTAAGTTGATAATTCATACGTGACGTTAACCAACAATCGACGGGCTGCAGTTTGTTCGACCAATCAGATGAAAGCACTGTTAATAAATAATCGCCCCACTAAATTTTGCCACAGCTTGGCTCTACTTTCGTTTAGGAGATTTGAGTTACAAATACCTTGTAGGTCCCATGCAGCATTCAGTTTCACTAACGAGGCAATGTTGTCTGGAATGTTTGTGCGATCTGAAGTTTTTGACCACGAAACGTTTCCTTTCTTGATCCACAGCGGATAAAGGTACAGTATCAAGTATGATATATTTTTAAAAACGTATTATCGGGAGAGAAAATGTTTCTCGTAAAGCGACAAACATGTATTCGTGCCATCTGTAGATGAATTTTACACAAAGCGCAGGACATTGGTAAAGATGCCTTCTCACAGTTAGGTGATAATTGAGTAAGACTCGGTGCTAACTTTCTAAGATCAGTACGACAAAAGAGGCACAGGAAAGAAGGGAACAGTGAAAGCTAGATATAACAAAGTGCCAAGGGACTGGGAAAGTGTATTCGAGGGCTTCGTCTTACCGGGGTTTTGTTCCAATGCATTGTACAGTTAGTAACTTTGGCCCTAAATATCGTTCGCTATACCGGGGACTTTCTTTATTTTATCGGGGTTTCACTGTAGCAGATTTAGCTCATCACAGTACAAGGTGATATCACCCATAATGATTTTTTCCGTTATTAGACTTCAGTACCTCTTAACTAACCAAACAAAATTTATCTTTCAGAATGTCATTTCAGGCATTTAGAAGCAACCGACTGTGTTCCACATGGAATCTTTTTTTAACAATACGGACCATGTGCTAAAATGAAAGACATTGGCTGATTTGGATTATAAATCGAAAGCCGTAGTTCAAGTCGTTCAACAGCAAACCCAAGAACAACTCGGCAATACGGCTGATATAACAACATCGTGGTTAAATTATTCTTTCGCCCTTACTTCAGACTGCTAAGTCTTAAAGAAACTATCACCCATTGGAGGTGAACTAAGAAATGTCACGCACGTCACGAAACACTCGTTCACAGTCCTACCACAGGCACCGAAAGTTGGAAAGAGTTTTGGGCCTAGCGAACGAACGAAATATATCATTGCAAAGACCTGTTTGAGGAATTTTCCACTGAAAAGGTAAGAGTAGATATTACTATCAAACTATACAGGTGAAAATAATTCTCTCACAAATTGCACATTACTCAGGCATGTTTTTTGGAAGCAGCTAAAATTCATGTTAAACAACAATCTCGTGAAAGCAAGAACGCTTTTCGTTCAGGTTTCGGCTGTACTGTTCCTTATTTTGCTGGCTTTCTCGGTGCATCGGCCATTTTCTTTGCTTCGTCCTAAAATGTCAGGAAATCATTGGATTTTGCTACAGCAAAGTTAGCTCACCACAGTGATCAGAGTTAATTTGATTTTTCTAATGGCTAACAACACAATTTAGAACCCTCTTACAGCTTCAAGTGCCGAACTCGGAAAGGAATAACGACATGTCGAAACATTCGCAAATTTGCAACAGCACGCGAGTAGTCAAAAGGGACAACTTTTTGCGGGTGAATTATCCGTCGGCTTAACCAGCGAGAAGTATAAACACAAAAGGTAACTCGTCATCTGGCAGGAGCGGCCATGATTGAAACCGTGACGAACTCGTTACTGCGATTGCCTGCATGCACAGAAAAAAGATTTCATCACTGCATTTGACTATCAGCACCGACCTGCCGAATGACAGCCTTAAACTAATAGTACAACACATTGATATGCTTTAAGTTGACATTGAAACTGATTGAAAGTGTGTCTAAAGCAAGCAATTTACTAACTTTCCACGTATTTGGGTTTGTGATGCTAGCACATGGTGCGATTATTTCTCTGGTTATTTTCTAGCTTATTGGAGGTGCTGTCCAAACACGTAGCGCTGTAATCTAGTATTTCTAAATATTTGGCGACCCTGCATAGAAAATAAATGTACATTGTAGAATATCCCAAACGTTCGACGCCCACCCAACATTCATATTATTGTGATAACTTGATTAGCGCTATTCACGGAACTATATTTCAGATAATTACTCTTCCGCTGGGAGAAAATTGTCCTACTAAAAAGATGTTTTGCTTGCTGTGCAGCACTGAGAATAAAAATGACTGTAAATAAAGTACTAAAAAGCACCTGTGCTTTTGAAGAATTGATACTTCTTTCAAGCACTTTATTTCC
The DNA here is from genome assembly GCA_963693305.1 of Meandrina meandrites. Lineage (NCBI taxonomy): Eukaryota > Metazoa > Cnidaria > Anthozoa > Scleractinia > Meandrinidae > Meandrina > Meandrina meandrites. The sequence continues at coordinate 19,331,039 of OY855905.1, read as the reverse complement.
AAATCCATTCATCATTTACTGGCTACAGTTGCTGCCTTTTGCATTGAACAGAAAGAGCTGCTCAACCATGCATAATGTCGAGGGATTTAAACTGTTTTCCACAGCATACAAGATTATTTTAAAAAAGAGTGTTTACATAAAACAATGATATTCAACTTAACACGCGGGGCCGAAGTCGAGAAAATAAATGTTTTGTACGACAATAACTGTTACGACTAGACGACTATATTTTTAATTTAAATAGAATTCTTTGTACGTGGGGCGGAACTTTATACGCGGATGAATTGTCGTCTGTTGTAGCGAAGTTTGTCCGCCTTCGCAGGCTTAGGCGAAGGGTTCGGCAGCAAATTAAAGATACAAAGTTTTCCTTCTGACCAAACAATTATGCATGGTGATCACGAGCCACCATTGAGGTTTCTTAGATAATAGAACAAGAAATTACTTTTTAAGTCAGTTTATTTAGTTTAAAAATATCACTAAGAGTCAGATTTGAGTCGATTTACCAAAATGATAAAATACATACAAAATGATACAATACAGGTATGGAGTGAAGATAGTTACTATATAATTTCTACAAGCTCGCGACCTCTCGAGAAAGAAAGCTTACAAGTTGTTCAAAAATTCAGGAAACTGAAACAAACACTGACCCTTCTATGTTTCTAGATTAAAAATGACAACTCAAAAGTACAGAAGTTCCTTGACGTTCTCCTTACAAGCGATGGTATCGTTTCAAGCTTGGACCTCGTGGAAAAGGTGAGTTCTGGGAGAATGAACTATCCACTTATTGAAAAAGGGTTGTAAACTGTGACAACCATGAGCCTTCAAAGTGCACATGAATTTGTTTCTATTAAAAATTAAGTTAAGTTCGTGTCGTCATCTAATTGGCCGGTAGAGAAGTTTAGCGGTAAGGTTTGAATGGAATTCAAAAAATTTACCGCTGGGCCGAAATAATGGAAGTTCGTGAGTTTAGAGGTAAAAACGCGTGCGAAAATGTCAACGCATGGAGAGCAATCAAGGGTGAAGGAGCACGTGAGAATTAAATTTCGTCATTTCCGTAAATCAAAACTGATGAACTTTCCAATTAAAAGTAGAGCCGTTCACTTCATATACACTTTTAAAGATTAAGAATATGTCCTAACAAACAAACAAACAAACAAACGTAATAACCGTTTCCCGCGCTTGGCGTGGGTTGCATGTTTTTGCTTCGAGTGCTGATAGGCTCGTTACGAGTGCTGATACGCTATTTGCGCTCGTTGTGATTAGAAAAATACAATCGCTTCAGTTTTGATTTTACTACAGTCAACAGCTTTTCAGACGGTTAGTTATATAACGAACCAAGAGAACAATATGACAGTTGGTAACCGTGTAAAATACTCTATTTAGAACATACCAAGACCATGCATGTCTGCAAGAGGACACTTGGTTCAACAAGAACCTGGTCCCCGTGGAGTTCACAGCCCCGTAGGGTGAGAGATGTAAAAGCAAATAATATGAAAATGGTAACGTTACAATGCAGAAATGTATTTCATTCTGCGCTTATTCTATTTTATCTGACAGATCAACTCCTCATTACCGTTATTCGAACAATAATGAAATATATTTTTACGTCGGCAATGACCTTTTCAATTGCATATTTCAAAATAACTTTTGCACTTGTCCTGAAAGGAAACAGGAAAGGTAACATTTTGTCTAAATTGCAACTGTTGTTGTTATAAACATAGCTCGATGAAAAGCGGAAATTCAAGTTCTAGTGATAGTTTCTATTTGGACAATAAATAGCACAAAATCAATTGGGCACCTCCAAAGAAAATCTAACAAAGAAACAGCGATTGTACAAAATTAACAAGATAACGGAGATGTTCTCTGTTCGCTCATTGTTTTCCAGGGGGATTGCATTTCAGCCTGCCTATCTTCAGGTGCGTCGCTACCATAATCAAACCTTAAGACATAAACGCACGTTGGAATCAGTTCTCTAAAGAAGCTAGGGTGTTGGGGGGGGGGGGGGGGGAGGGGGGCTGAGAAAGGCATTCATAAAAATCTCCACAATATCAGACATCAGACACAAGAGAGTCCAAAAAAACGCCAAACGCACTTATATAAACATCTATGGGACTATGCTATGGATAACCCAAATGACAGAAGGATTCGCTGTATAAAAGAGTCATATTTTTCAAGTTTTCTTAAATTGTTGAAAACTCTAAGCAATGCATACCGTACGAATACAAAAAGACAAACTTGACAACTATGTGGTGAATAAGAGAGTTTAAAATGTGTTTCTTAAGGGAGCTGTTTTTGCAACACCTTACTCCAAACAAACTATTGGCTTGTCATATAATCGACAAAGTGAATATCCAACTCAAAACGCAATCTGTGATAATTATTCCTAATCAAGTTCACATATTCACTAAAACATACTTTTATTTTTAAACAGGATCGCTTCGAGATGAGGGAATCAATTGAAAGAGATTTATACCAAAGTTTTAAGTAAGTTACTTCAAAACTTCTTAACGTTAGTGAACGTAAATTCACATGCACACTCATATCAATAATAACAACAATATTTTTTTAATTATTTTAATGTTCATTTGGTGGATCTCTAAAATACAATAATAATATATAATAATAATAATAATAATAATAATAATAATAATAATATTTTTTTTTAATAGGTGTATGTGGTTAAAAAATATATAGATACAAATTTTGTTTTCCTTAAGTTCTTCCCATGAAATAATGTCAGTAAAAATAGACAAACTTAATTACATATTTTAATTTACAAAACCTAAAGTTCATTTACGTACGAATCTACAATTTTAGTATTAAAATTTGAGCCCATAAAATTTCTATTAAAAAGCAACTTATAAAAATGCCCTTAATTAATAAAACAGCAGTAAAAAAACACTACTCTGGGGCACTTGGAAAAAAAATTAAAAATAGCCAAAATTGGTTAAAATGCTAAAATATTTACAATATATAGATAAATTACAAGATAAGAAGTGGAATAAGATGACATGATGACATCTAGTACTGTGTACTAGCGTATTAAGTACTAATTTTGCAATATTAATAAGTTAGCCGTTACACAAAACTTATATGCCCTACAATATTTATAGTTTGCTTGAAAAAGAAAGCATAATTTAGTACGCTGAGAGGTAAAGGAAACAATCTATGAACGACAACAAATATGGTAACAACATCTTAATAAGATTTGCAATTGTCTATCTTTCAGCGACATAATCGTTATGACACGAGTATACGAGGAGAATAGACGAATCCGAAGTCATATACTTCGCCAGGTATGAAAACAAACAAAAGCATGATTTGCAGGCAGAAACAAGTAAACACAAACACTGTACAATGCTGTTCACGATCTGGTGCCCTAAAAGGTAAACAAAAACGTTACAGGCTTGATGTTCTCGTCAATCCCTTGGCGGTATTCCACCCCACAGGAACACACTTGCCTGATTCATGATAACAAGAAGGTTCAACCGACTATGCGATTACGATGCACTGCATAAAGGAAGTCAAGGGAATGTGAAAAGAGCTTTTCTGCGGTAAATTTCTCATAATAAACAGAACACCGATTTATGACATTCCCTATCCGTGGAACTTGCTTGTTGTAGTTTCTTTTACAAGCACGCAAAGACCCGACAATTACAGCCTTTCTCGTGGTATTTGAGTTAATAAAAGTGTGATTACTGATAACGTGACAACAACAACGTTCACATATTCGGTGTTACGTACAAATCCTTACCTCGATCTCCGTGTATCACAAGTTGCGAGTTAAGACATTATCTCTTATTACGACTCGCCTTGCAGGGGCGGCAAAGTGAAAACAACACTGCCCAAACTTACACGAAAATTCCAACAGAAGGATGATTTCTAAATGCGAATGAACACTCATGAATGGATTGATTATTGTATATGTATCCTATCTTGTAAATTTTTAATGAGTACAAATAAAGGTTTGTTGTTGGTGTGGTCTTCATCGTTGTATTACTATTCAAACTAAATACTCCCAGTCAAGTTACCGATGCTTAGTTCATTCCTCTCCGACTCGGGTGAGTTGATGATATTCGTGTACATCACTCATAATATCCTCCAATGAAAAACGAATATTGGCAAGATGGAAAATACTCCCTTAAAGTGCTACTGTGATCAAATTCACATTTTTCCTTTCTAAGCCGTTTTAAAAGAAGAACAAGTAGTCTGTATGAGAAGAAAAATGCTGTTTACTTTTTTCAAATATCTCTTTTTTTTCCAGAGATATTCAAGTTTGTAAAATATGCAAATAAGCAAAATGATAACGTCATAAACTCAAGCAAATTTTGATCAAATATGAAATAAGAGATATCTAAGCCAATTTGTATCAGATATGTTTGATTCTTTGTAGTAATATACGAACTTAACAATTTTGTTACCATGGCAACATACTGGGTTCCAGACGCCCTGATGCTTAAAGCTTTTCTGGCCAATTTTGGCCATTTTGATATTTGCCAGTGAAACCTCATAAGGATGATCTGGCAAACATATAAATGGATTTGGTAGATGTCTTTGCCTGGTTTCACTTTTCGGGGCTGCAATATACTGGTGGGGACTGGAAAAGAGTGAGTTGCCATGGTAACAATTTTATTGTAACTGTAAGTGCGTCACTTGTTAAACTATTAGCCTGCCAAGTGTCATTGGTCAACAGCAAATTGCCCAAGACAACTCTATTTTTGCACATAACTTAAAATTGAGCTGAGTAAATGACGTCATTCAGTCCTCTAATTTGCATATTTTATACATTTTTAAAGCTTAGATATCTCCGTAACTAAGGGCATTACGAGGGGCGTTGGAATGCGACTTGTCATGACTTGTCCTGCCTTGAGGCAGGACATCGGCCCCTTTGAAGATTTGTCCGTTTTGACAAAATTTGCCCATGTCCAACAAGTCGTTCGCACTTGTTTTTGCAATTGTTTGACAAAATGTATCGCGCGTGCAACGCGGACCAATCATAAGACAACTGCTTCTTTGTTTTCCTGAATTGTTTGACAAGTTCTTGGTCTCAAAAAACGTATTTGCACTTGTTTTCTGTAACAAGAGAGCCATTAATGATGAAATCTACAAATTGTTACAAAATTTGTCCGCTAGTGCGAATTGGCCCTAATACAGACATTTGAAAACGGAAAACGGCAGATTAAATCTTTCGCGGAATTCTTTTTGATACGCCTAAAATTGCAAGGGGTGGAAATTTGATCATAGTAGCACTTTAAAACATACTAAAAAAGACAGTCTCTTTTACTTCTCGTTTGTCTCAAATGACGATGCGTGACGTCCGAATGCGTGCCGTGCGACATGAGATCCTTTGCCGCTTGTCGCCCAACAAGAACTGCTGTGAATTGTTGGAGCATATTGCACTATGTCTTTTTACCAATTGAACAACTTGGCAAACGCAAAAAAAGAATAGAGTAAACAGTCCGTGAAAACGTTTGTAGTACCGAAAAAAAAAATCTTTTCAAAACTCACCCACGAAGAACATATTAACGCCGGCTTTTTGCACCAAACGCTTATTACATTTTCCAAAGAGGATCTATCTACGGTTTGAACCACTTAAGGACGGTGCCTACTAATAGCGAGGTATTTTTGCCCGACCGATGACTATGCAAGGGAAGTAGATGTTATCAAGGGCTATTAAAATCCAAAAAGAAAATTAGGGGTAGCCACGTAAATTTTCGAGATAATTAGGTTTGAAATCTTGAAAAAAGTGCTGACGTGGCATTTTCAAAAAAAGTAAAAGGAAGTAAAATTTCTTTACAAATAACCTTTGAATTTGGTTTTTCACGAACAAAATAAACACTAAATATAACGATCTTAAAAATAACTAACAAATACTATCTTTGAAACTGCGTGAACCACGTTTTTATTGACAAAACGATTGCACTTGAGCCATTTTTGACTCTAACAGCTCTCTCTTGCAAGGCCAGAAAAACAGCCTAAACAACTTTTGCACTGAACGAAAAATTAATCATGTGTTCTATAGACTTACCACTTCCATTCTATAAAATAAAAAGTATGGGTCACCACGCGTTTTTAAAAGTTATACGAGTTGTATGGAATCGCTTTTGAGGTCAGTTACACTTTTCCTATCCCCTCCCTAGCGAGTTAAATATTTGCTTCTCGCGTAATTTTTCACGCGTGCACCACGCCATATGTAGTTAGCAGTTTGCTGATTACGTTTGAGCGATTAGCGATGTGTTTCACTGTTAAATGTGAGCCATTTTTATCGATAAGCGTTTAGGGCTTACTGACATGTTACTCTTTCACTGTTCCTGGTTTAGTACGTCCATTAACTGGATTTCGTTGCAACCGAAATTTTCTTGCATTTTAGTCGCGCGCTTCGTCGCGAAGTTGAATTCGTCATTTTGAGCGAGCAAATTCCCTTAGCGCGCGCGTCTAGTGCGATCGATGCCTTGCGTGATGCGCAGAAGATGTGCGCAGTAACAAAAGTAGGCACCGTCCTTAAAACGGATAAAATGATGACTTGTTTCCGGTATTACTATTTTAGACAGAATTATTTAGAAGAAAGACTTCCGTTAACGTGAAATCGAGGCTACATATTAGAATTAAAAATATATATTTCGTAAGGGAAAGGTAGGAACTATATTGATTAACATACAGGTACATAGGTATTTGTGTGGCGGGTGAAAGTGGAAATCCTTCTAAAAATCAAGAACAAGGATTGGGACGAAGCAACGCAGGTATCAGCGCTGTTTAAGGAGGCCGTTCAAAAAGAACCTTATTTTCTTTGGTAGGTCACGGGTTTTCACTTTGCTCATTCTTCTCTTGTTACAAACTGATTTAACTCGCTATGCATTCTTGTCGTTGATGAGTTTCGTTTTTCTTCCGATGTCAGACTTGTAGGCCTGACTCGTTCCCAGGTGTCTCATTTGGTAAAATTGCAAGGAACGGGCACGATAAAGCGTTGTAGCTCAAGCAAATTTTGCTTTTCCACGAAATTGTTATGTTAAACACGGTACAGAACCTTAGCCAGTTTGTGTTGAAATACGAATGACCCTTTCTTACCAAGAGCTTCAGTTTTACAGACTTAACATGCTTAGCTAGTTATTGTAAATTAAAATGAGTCCATCTACAGATCGCTTTCCATATGAAATTGAAAAAAGATAACACAAGGGAAAACGAAATTATAACAAGAAGTTGCTATAGCAACTTAAGACCGCGCTTATATATTTTTTGCTCATTAAGAGCTTTCTTACTCAAAAGTCACGGTTAAATTCAATCTGATGGCACTTTGAGTAACGGACTAGCAAAGTAGTCACGCGAGTCACACAATCCGAGGTTTACCTTATCCAATGCTATCTTTAGCTGGAAGGTTTTTTCCCTACTAATGACGTAGCCCCTGCACGTTCAGGCACGCTCAATTGTTTACCTAAGCAAATATTAAATTCTGCTTCAAATCTTCTTCAAATCGCTTCTATGAAACAGCAAAAGGATCCACTTCAATTGCCTAAACCCACAAGAAATACTCGCAAAATTACAATAAAATTAATGACCGTCGCTTCTGGCGAAATAAACTTGCAAAGAAAAAATAATCTTTTCTGTCATATAGTGAAAGTGAAAGCTGCAAAGTCAGCGCATTCCATGGCTGACGTAATACCTTTTTAGTGTATTCAATATTCTCCTCGAATCCAACGCTTCGATAAAACGAAAAAAAAAATACTTTATACACAATAAAGAAAACAATATCCGTAACATTTTCCGTACATTAATGTTTCAACAGCTTTTGGAGAATAAACATCACAGGTTGCGTGATCCCCAGTCACGATTTGGCCGAGTCACAGTTAAGTTTAATTTTTTGTGCTATGAGTGAAGGACCAGTAAAGTAGTCACGCGTGTCACACAGTCCAATCTTTAGCTGTACGGTTTTTTCCCTACTAATGACGTAACCCCTGCAAGTACGGGCACGCTCAATTTTTTACCTCAGCAAATATTTAATTTTCCTTTAAATCTTTGAACTCGCTTCGATTAAAACAGCCAAAGAATTCACTTCAATTGCCTAAACCCACAAGAAATTCTCGCAAAATTACAAATAAATCAATGACCATCGCTTCTGGCGAAATTAACTTGGAAAGTAAACACAATCTTATTTGTCACGTACCGAAAGTGAAAGCTGCAACATCAGCGCATTCCATGGCTGACGTAATACCTTTTTTAGTGTCTTCAAATTCCCTTTGAGCCCAACGCTTCGATGAGACCAAAAGAAAAAATATTTTATACACAATAAAGAAAACAATATCCGTAACATTTTCTGTACATTGATGTTTCAACAGCTTTTGGTGAATAAACATCCCAGGTTGCGTGATCCGAAGTCCCGATCGCGATTTGGTCGAGTGGAAGTTTGGGTCTGGTTACCGACAAAAAAAAAACGACGAAAAAAAATAAATCCCGTGCAGAGCAAGAACCGCGCTCGGCCCATGGCCGCGCGGTTAATAAATTCACTTTTCTTAGAATTAATCTTTCTAGGAAATAATATGATAATTCACAACTGACGTCGACAAAAACACGACGGGCTGCAGTTTGTTCGACCAATCAGATGAAAGCACTTGTTGTAAATAATCGCTCCACTAGGTTATGCCACAGCTTGAAATGAACTGGTATTGGCTCTACTTCCCTTTAGGAGTTTTGAGTTACGAATATTTTGCAGGTTCCATGCGGCGATTAGTTTCACCAACGAGGCAGTGTTGTCTGGAGTGTTTGTGCGATCTGAAGTTTTTGACCACGAAACGTTTCCTTTCTTGATTCAAAGCGGATAAAGGTACAGTATCAAGTATTTAACGACAACACAAAGTTTTCTTCGAAACGTATTATCGGGAGAGAAAATGTTTCTCGTTAAGTGACAAAACATGTGTTTGTGCCATCTGTAGATGAATTTTACACAAAGCAGAGGACTTCGGTAAAGATGCCTTCTTACAGTTAACTTAAAACAACTGAGCAGGATTCGGTGCCAACTTTCTAAGTTCAGTACGACAAGAGAGTCAAAAGAAAGAAAGGTATAGTGAAAGATAGATATAACAAAGTGTTCAGCGACTGAGAAAATCGGTTCTTTATAACGAGGGTTCGTCTTACGAGGGTTTGGCTTTGGCCGTGGTAAAAAATATCGTTCGCTATACCGAGGACTTCTTTATGTAAGGGATTTGTCAGTATCGGAGTTCCACTGTAGCAGATTTAGCTCATCACAGTACAAAGTGATATTACCCATAATGATTTTTCCGTTATTAGACTTCAGTACCTCTTAAACTAACCAAACAAATTTTATCTTTCAGAATGTCGTTTCAAGCATTTAGAAGCAACCGACTGTGTTCAACATTGAATCTTTTTCGACAATACGGAACATGTACTAAACTGATCGACACTGGCTGATTTGGATCATAAATCGAAACTAGTTCAAGTCGTTTAACAACAAACCCAAGAAAAGAGGAACTACACTCGGCAATACAGCTGATATAGCAACATGGTGGTTAGATTACTCAACGCCCTTACTTCTGACTGCTAATGCATTGAAGAAACTCTATCACCGAACCTATTGGAGGTGAACTAAGAAATGTCACGCAGTCACGAAACACTCGTTCACAGTCCTACCATGTGGCTAACCCATCCCACAAGCCCACAGTCATCGGAAAGCTGGAAAGAGTTTTCGGGGCTACCGAACGAGCAAAAGATATCATCGCAAAGACCTGTTTGAGGACGTTTCCAGTATTCAGGTAAGAATAGACATTCCTATCAAGCTACACTGGTTTTCAGAATCGGCCATTGTCTTTCCCTTGTCCTAAAATAGCGAAAATGTCAGAAAATCATTAGATTGTGCTACAACAAAGTTAGCTCAATCCTGATAAGAAGAAATTCACAAACCGGCAATGATATGCAGTCGACATTAGCTTACTGTACTTTCTTCATGTCAGCCTCAGCAATGTTTCACCACAGTGTTCAGTGTTAATTTGATTTTTCTAACGGCTAACAACACAATTTAGAACTCTCTTACAACTTTGAGTGTCCAACTCGGGAGGGAATAACTTTACTTGAGCGCGTCGAACGACAAGTCGAAACATTCGAAAATTTGCAACAGCACGCGAGCAGTCTCCAAAATATAACTAACGGACTTAAAGGTCTCCAAAAAGATTTACTGCTTGTTTCTTCCCTATGTGAAATCCGAACAACAAGACTAACCGACGAAGGAACCTTCCTTAAGCTCTTGCATTAAAATATTGCTTGCCAAAGCCGGCACGACGTCTTGCGGGTGAATTATCCGTCGGCTTAACCAGCGAGAAGTATAAACACAAAAGGTAACTCGTCATCTGGCAGAGGCGACCGTGATTGAAACCGTGACGAACTCGTTTCTGCGATTGCCTGCATGCACAGAAAAAAGATTTCATCGTTATATTTGATTATCAGCACCGACCTGCCGAATGACAGCCTTGAACCAATTGCACAACACATTGACATGCTTTACGTTGACATTGAAACTGATTGAAAGTGTCTAAAGCAAGCAATTTACTAACTTTCCACGTATTTGAGTTTGTGATGCTACCACATGGTGCGGCTATTTCTCTGATTATTTTCTAGATTATTGGAGGCGCTGTCCAAACACGCAGCGCTGTAATCTAGTATTTCTAAATATTTGGTGACCCTGCATAGAAAGTAAACGTACATTATAGAATATCCCAAACGTTCGACGCCCACCCAACATTCATATTATTGTGATAACTTGATTAGCGCTATTCACGGAACTATATTTCAGATAATTACTCTTCCGCTGGGAGAAAATTGTCCTACTAAAAAGATGTTTTGCTTGCTGTGCAGCACTGAGAATAAAAATGACTGTAAATAAAGTACTAAAAAGCACCTGTGCTTTTGAAGAATTGATAATTCTTTCAAGCACTTTATTTCCAAATCCATTCATCATTTATCCGCAATTCATTATTCCAACATTTACTGCCTACAGTTGCTGCGTTTTACATTGAACAGAACGAGCGGCTCAACCATGCATAATGTCCTGGGATTTAAACTGTTTTCCACAGCATGCAAGATTATTTTAAAAAGAGTGTTTACCTAAAACAATGATATTCAACTTAACACGTGGGGCCGAAGTCGAGAAAATAAATGTTTTCAGTTGTGCGACAATACCCGTTACGACTAGACGACTTTATTTTTAATTTAAATAGAATTCTTTTAACGTGGGGCGGAAATTTATTTTATTTACATCCTGCGAACACGGATGAATTGTCGTCTGTTGTAGCGAAGTTTGTCGCCTTCACAGGCTTAGGCGAAGGGTTCGGCAGCAAATTAAGGATACAAAGTTTTCCTTCTGACCAAACAATTATGCATGGTGATCACGAGCCACCATTAAGGTTTCTTAGATAATAGAACAAGAAATTACTTTCTAAGTCAGTTTATTTAGTTTAAAAATATCACTCAACCTACATTACAACAAATATACTAGTTTTTCGTTTTTTACAAGTATTTCGTCCCGTAAAAATTTATATATATATATATATTTTTTTTTTTTTTTTCAGACAAATGGCATCAAAACATCCCAGGGTAAGACATTTAAATCAAAAATTTTCTTTTCAGATAAAAGCCAGCAAGTATTCCAAGCTGATAATATTTCAGCTGTTTAAGAATCAATAATTATCTTTTTAAAGCACTGATTTCTGTTGTATAAAGACTTTAAACCAGATAGTTACTTTTGTATTAGATTACATCGAGGTTACGTAGGGTTTAATCCTTTGCAGTTGACTATTGTACCCAAGTGCATGATAAAATTTGTTTGCTTTCGGTTGTTTTGCCGACCATTATGTGACAATTATGCGAGTTGAACGTGATTCGTAATAAAAGAGTAATAAAAACAAAAGTTTAGTAAGTGATCATAATTTTGTATTGTGAATATGTTTGTAGGACAGCCAAGACTCTTCAGAGGGGGAGGAAAACAAAGAACAGTAAGAATAAAACAAATTACTTCAGTTATGTAGTGATGCATATGTTGGCCAGTTAGGGCAAGGAAGTAACCAGGAAACAATGTTTCACAGAGGGTTTGAACATTTTCATTTTTTTAGCAACAAAACAGGCAGCTTAAGACCAGGGTTCGCACAAAAAAATAGCAACCATTTTTCAAGGACTTTCAAGGACCAAATTGAATTTTCAAGGACCACCTACCAGGAATGTAATTTCACAGATGGTATATCAATGCACGTTCCCAGTCTAAGCTAACAGGTTTCTAAGGCTTCAAGTGTTTGTTCCATCTCCTTCTCTACATTTTTTCAGTTCACTTGTCTTTTTTCTTTATTAGCTGCTTTTACACCCGGATTTTACAGTGTTTGAAATTGCTTTACACAGGAAAAGAATACCAAAGTCTATGCAAAGCAATTTGCTTTCGACTCCAATACATTCAAAGTTGAAGAAAATTCAAGGTCTTCTCAGAGGCTAACACAGAAATTAAAGGAAGTTTCAAGGAAAAATGGAATTCAGGGATTTTTAAGGGCACCCACCAAAATTCAAGAACTTTTCAAGACTTAATGAACTCTTTTAACATAAAGTTAGGCATTAAGGCGTTTCCAAATGCTTTCCAGAGCACCTCAACAGACTGAAGATGCAGTAACAAGTGACCCCAGCAGAAATTCCACTGAGGTGAGCAAGTAACAATAATATACTCATTGTCTCTCAATCCGGTGCTTTCCCTCAAGGGCACTTTATGCATATGGAATGTAGTTTTCAACTTTCCAGTAACTCCTAGGACAAAATTCAAAGTTATAACTAATAACAGGGCGTGACTTTGCTGTCATAAGCACGTATAATCCTAGACAAAACTTGATTAGCAGCAAAATTGCAAGTCTTCAAATCGGTGAATCGTACATGTATTTATAGCACCAACGTCTATGAGGTTAATGGATAAACAGCATTGATGACTGGATACAAGTATAACTGAGTTTGACAAGAACATTTTCAGGGGAAATTACTCAGAGGGAGAGAGAGAGAGATACCTTAAATTAGAACAAACATTCAATAGAATAAAATAAAGAGAACATTACCAATTGATCACATGAAAGTTTTGTCTTTAGCATGACTCAACACCATGTTATTCTGAAAGAGGACAGACAGTACAACAAGACACTGGCACCAGTCCATTTCACAGCCCAGAAGGGTGAGAGACTTAACTGATTTAATTAATATTAAACTGGAAACTATGTAGGAGGGAAGTAACAATCTCTTTTCTTGCCCTTTTTCAGGGGTATTCAATGTCAGCTTGAAGACAATCAGGTAGGTACCTCTAATATAAACCTATTATATAAACATAAGTCAATAACAATAAAGGAGCAATTGACAATTCTTCCTGTTAACTTTTCTCATTAGAATGCCTCAAGACCATGTTACTCCGAAAGAGGACACTTGGTAATGGAGGACAGCGGGCCCAGTGGGCGTCATAGCCCAGTAGGGTGAGAGAAGTAAACTTTAAGATTATACAGTCCAGAAAAACACTTACTATTGTGGAAGCAAGATGAAGACATGCTCTTTTCTTTCCCTTTTTCAGGGGCATTGAATGTCATCCAGAAGAAATTCAGGTAGGAGGCCCGCTATAAAAACTTACTAGACTTAAGCTAGAGGTAGTAAGGGGGTTATTGAGAATGGGGCATTCTCCTCTTGTTTCTTATACTTTCGGTCACCACACACAAGATTACAAAAGACTCTTACCACACTATAACCATATAGGGCTACGCTATGGATTATGTAAGACAGTATGAGTACGATTCCCTGAAATTGTTGAAATCTTTCTGCGTCTTCTGAATTGATTAAATTTAAAAAGTCCATAATGTACCATAAAAGTTGTCTTGTTAAGCTTTTGTAATTACCACACAATCTCTGATTCACAAAAAATTCAGCAAAATTAATAGCCAACATTTACAATCGCTAAGGCCTCAACTCGAGCATCCCTAACATTTTTTTATTATTATTATTTTGTTCTCTGCAGGAGGGAGTTGAAATCAATACAGAAGAGCTGTTCTTATTTGTAACATTTCTATATCTGCTTACTAAGTGAAATAGTCGTGGGGCTGTGTTACATCGATAGTTTGTTTTACACATTTAATAGGCCAGACACCTTGTCAAAAACTGCACCAAGTCACTATGTTAAACATCGACTCCGCCAATTCACTCTTTTCAGAGCAAAACTTACTTTTGTTCGGTTATTTACTTGTAGCACAGCCCCTCAAAAGTTTCTGTTTTGTCAGGCGAAATTCGCTGTTAGTGCTATTGTGTTTTACATGACAGTTTACATTTTTGTTTTGTTTTAATTACTGTCCTGAAACGTTTCAAATGTTTGGCACAGTCGATCGGACAAGTAGTTTTGTTAGTAAGAAGAAGTGCCCAAGTGTTTCTGTCCAATCTGAAAATAGAACGAGCTCTGTAAGAAGGTTGTCATGACAACCCGTCGAAGTGAGTCCCAATAATAACAGGTCCTATCGTGATGATTGCGTGACGTAATTTCCAAACCTTATTCATGCAATCAAAATGAGTACCTAATTCTTCGGCGTTAGCAAATCTCTTTATTTTATACTGTACACTGCATGAAATCGTTTCCACCAAAGATTATTATTATCAGGGAAAAATATTTTGACTATACAGCGTAGTATTACCTAATTTTTTATTCATACATTTAGCACCTACACTGCGCAGGTATCCTATTTTTTATCAATCATTGCATTTAGTGTGGACTATTCACATTAAAAAAGTTTCGTTAAGTTGCCTGCATGGCCTAAGGGTTGAAGTTGTAAATGTAACGATAGAAACGATATTTTTGTCGTATTAAAGACAGTAAAGTTATGTTAAAGTCTGGAAGGGTTAACGTTTACTTCCTGTTGTGCATTTCACCCAATATACAGAAAAGGATCGCAATGGTAGATTACTTAAAAATCATTTCTCCCAATCCCCTTCCTGCCTTGCACAATGTCAATGATTAAGCCCTAGTTTTCCTCTGACTGCATTGGCCATCCGGCACTTCTACAAAGAACATGTACATTCCAACCGACATGTGTAAAGAACACAACATCAACAAAAGGCTACGATCCTTGCCTCTCTTAACATCGACACAAACTCCTCCACTCCCCGCCCCATCTAATCGCTTCTCTTTTCCTTTTCTCTGTTCATAAAAAAAATGATCGACCGTTTGCTTTCGTGACTCGTTCACGATGTCCTGGAACAAGCGAAAGATCTCTCCCTGTACACGTACTCAAAATGGCGCCGGTATCTTACCTTGAGGTGATTAGGGAGTGACTATTCCGCAATTAATCGATCTACTCGGACAACAGACCTCGGAGAAGAGATCTTGGAATTAGCCCATGATTCGGCAGAACATACACATAAACAATGCGTCTTGGGTTAGGCAGAGAATAGCGTCTTTTTCGGGAACGTTCGCCTGACAGCTGCTGTCAGTGGTCAAGTGGAAAACTCGAGATTCAATCGAGTTGGGATCCTATGTTCGTTTACAATATTTTGTTTCCACTGGATCCGCGGACTCTGCTATCATTAATGAAAACACAAGTCTCACTAAATCAACTCAGTGCAGAGAAGTCACTCTGAAGGTCTATTTAAAGTACACCTTTGAGACGGTGAAATTACCGCAACGAGGGGGAAACCCCAACCGATATTTTCCATTTTGTTCGAGGTAATTTCCCGAGTGAATACAATATGAAATAAGTCTTCTAGTTTATCTTTCTACTACGAAAAACAAGTGTATATATACCGGGTCAAAAGACAAGCACATAGAATGGACGGTTTCAATAATTTTGGTGATGTATTACACTCGCTTTCAGTGTTACTTGCATAGCGCCAATCTTTCGACATCCATCTTTTGACATCGTCTTTCAATGTCTTTCGACTTGCTAAAGAAACAAGGATCGAAACACACCAATCACATGTCAGTGTTCGTTTCATGTCACTTTTTGGAAATGAGTCACAAGTTCTGAAGGTCATGCTAGTGGGCTGTGATTGGTGGATTTCGATCCTTGTTTGTTTGCGAACGACAGCCGCTGTGCACGTAACACTGAAAGTGGGTGAAAGCGCATGCTCTTCACTCGTAACTGAAAGTTTATCTTCGGTTTCAACTGTGGCGCGAACATTTCTTGAACTTGAATGACTGCAAACAAATTCAAAGACACAGATCTTGGGCAGGAAATCTATCTCTGTAGCAAGAACTTTACATAAACAAGCACAAAAAGAATGCTTATGCATGACAAAAGATGGGAAAACTCCCTTTCTTTTCCGGCAATTATATTGGGCATGGAGCGAACACGATATTCAGCAGAACAAAAGAAAAACATTTCTTAAGATCTGCTCGGACAGGTACCTCCAGGTACAGGAATATATAAACAAGAAAAAAACCTTTGAGCTTGTGTGCATTAAACTGGCAAAGCTTCCATTCACTCGGCTGGAGTATATATCTATATAGCTTTGGGAACTCGCTTCGCTAGAATGTACTTGTGTTGCTCTGAGAACGGAAAATTAAGGATGGCGAAGACATGTCGAGGTAAGAGATATTCATAAACACCAGTAACTTGTGAATTGAGAGCCTTGAAAGACCACGATCAGAACTTATGAACCTACGCTTTAATTTCATAACAAGAGCGACTTTTATCGCGCTGTAGTCTTGTTGTAGTCTTTAAAAAGACTACAACAATTTTAGACTCAATGGCAAGTTCAGTTGCAGCTTATAACTTTCAAGAGAAAGAAACGATCTTTATAAGTTGTGTTGAACAAAGAGAATAACTTGCAGAGAACGATTCAATTTGAATTATGTGTTATGTGTCGTGGCCTTCCGCTGTAACGAAAGTCACGCGATAAAACTCGCTCTTGTTATAAAACTAAGGCGTAGGTTTATAAGTTCTGATTGTGGTCTTTCAAGGCACTAAATTCACAATTTACTGCTCAACAAGGCGACTGTATACCTCATTCAGAGTTTCTTAATGAAACACCACAAGATCGTACAGGTTTCATGGATAGTATTAAAAACCGTTGAGTGCGTCTACATTAAGGCTCTGTTATAAGAGAACATAACGGGATCTTTATTCTTAACTACCTGTAACATAACATCAAATTCTGTTTTTTCCAACAAGTGTACTGATTTGTTATAATGCATAGTTCAGAGTAAAACATGGGGTGCCGCACCATTGCCGTCCGACTAGATCACATGTAAAATTTAAGATGTGAATGACAAAAAGCTAAAGTTCTATCTCCAGATACTAAAAAAATATGGCCACATTCCCCACATCAGACCGTTAAGTAGTATTTAATTTTTCTTTAGTGGTATCCTTTGCTAGCAAAGTAGCGACACATGTATTAAATAAGATTTCCTAGGCGCCTTTTATAACGGACAACCCAAAGTCACGCAACACTTTGATCGACAGTCGTGCAATGGAAACAATTCGCAAATGGCAACACAGTTCCTCCTGTAAAAAAAACATCCGGAGCGAACAACCAATCAAACAATGACGCGTACACTCAGGCTAATGTTTTCTTACAACAAACAACAGCAGGTCGCAGCTCTATACAAGAGCTTTTTGTGTAGTACTGTTTGTTAACGACTTTTATGTGAGTAATCTTGAATGTCACACCACTATGAAAATTTCTGACAAGAGTTTGCATTCAACAACCCCCTCCCTCTCCTCCCCTCTCCTAACCAATCAACGACTTCACACGTGCTTGCTCTCGGAGCATCATCTTTGATATTTTATACAAGGTAGTTTAACTTGTCGGTGGACCGGTTCGCGTATTAAATTGAAAGCAGCAGGTAAGATTTATTATTTTGATTTGAGTGGGCAAATTAGTAATCCAAACAGCTGACTGAGCTGAGATATGTTACGTCTTACAGGTGCCAACGATTACGTCGCGTCTTACTCACTTATAAAACACCTTTAGACTTACTTCTCATTACAACACTTGTTAATTCGTTAACACATACCTAAATCAAAACATAACACATCATAGCACATCAGTCACTTAGCACGGTTAGAGGACGTGCGTTTAACAAGCAAATCGGTTTCCGTAGGAGAAGAAGATTGCCATAACCATTTGTGTACAGTAAATGGCACGTGAAGAACCTAAACCGTTGAATTACAGTTGTAGAAGTATCAGTTGTATTTTCATCAATAACAACCTTAAAACGACGTGATAACTACACTCGAAAGAGTCAAAAACGCGTTTCGAAGACATACACAGAAGGGGTTTTGCACCAATCGCTTCTAAAGAACGATCAATAAAGACGACACGCCCTTGAATCGGAATTTGTCTCGCGAAGCCTTGGCGCACGCACATCTAACATGCATGTGTTGTACTTTTTTAGGAGCATACCAATGGAACCCGCACGTAGAGATGTAAGTATCATTCACACTTGTGTCCTGCAATTTACAAGTACAAGACGATATAAGAAAGATGCCGTGTTGATTTACACGTAGCTTCCTTCCATACTCACGGCCGAACATGCCTTCAAGCTTGATAGCCCTTGAATAGAGAAATATCGCTTCTTTTGCTCAGTTCTATCTCTCTCGACAGTTGTCTCGATACTGTGCTCATTTGTAATTTCAGCAAGAACTTACATTAAATTTTTGCTAGGTTTGCGATCAAGCACCTAATCATTCTTCGTGATGTTTACAATGGAGTGTGTACAATATGCGAGCCATCGAGTCATGCGAGCCATGCGAGGCAGACCTGCGAGGCACTTAAAAATACCAATAAAAAGGCTACCTATACGATCTGTAGGCTAACCGAAGTGCTTTTTTGGCTTACCGGAGTGTTGCTAGGCTAACCAATGCGTTATTTAGGCTAACCGAAATGGCTCGCTTGCCTCGCATGACTCGCAAGCCATGTGAACCGGGCAAGCAAGAAATCCCTTATCCCAATATAAAAGCTAACCGCAAGCTACCTAAGAGCTAACTGTAGGCTAACCGAAGTGCTATTTAGGCTAACCGGAGTGCTATTTAGGCTAACCAATGTGTTTTCAAGTGCCTCGCAGGTCTGCCTCGCATGGCTCGCTGGCTCGCACATTGTGCATTCCCTTTACAATGCGTGTAAATATTTACAGTCATTTCAGCTGTCATTTTTCGCTGGTCGTCACCAGCGATTTTCCCAAAATCACACCAGCAGACATACCAGCGGCAGTTATTAAAAAAGTCAGACAATCACAAACTTCAGAAAACTGTTAAGAAAACAATACCAATTTGTCTACCAACCTGTTGCAGCTGTCGAATAAATGTATGTGTTGCCACATTGTAATTTGAATTCTTGAATATGCTGCGAGCTAAGTGTTGTTTTTAAAACTCTTTGCCAGCTTTGATATTCGTATTAAAACGTTTCCACGCTTAATTCTGTGATAACTGTATCAGTAATTGTATCAAATAAAAAATGAAAGGAAAATTTCATAATTCCATTGAACGTAAGAACGAAATGTGGAAACCCTTCCATGATTTTAGTTAGCTTACACGTACATGTTTATGTGCACTGAACGCTGTAATCATGTTATAATCAGACACTGTTCAAAACAAGAAAGTCGCTTAAAACTCCCTACGATTGTTAATCAAGATGTGCTTTCCTTCCTTAATTTTGTCGAACTAATTTCATTTCAGCAACCAGACAGTCCTACTGGTCCTACTGGGTAAGTTAACATCAGTTGTGTTGCATTTCTATTTAACTCGACACTCTGTATCACAGAATTCTTTGTTTGATAAGGTTTCTACCTTGTCCTTTTCCATTATTCCAGCGTGTTCACGGCCGTTATATACAAAACCACACGCAAGTTATAACTGAGCTTTGTGGCCACGTCCTTGCACAGAAGCAATTAATTTCACAGCAGGTTTGGGCCTCAGGGCTGGGATTGTTATACGGTCAAGACAATTTATTGTGCCTCTTTCCATCCATTTATCAGAAGTATAAATGGGAACCAGTGAATGAGTTTCAGGGGTTTTTCTGTTGTGGTCACATTTCAAAGGGACCATCAGTAGAACAAATACATGGTATAACATGGGAATTGAACCTGGGTCATGATCAAAATACACCCTCAGTTATATTACAGGAGTTTAAATAATTCTTCCTATTTGAAAGCCACATGCATTACGCCACTGGATCATTATAGTTATTCCTCATCATTGGTCTTTAAGATGCTTGTAGCTAAACGTTACATACATTTCAAATGTACTTACATTATCTCATTCTGTGATGTTCCCCTAGGCCTTATAGACATGTAATCCCTGTGTTGAAAGCAATGTCACAAACTCCAATTACAAACCTGGAGGTAAAGAGAAGTTTGTTGGTTATATGATTTTTCCCTTCAATTGAAAAATTCTTTTTTTTTTAATTTAAGTCCTCCACACACTTATTTGTTATATTAATAATTATCAAGATGCAATCAAATGGGTGTCCAATTACAGCCAACCAATTTCAACTTTTCAAAATTGGACATGTACACATTAATTTGAAACTACTTCCTAGTAAACTGTTCTGCTAATTAAAAGTTCTCTTTGGCTTGTGAAGTAATATATCAAACACACAAGACATGCGTACATGTACAAGCACAAGAGGGCCTTTACAAGCAGAAGTTGACTGGCCATACATCATGTGCTTACAAAACACTTCTGAATGCAGTCAACACCCACCCTGAAAACACGTCACTATATATAGTTATTGAAAGCAGTAGCTGAACTCCTGCAAAATAAATCTATTACAACACAGGCACCAAGTTAGGCTTGCTCAAGAGGGGCTCAAGACCTTTGGTGATCATGCCTTTGCCTGTTCTGGGCCATTTCTCTGGCACAAACTGCCACTTGAAATATGATCCAGTCCAAATGTTAATGTTTTTAAATCAAAATTAAAGATACACCTTTTCAAGCTAGCATAGAATTTGTTTAAATATTTTTTTAATATTTGATTGTTTTAATAATTATGTTAATATTTTTAATAGTTTATCGGTTTAGTATTTTTATAACATTCTTTCTACACTTTAAAGTGCTTTAAATATTTTATAATTTTAGCACTTTATAAATTTTATTATTATTATTACTATTATTATTAAGTGTTGATTGAGCAACCGACGCAATAATACCATGCCAGCTTTCATGTAGCATGCGTGTAGCAAGAGCATGCTCAAAACAATATCCCAAATCAAATATTCAGATTTCTGCTTAACTGTTTTTGTTTTTGCAAATTAGTCTCCATCAATAAAAGAAACAATCACCCTTCTCCATGGGTGTTGAAGGAACACAAGAAAAGTGTTCTTCCAGCATTCAAGTGATTAATTTATGAAAACAATAACCATAGAGATGGGTTTTCCTGTTTCATGATGTATATGATATAATGTGGTTTACTATATATTACAATAGTCAATAGCTAAAACTGCAATTATAAAGGAACTCAAAACTGATAATAATCAATCGTCCATTGAAACATGTCTTGTTTCAAATTGAAAATGTTGTTAATTTTTGTTTTTAAAATAGTTGCCTGTACATCTGCTTTCATCAAGGCCATTTTGATGTAATAAAAGCATTATTATAAAGCACAGGCAGTAGCCTGCATAGCAGGTGTATAGGGTGTGAGGACTGGGGAGAGCAGAAAAGGACCCTTCTTCCTTCCTTTTACCCCAGATAATCCCCCTTCCCTTTTACAAGGGGCTCCACAGGTTACATGCATAGTTTTACATTTGTACATTAAGTTGTATAGTAGTTGCATGTTAGTTGAACATAACGATTTTAACTCTTTCAGTGACAACATCTCATTTATGTTATACACCCAACTGAAGCATCCTATAATTCAATATGTGCATGAGTAAAAAAAATATAAAGATACAAGATATAAATTTCAATTTTCCATCTTAGTTTAGGCTTTAAACATACTTAACATCAAATCTCATATTCAATTGATATTACATATACAGGTCCTGGATGAAAATCATGAAGGTGAAACAAGGTGAGTTTTTTGTGATAAGATGTACTTGTCAGGATGACCAATTTGGTAAATTATTGGGGTTTTTTTTATTTTTCCTCTGATATCAAGACAACTTTGCATGGACCATTCCAAGGTTAACCTGCAAAGAAACTTTAAACATTGCCTTACATACAGATGATTGACAGGACTGTCACTTAGGGCTGGAGGGGCTTGGGGCCTGGGAAGTCCACCGCTATTGTGAACATGAGCCCCGGCTACTTAAATTAAACTGTTCACAGTCCCCTATTTTTCTGTGAAGTCGCAGAGATTGATCATTAACCGCGCGGCCATGGGCCGAGTGCGGTTCTTGCTCTGCACGGGATTTATTATTTTTCGTCGTTTTTTTTGTCGGTGACCAGACCCAAACCTCACTGAAGTCGGCCAAATCGCGATCGGAACTTTGAATCACGCAACCTGGGGTGTTTAATCGCCAAAAGCTGTTGAAACATTAATGTACGGAAAATGTTACGGATATTCTTTTCTTTATTGTATATGAAATATATTTTCTTCGGGTTTTATGGAAGGAAGCGTTGGATTCGAAGCAAATCTTGAATACACTAAAAAAGGTATTACGTCAGCCATGGAATGCGCTGACGTTGCCACTTGACAATTAAGATTGTGTTTTCTTTGGAAGTTTATTTCACCAGAAGCGATGGTCATTGATTTATTTGCAATTTTGCGAATGTTTCTTGTGGGTTTAGGCAATTGAAGTAAATTCTTTGGCTGTGTCATTGGAGCGAGGAGATTTGAAGAAAAATTAAATATAAACAATTGATCGTGCCCGTACTTGCAGGGGTTACGTCATTAGTAGGGAAAAAACCACCTAGCTAAAGATAGCTGAAAGTAACGTAAACCACGGATTGTGTGACTCGCGTGACTTCTTTACTAGTACTTAACTCATAGTACAAAAAAAACATCATCTTAACCGTGACTTCTGAGGAAGAAAGTTGTTAGTTGGCGAAAATGGGTTTAATTTTTGAAACGCGGTTATGGAAGCGTTGGATTCAAAGGGAATATTAAATACACTAAAAAAGGTATTACGTCAGCCATGGAATGCGCTGATGCTGCAGCTTTCACATTCGCTACCTGACAAAATTGTGTTTTCTTTGCAAGTTTATATCGGCAGAAGCGACGGTCATTAAATTATTTGCACTTCCGCGAGTATTTCTTGTGGGTTTAGGCAACTGAAGTGAATTCTTTGGCTGTTTCATCGAAGCGAGTTCAGAGATATCAAGGGAAATGAAATATTTGCTGAAGTAAACAATCGAGTGTGCCCGAACGCGCAGGGGTTACGTCATTACAAGGGAAAAAACCCCAAGCTAAAGATAGCCATGGATAAGGTAAACCTTGGATTGTGTGACTCACGTGACTACTTTGCTAGTACTTTACTCACAGTGGAAACAGATTAAATTTAACCATGACTTTTGAGAAAAAATGCTGTTAATTAGCGAAAAATAAAAGCGTGGTTTTAAGTTGCAGGCAACTTCTTGTTGATTTTGGGATCGCCATCTTGGTTTCTTAATGAGAGTGAAAACTGTGGAGAGTACAAATATGCCCATCGGTTGGGGTGATGGTGGTTAATAGCATGGAGGTGGAGGAGCAGAAAAATCACTGCCTCCATCCCGCCCCCCTACCCACGGGCATTTTGTACTCTCCCCACTTTTCAGCCGCATAAAGAAACCAAGATGGCGACCCCTCAAACTCAACGATCAATCTCTGTGACTTCACGGAAAAATAGGGGACTGTGAACAATCTACGGCTACTTTCATAGTGAAATATAGCCAACTATTAAACTTCTACCTGTATGATTGTGGTTTTGCTCTCAATTCCCCACCTACTAATTTCATATGCCTGGCAACATGAAATCTTATTGGCGGCCCTGATTAACAATAAATTATTTGGTTCCACAGAGACCACAATTCACATAAAAAACAGACACAGTTTAATTTAATTTATAGACAGAAAGAATACTATTTTACAATTCTGTAAAATGTAACCAAGCCTCTGTATCAAATTGAGGTTTGGGTTTTGCAATGATAGAAATTCTAGAACAAGTTAGCATGGTAACAGGATAATTGAAAAGAAACAAGATGTCTGTATCACAACAAAGCCAACTCAAGCCTCACTCCTGATCAAAGGCCTGCTTTCACTAAGCACAACAGTAAAATAGGCTATTCAGTGTCCTGCACGTATATGAACTGGTGAGTTTCAGCAGCACAGTTAATTGCAGGCACAACAGGAAAACGTTTAAAAATCGACAATTATTTGTACATAATTTATTTGTACACTTTTGTAGCCATGAATTCTTAACCTTTGAATTATCAGTGCTTGAAATTCAAAAAAAATTAATAATAATCCAGGTTGTCCCTATTTCAAACCCATGAATTTGGATGCCAAAATTGTTAAAAACGTGCTTGTCTGTAAGATATTGAATTTCAAGCCTAGTGTATGAAAATTTGTAGTCAAAACAAAAACTGCTTCAAAAGCCAAATCTAGGAATTAAAAGGATACAAAACCAGGCAAATAATATTAAGAGACAAAACTTCCATTCAAGTAAATGCTAGTACAGTTGTCATTAAAAAGAACAAACTTTCAATTTTCTTCTCTACGTGTGTGAAATCCCATGCTATTTTTTTACCTGCCATCTTTGTGCCATCTTCATAAAATTGATATTTCCATTTTCATACCTTAATGTTACTTATGGAAAATTTAATTATATCCATCCAAATCATATGAAAACATTTTACTAAGGCAAATTACATGTAATTATTATTATTCGTACCTTTCTATGATCATACATCGACAGTTCTATAGGGACAGACCAGTTAAACACAGCTGAACCTTCATAGAAGTTGGGTGTCATTTATGATTATTTATTTTCTACCTTATCCTGGGTTGCCTGTTTGTTTTTTCATTCAGGCAATCTGAGGCACTTAACTTAATCTCAGACAACCCATGACTGCTAAAATAATAAATAAATGTTTAATAGATATCTGCAATGAAATCCAGACAGGCTACATGTTTTAGACTGGATATAAAACCACTCGTGTTGGCTTAATTTCAACTGTTATGCTTTGAAAATTTAACATACTTGAGCTCACTGATAACAATGAGAGTGCAGCTCCTATCCACATGTAACAGCCTGTTTTAGAGTTTGGCTTGAATGAGTATATCATTCAGGGATCTGCCACTTGGGGATCCTTGAAAAATTTACAAAGTAGTGGTTGTTGTTGGATTAAATGCCATTTTTGCATAAGTATTTGCACCATAAAGGATGGTATTGTGTGACAAGAGGCAGGATTTGTAACTGTTTTCTTCATTTGTATTTTTTATGAAGAGCAAACTTGATATCTAAGAGGCTATAGAAATCAGGGTTGCTGTATGGGTATCCTCTACCAATAAAATATGCTTTAAGGTGACTCCATATATAGTTATTGCAGGTGCATCCATGACAAACTTTGGATTTAACTTTTTAGGCTTTGACACAATGGCTGTGAAACTTTGGGAAAATGTTCACCTATCATTTGGTAATAATAATATGAAATTCAATTTTACTGAGGAAAAACATTTTTAATGATATTGGTATTTAACCAGATCCCACTTTTTTGACAAAATTGTATACAGTAAAAACATTTTGCTGATAGTTTTTTGCTAAATTTGTGGAATGAGCTTACATTGACTTAATACATACCATAGCCAGGTTTCAGAAAAATCGTCTGAGCAGAAGAGTGAAAATATTAAGGTCATCTAAATTCAACTCTAACATTCTACTGGCCGGGCTAAAGGAAACTGTTCGTTATACTGAGGACATCGTTGAATAGAGGTTCATTAAATCTAGGTTCCACTGTAGTTGCCAAATGAAATGCCTGTACTAAAATGTACTAAAATGTTTCAGTAGGCCAGGTTTGAAATGTGTTTTTATGTTCAAAATAGACTCAGTTTGAGAATTGTTTGCCTTTGAAAATTGTTGCTGTCATGACATAGACCTGGTCCACAGAGGGGGTCCACGGACCAAGTGTCACTGTTTTCAGGTTACCTGCAACTACGAGTATTTCTACTGCCCCCTGGATGGGATGCTAGTCCATCCCTGGGTTACCCCCAGCATTAAATTCACTCTTACCCATTTAAACACCTGGTTGTAGAGAGGCACTATGACAATAAAGTGTCTTTCACAAGAACACTGATAACACAGTGTGCCAGCCAGTACTCAAACCTGGACCACTCAATCTGGAGTCCAGCACACGCTAACCATAAGGCCACCATGCCTCCCACATACTTGCAACAAAGAGAAATAGCGTCTTCATGGTGATAATTTTCAGGGCACCTAATGGACTCTTTTAATTTTTTTTTATATTTTGGTAAGCTTGATCATAGATATCTGGAAAGAGATGCACAAAATCAGGGAATTTAACCAATGGAACATGTTGCTGTCCACTAATATGTATTCGGTGAGTACATGTATGATATATTGGAATTCAATTATGCAGTCAAACCTCCCTGTGCGACCATATCCCTCTCAATTACAACTACTTTCCCAAATACATGTACCATAACAACATTTTCCAGTCAAATAACTACATAGCTGAAATTTTACTTGACCACAAGTCGAAAGTGTCCATGATCACTTTTAAGGTGGGTCCTTCTACAGATCTAGGGCAGTTGCTAAGGAATCACTGAAGATGGTTTTTGGTGGCAGGCCACTTTGGAGAGTTTGGTAATGCTAAAAACTGTTAATAAAACCCTTTTTAAGCGGCCACCTCTATTAGCGGCCATGGCCGCCTTTTTGCCGTCCCTTTGAGCGTTGTTTTTTGTTTTTGCCCCTTTTTAGTGGCCAGCAAGAATGTAATATACATTGTTTGTTTGTTTGTTTTTTTTCAACAAGCTTGGACAGACCAGAGTCAAAAAAAGAAAGTGATGGTTGAGCTAGTTTCAGTCCTTTTCATTCCATTTTTTATTTATTTTATTTTTAAATTTTTGACGAACCCCTATCTTTTATTATCATTATTTTTATAATTTATTATTATTAGTATTATAACTATTTATTTTATTATCATTATCATTGTCATTATCATTATCATTATCATAGCCATGACTTTTGATACTGATTGGGACAATAAGCAAATAAAGAACACAAAGCAAATAATTAAGTTTTTTTCAAAGCATTATCAATGGTAATATTCAATTCAATGTCACACTTTTCTCTTAAATATATAA
The DNA here is from genome assembly GCA_963693305.1 of Meandrina meandrites. Lineage (NCBI taxonomy): Eukaryota > Metazoa > Cnidaria > Anthozoa > Scleractinia > Meandrinidae > Meandrina > Meandrina meandrites. The sequence continues at coordinate 19,303,811 of OY855905.1, read as the reverse complement.
AGCCAATGAATTAACAAAAAACAACTTTCTTTTTTCTAAATAGGTTGCCAATGAACTTTAATTACACCATCAAGCATTGTCATTACTGCTTGAATGTAAAAAGGAACATAACATTTTGTACACACCATGGATAATAATATTATCATGACAACTGGAACAAAAAAGGTTTATATTACATAGTTGCATATTTCATTATATATGTATGTTTATGCAGTGTACAAATTAAAGCTGTAAGTAAGTATTGATATTATTGTTTTGCAAAGAATACCCACAAGGCATAAATAATTTTCCATTTTGTAATGAGAAAAGTATAAAAAAAGTAACCATAGCTTACACATTATGTAACAGCTTGTACTGAATAAAGTGGTTGCATAATTATTGCAAACTAATATTTTTGTATACAAATAGTATTCGTGTTTTAAAGAGGTAAAATATACAATACTTTTATTGCTATAAGTAAGACCTTGACATGAATCAAAATAATTAAAAAATATGCCAATCCTTTCAACCAAATTGTAACTTTTTTGCCATCCCATGAACATCAATAGGCCATATTTGTACAGTGTATTCTCAGTATTTGTCTGGAACTAGCTTGCAATGGAAACTAATATGGGGGAATATCATTAAAAAGAGCTTCATCTGATTTGCATTTGAAAAGATTTCCCGCAGTAGCCTTCACTGCAAGCTAGTTTCAGTCCAATACAGAGAACACAATAATATTACACCAGTTATTGTTACTATCGTGACAAACACACTGACTTATGCAATACCTTGAATGAGAAGTCTTCTTCAAGTAACCTGGCATCCATCCTTTTAATACATGTATATATCTGAAACAATAAGTAAAATGAGGTGAAAAGAAGGAACAAATTTTAAAAAATAATTAATTACTAAGAGCATTTATTGTATGATCCACTGTTATACATGTACACAGTTTGAAAGGAAAATCAAAACGCCCTATTGGGCCACGACTGTTTTTTTAAGCAATGACGTCATCGTTTAATGTGTTCGTGCGAGTTCTTGTCGCTTTTATTTAACAAGTGACGAATTAAATCGTTGAAGTCGAACGTGCATCACTTGTAAAGATCTATACGGATTTACGTTGTTTTTCATTTTGTTTTACATCGGTTGTAAAAGAAGCAAGCACCAAGCAGACAAATTCAAGTTTGCGTGTTTTCGTGCTATCGTGTGTACACTCTTTTCCCTGTACAGCGTGTATGATTGACGTTCAATTTCCGGAATGTGTTTTGATAGTGCCATGAGCATGATCTTGCATTCTTTGATTGCTGTGAAGATTAACGTTCCATAAACTTTATTTTGAAATCCGCTCCGTTGACCTTTGTCGCGTGACACTGATAATCTTCTGTCACCTAGCGATTACACAAACTTCGCTTTCAAGTCTGATTTTGTGGTCAACTCAATGGCACGTGGAACGACTTTTGGGTGAAATTCGATTGCGTGTATATCTGGATAACTTTGGGGGCAAGTTGTTTTCTTCTATGTATTTTTCTATTCGTGTTTGAAAACATATGATCACTTTTAACGATCCGAGCATCGTCTTTTATTTTAATATGCTTCTAGAATATGACTTTGCCTGTCTTCTGCGACCGCTATTTTGGTTGCTTATACTGTGAGTTCTGTTGTTCCTCTTTTACTTGCGGTAGGGTCCTCTGGCTTTTGGGATAGGTAGTCTTCTGCTAGGAATAAATCTCGCTCCAGATTTTATTTCGTCGTTGAAACTCGAGTGTTCTCCGCTGCGACCTGTGCTGATGATTTTGCTTGCATACGATGAACATTTATCTGTTGTGGGTTATAAAACTCAGCAAGGGTACTTCTTAACTCCGAGGCCTATAAAAGGTGTTTGAAATGCGTTGATTTAGGTTGTCGCTGTGAAGCACACGATGTAATTGTTCCTTCTTGTCGCTTCTATTTAACAAGTGACGAATTAAATCGTCAAAGCCGAACGTGCATCACTTGTAAAGATCTATACGGATTTACGTTGTTTTTCATTTTGTTTTGCATTGGGAGTAAAAGAAGCAAGCTCCAAGCAGACAAATTCAACTTTGCGTGTTTTCGTGCTAGCGTCTGTACACTCTTTTCTCTGTACAGCGTTTATGATTAACGTTAAATTTCCGGAATGTGTTTTGATAGTGCCATGAGCATAAGAGGTTTCATCTTGCATTCTTTGATTGCTGTGAAGATTAAGCGTCGAATAAAATTTATTTTGAAATCGGCTAGGTTGACCTTTGTCGCGTGACACTGATAATCTTCTGTCAGCTAGCGATTACGCAAACTTCGCTTTCAATTTCGCTTTCACCGTCACATGCAAACTTAAGAAAATTCTGTTGATTTTTCTATAGGGCAGAAACAACATACACCTGATTTAAAGTAAAATAAAAACAAAATATGTTCACAATCGATTTTCAAATTATCATCACATACCCATCAAAACAAAACCATCAGCGCATAAAGTACAGTGGTCTGTCATCGGTCTTAATAAACCGCAACATCAAAGTGAGAGTGGCGTTACATGTAGGTCTGCCAACCATCTGTCAACAGCCTTTTGTTTACATCTGACCGAGTGAAGGAGTGAAGGAAGGATGGCTTCAAATCGCCCCTCAATCCGTAACTCCCGTTTTGCATACGCAAAAACAGTCGTAAAAAGGAATCTCTACATATAGATGAGTGATTATGTTGAGACATGTTGCCTGCTTTGAAGGTCAATCAGGAAATGTAAAATTGAAGATAAATTATAAATAAATAAATAATTAAATAAATAAATAAATCACTTTATTTAGTGATCTCCAACTGATTAGCACCATTTTGTGTCTCTGACCCTACTTCAACTTTTATTGAAACCCCTGCTTTTGTAAGCCATTACAATGCATGAATTCACATGGGATCATTCAGGACAGCAATCCAATTGGTCAATTTTAGTTATTGGCAATGTGACTACATATCTCAGTTGTGTATTTAAAATTGTTATTATTCCACTGTGCAGGAGGATGAGAGGGTGGGAACCCAGGAATAAATGGTGCAGGAACCCAATGAGAAGGGAAGAATACTAGAGGATGGGAAGTGGCAGGGCATATGGTAAATATCTTACTAACTGAACTTAATGATCCTAGTGCTAGGATCATCCTCTTTCCATGTAAATGGGGCCTTAGAACTCCATGAGCTGGCACTGCAGAGAGGTAAACTAAGAATACTGTAGTGTGTCATGATAGAAGCGGAATTTTAAAAGAGTGCTTTTAAAAAAGATAGAGCGCGTAAAATTCAAATTTGCACACTGAAATTAATGACCTTAACTCGCTAGCAAAGTTTAAATTAAAAAATCCGCTTCTGTCATGACACACAAGAGTTTTTAACTGATCTATTTTTGATAAAATCACAGAGTATTGTCTTCTACTCAATGGACACAAAATGGTGGATTTTTCAATTTGACATCAGTGGGGCTCTAGCATCACCGTAAAGAGCAGTCGACCAATTAAATCAAAGACGACATTCGTAAACTTCCATCATTCTTTTATGTTTCTGGAAGATTTCAGCTCAATCGCACCTAAAACAGCTGACATATAAGCGTTTTAAAAGATGTAGTACAAGCAAAATTTTGCCTAATGAATTTATATATGAGCTATAAAGGTATGTGCCGCTGTGAAGGGTATGGTTTTCAAGCAGTTTTGTCTGGGATAGGGTATAAAATAGGGTATCATTTGCCGTGAAACTGATCAGTGGTATGAAGAATTAGGGAATTAGAAACTCAGAAGAGAAAGAGGCTTTCCTAAAAATAAACAAAATCATCATTTGCCAAAAAACTGGTCACAGATTTTTGCTAATTTTTTTCTTAAGCAATGAAGATACTGTTCTCATTAAAATAATGAAATAAAAAATGGGGGTCACCATGCTTATTTAGAAGAAAACGACCATTTATCTCCCTGCTGAGCTTAACCCTAAGGAAATCCTGTAATGTTGGGTGCATGCTTCTGAAGCGCACTTATGCGTAAGCTAAATGACGCGAAAAATTATGCGCAGCAAGGACGCACAATGCAATTCCATGGAATAACCTTAAAAGCCACGTAAACACTAAAAGTCACATTTGTTTGGGTAGTATTAATTCACAACTTAAACCCAATATTTTAACAGAGATGGTTGTAGAACACTTTTTTATGGTTGCTTATTGCATTTGATAAGTTTGAGCGAACTGTGAGTGAAAATGAATGTGAAAATTAGATTTCAGAACATAACACTTGTGTGCACCACCTCATATGCTACATTACCCTATGGAGCCATCTTAAAAACACTAATAGGGCTAGTCATTCAGTTCTAAAAAATAGCAAGTCTGGGATAGTGTAGGGATTTTCAGTGTCTAGTCTAGTATAGGGTTGCAAAGTCACCTGAACAGGTTTCAGATTCCCAGCAGTGCACACCCCAACCCAAAAATATACAGAGTAATTGCCCCCCCCCCCCCCCCCCCATCATGCGACTGAACCGCAGAATACCCTGCAATTTTTGCATCTAGTTGAATAACACAAGAGCCTATTATTTCACGCTTTGCTCTTAAAATGAACACTGGCAAGGTGGTCGGGAGTTATGATTTAAAAATTCTCCAAATCTTATGTTTTATGTCATCGAAAAAGAAACGCGGTACCCTGCGTGCCAGCAGAGTCTCTTCGAACTTGGATTAAAGCTTACTAAACGATAAAACGAAAGCCCATTCAGCATATAATATATCGACTACCTTCTCAACATCAGCATTCTATAGTTCAGTTAAGTCTGGTAGTACTGTTTACGTAAAATGAGTAAGCTTACGTTTTGACCTCTTATATCAAGTTCTATCGGAAATATAAAAAAACATTGTCCTTGACTATCCTGGAATCGTTGAGGTCGGAAGGTCAGTATACGTAATGTAAGGTCAGTGCAACAAGGTTAAGAACGGTTACATTAGTCGTATACAGCTTACCTCAAGTCGAAAGAAAGCAGTGAGAGAACTTGAATGAAAACGCTTTGCGCTGAGGCTGCACTCGCCTGTCCGAATGAGCGGGAGCAAACAAACAAAAGGGGCAGTGGGGGAGGGGGCGGGAGAAGAGGGAACCTGGCGCCCAGGCAAGCAAAGGTAGTAGGGCATAGCCCTTCTTCAGTATGAAACCATTGCACTAAAGAAGAGCTATTACCCGAAACGTTTGTGTTTTTGAACTACACAAAATGACACTTATAGCCCCATTTTTTTTAGTTTTTTTGTTTATGTCACTATTTTGAAGTGTCACCCATCATTTGGAATTTTTTTTCCCGCATTCAGTCAAGCTAAGGGAGGGACCCATGCCAGGTACAGGCCTACGAGATACGAAAAACGAAACATACCTTCTGCTATCTTTTCTAAATTCCCACCTCACCTCCCTGCACCTCATTCTATCTGTTATATGTTAAACTGTTCCTTTTGTTCCACTTTGTTGATCTCCCCAACTCAAAAATCAAGGTGACAATAAAACGTGTACGGATTTTCCGTCGCGACTTGCGCGTCATTTCCTGACTTGCCCGCCAACGAGGGAGAGATTGCGGCCTGCAACGCAGGCCACAGCGAGCTAATAGCTTTTTAAGTTTACCCCCAGACCCGGGGAATTTATCTTGGTTCTTTATTATGTAGCTGGTTGACACTGCCATCAGTGTCATGCTAAGAAAAGAAATAAAAGTGGGTCCGCAATGCGTACATATGTGGACTTTCATTTGTTTTTGATAATGAATGATGGAATGAGCCAATGTACAGTATCGGTTAGACCTTCTTAAAGTCGTTTGCTTCTCGTTCCCAGTTTGGCAGTAGTCCCCGGCGCTCTCGCGCTTCGTGCTCTGTGAGCTGGACTGTAGGCAAGACTAAGTATCAGTCAATTATGAGTTGGCAGTCACTTGAAACTCGAGATAATAAAAAAACTTATGATCGTGAAAGAAAAACTTCCTTCTCGTTTTGAGGAACACACCTTGCAATTTACCCTGAAGATCGCCTTAAACATTGAAATGCGGTCCAATTTATTTAAACTGTGTCAGAGAAGCGGAAAACCTGGGACAACCCGACAGTATCTCTATATGGTTACATGAAAAGGACGAGGATGTTCGTCGGAAAATTTGATCTACTATTCTACTCTCGTGAAGGATAACATTTCACACAATACAGCAAGGTTGATACTAGGTGAAAAAGTAGAAACTTTTCGGGACCGCAAAGCCATTTTTAGTTATCTGTGTCTTAAAAACAGAGAAGTGTTAGGCCTGAAACTTTGTTTGAAGAGAACTTCTTTTCACATTAAAAATATATCATGGAATTAAACAGCTCTATAATCATAAGGTTTGAGATTTTGCTATTTGCTGTTTTGAGTTTTACTTTTCCCGTAAAGGATGGCAATCTGGTTCACGGGAAATGGACAAATTAGGTCTTTAAATGGAAATAAGGACAAGAAAATTATTTATTAAGAACAAAAACAAAATCTTACCACTAGAAATCGGGGATACTAATTTCAGTCCATTCATAAAGAAATATTTTGCGAAGTATGTAGACTGTCTTCGTTTGCCTGACATTTCATCTGAACGCTTGTGTAAACAACAGCTAAACTCATCAATTAACTCATTTTCTTTCATTGCTTTGTTTTCATATACAACTTTTCCGGAATGGCTTTTATCGCCTTTTAGCAAGATTTCACTAATAATCCCTTGATACAAGAAGGCAGATGAATACTTTTTTCAATCTAAAATTATCATCGTTCTTGAATTAATTTTCGAGTGTAGTCGGCGATTCCCGAACGACACATATTCAATCAGTAATTTAGTTTTCGCACGGTTTCAATACATACATTTTTCGGTTCAAAATAAGTTTTATGCTCTTCACACTAACTTTTTACCAGCAGTTTTGAATTCGACATCCGTCAGATTGCGTTATTCAAATTTAACTTGCGAGAAATCCGAGAAAATAATAATTACGGGAAAGCCCCGGGAAAACAACTTGATTAGTGAACTTGTTTTGTTTTGACTCGTTGTGTATCCATTCTTCCATTCTAAAGATTCTGTGTGGCAAAGCTGAAACAAAACAACAAATATCTAGATATCTGCTGAATAATGCTTTTCAACGATTTTCAATTATATGCGAATCAAGCGAACACAGCAACTGACGTCCAGTCGAACACAACAGACAGAACGAAAAGTGTGAAAAGTAGCGTGACCTTTGCCCGCCGTTCAGTCGAACGCCGTGCAAATATGAAAGCCGCCACCACTTTTTTCTTTTGATGTGTTCGTATACCACTGGCATCTTTGACGCTGCTCGTTGATGTACTGCACTTGACAAATTTTAGGTTTCGATTAATGAAATTGTGTGATGCTTTCTTTGTGACGTCTCGCCAATTTTACATTGACTCTTGGCTCCAAAACTTCGGATTCTCCGAACACCCTCGAAAGCTTCCGAAAGGGCTGATACGAGTTATCACGGAAAGTGCCGTCCCAATCGGGAAAACTGCACGATCGCAATATGTGGATTTTCACACTTCGTGTGAAAGTCCACATAAAAATCAACAGGATTTTCTTAAGTTTGCATGTGATGGTGAAAGCGAAATTGAAAGCGAAGTTTGTGTAATCTCCAGCTGACAGAAGATTATCAGTGTCACGCGACAAAGGTCAATGCAGCCGATTTTGTTAGATATCATGAATCTTTTTGTACGCTCACTGGCCCAGAACCAGTATTTTATATGTGTGTTTATCAGTGTCACGCGACAAAGGTCAACGCAGCCGATTTCAAAATAAATTTTATGCGACACTTAATCTTCACAGCAATCAAAGAATGCAAGATCAAACTTATCATGCTCATGGCACTATCAAAACACATTCCGGAAATTGAACGTCAATCGTACACGCTGTACAGGGAAAAGAGTGTACACACGCTAGCACGAAAACACGCAAACTTGAATTTTTCTGCTTGGAGCTTGCTTCTTTTACAACCAATGCAAAACAAAATGAAAAACAACGTAAATCCGTATAGATCTTTACAAGTGATGCACGTTCGACTTCGACAATTTAATTCGTCACTTGTTACATAGAAGCGACAAGAAGGAACAATTACATCGTGTGCTTCACAGCGACAACCTAAATCAACGCATTTCAAACACCTTTTATAGGCCTCGGAGTTAAGAAGTACCCTTGCTGAGTTTTATAACCCACAACAGATAAATGTTCATCGCATGCAAGCAAAATCATCAGCACAGGTCGCAGCGGAGAACACTTGAGTTTCAACAACGAGATAAAATCTGGAGCGAGATTTATTCCTAGCAGATGACTACCTATCCCAAAAGCCAGAGGACCCTACCGCAAGTAAAGAAGGAATGACAAAACTCACAGTACAAGCAACCAAAATAGCGGTCGCAGAAGACAAGCAAAGTCATATTTTAAAAGCATATTAAAATAAAAGACGATGCGCGGATCGTTAAAAGTGATCATATGTTTTCAAACACGAATAGAAAAATACATAGAAGAAAACAACTTGCCCCCAAAGTTATCCAGATATACACGCAATCGAATTCCACCAAAAAGTCGTTCCACGTGCCATTGAGTTGACCACAAAATCAGACTTGAAAGCGAAGTTTGTGTAATCGCTAGCTGACAGAAGATTATCAGTGTCACGCGACAAAGGTCAACGCAGCCGATTTCAAAATAAATTTTATGCGACGCTTAATCTTCACAGCAATCAAAGAATGCAAGATCAAACTTATCATGCTCATGGCACTATCAAAACACATTCCGGAAATTGAACGTCAATCGTACACGCTGTACAGGGAAAAGAGTGTACACACGCTAGCACGAAAACACGCAAACTTGAATTTTTCTGCTTGGAGCTTGCTTCTTTTACAACCAATGCAAAACAAAATGAAAAACAACGTAAATCCGTATAGATCTTTACAAGTGATGCACGTTCGACTTCAACGATTTAATTCGTCACTTGTTAAATAAAAGCGACAAGAACTCGCACGAACACATTAAACGATGACGTCATCGCTTAAAAAAACAGTCGTGGCCTCATAGGGCCTTTGATTAATCCGTTGACGTCACTTTCTCCCAAGCCTTGGAACAAGTAAATTCTCGCCAACAAATGTTAAAATAAAATTACCTCTGATGTTCGTAATGGACTGAAATTTGGCAAGATGAGTAAGGAGGTCTCATAGAACACGAAAATGTAAAAAAAAAAAATCAAAATCAAAAATTTCATCACAGGGGCACTTTAACAAACATCTCACTAGACAAAAGCTAGCAAAGTATGATATTTACCTTCTGAGGTGAAAGATTGTCACTGATGTACTTCAGTGTTAGATCTCTTCCCATTTCTGTTTTATCATACATGATGCCAACCTAATGGGTCATGCAAAACAACAGCGGCACATCAGGGCAAAGTTTAAAGGTAAATGGTAAACACATTGTCTGTGACCACGCTGCATGTAATGAGGCAATGAAGAGTTTTGTTCCTGTATAATGTTACTAATACGGGTACCGAAAGAATTGCATCCATTTAGTACTACAGTGTGTATGTGCTTGGGTGGAAAGTAAGGTAACAACACAATATCACAAGGCGAAGAACCAGACTAGCTCAGGTATTTGAAAATTCTACCTCATCAGTTCCATATACCCATCCAACTAGTCTCTACAACTACAGGTCATAGACTACAGTCACTGAGGCAAGGGCCATAACCTGTGCCAGCCACCTGTTACAGCTGAATTATCTGATTTGGACTTGATGTTACATGATGGTTACCGTGTTTACTGTCAGAGAACAAACTGCTATTTATTACAGTTAAAATATTCAAGCCACAGAGCGGTTGGTTCAACAGAAGACGACTTGGGATGCGTCACGATTACAAGACCAGTCAGTCAATACATGTATGGGCAGTGTTGTAAAGACATTTCTCTTAACTGAGTTTGAATTAAACAGTTCTAAACGTTATGGTAGATGTACTCAACAAATTTCATGATTTTAAAAATGGCCTTGTAGCCAGGTGAATCCATAAAAATATTGAAAAATTACGCTGGTTTGAAAACTGTCTAAAAAATGTTGAAAAAACGAAATGTGACCATGAACGGGAAAATGTACCTTAACGCTTATCCGTTAAACGGGCAAAGCCCTTAGACATCCGTTAGAACTATTTCTCAAAAGTGTTAGAGGCGTTAGCCTAACCGTTAGATGCAAACATCAGACCGTTGGAACGTTAAGTGTAACCGTTAGCAAGTATTCTGTATCCGTGAGCCGTTAACTTTGGACCGTTAGAAAGGATAGCATAACCGTTAGCAGAAATTCAGTATCCGTTAGAACGGGTAGCACGGCCGTTAGAAAAAATAAGCATCCGTTAAACGGGTAATGCAGCTGTTTGACATCTATTAGAATGACATGGCAGGCGTTGAAGTAAAGAATAATCAGATAGTGCGCGCCTAACACAGTTTAAGACGGAATCCACCAGGAAGTCGAGTAATATTTATTTAAGTTGGACAAAAATCGAGTACCAGAATAATTTAAATCCTATTGCGTTATTTTCTACCCAAAATAAAAGGTAAAGATGTAAGTAATTATCACTGATAACACCAACAACAATTTCTTATCAGAGTCTTAGAAAAGGAATTTCAAAGTTCACAAGCTATGGGCAAATTCTCACGTGCAGCCACTTTGTAAATTCGTCTTTAAGCGATTCAGTGGAATTCAGTGAAATTTCAAAATTTGTTTTCGGTGTTTGGTGTTGTTAGAAAAGATTTCTTTTGATAAGATATTTGAAGCAGTAACACAAAAGTTTGCAATAAGGTGTAAATAATTTTGGTACAACAATTTCTTATCAGAGCCTGAGAAAATGAAATTTAATGTTCACAAGCTATGGCAAAAGCTCACGTCTTTTAAGCGATTTAGTGGAATTCAGCGGAACTTCGAGAAAGATTTCTTTTGATAAGATATTTGAAGCTGTAACACAAAAGCTTACAATAAGGTGTAAATAATTTTGGTACATAATTTTGTCCAACAACTACTTGAAGTCCTGGCGGATTCCGTCTTAAAACGATCGAGAGCCCAAATGGAGAGCAGCTCTACGCTCTGTTCACGTCAAGTCATGAGAACTATGTTTCGGCGAAAGTTTGACGATTATTTTGATGTCGCTGTTGACTAAAAAAATAAATCATGAATGAATGTCAACAACGCCAGCATTGCACAATCCAAAACGAAAAACGTACCAAGCCATCTTTGGAAAATTAGTAGAAACACGAAAATAAGTCATAATAGAAAATGTTAATATCCCAACGTTTCAGCTGAAACTACAGCTTTCATCAAAAAATTTCCCTTATTTAGGAAATCTCCAGATTTGTCCTTACATTAATTTATTGCTTTCCTAAAGAAAACACAAAAGTTGAACCAGGTATTTACAAGTTTGCATTTCATCCCGACTCCCAAAAAAGATTGGCTTACAGTGTATAAGCCAAAAGATGGCTTGTATAGAATTTTGCTAAACGCTTACCATGTTTTCAGATTCCAAGTGTAATTTAGTAGCCAAAAACCTCTGTATCAGTCCAACAGTGACTTGTGTTGATAGCCTTATAAATTTCTTTTGCAGTGGCTACCAAAGGAAAGAACAAAAGGGCATCCAGCTTATTAATAAAATACATAACATAGCAAAGTATTCAGATTGCCACCTCACACAGTCAATACGGAACAGTATAACAAAATCGACACCAGTTTATCAGGATGATTAGCCAGCAAACCTAAAAAGCAAAATTACTAAGGATTTTTCCCTTAGTTTTAAGTGGTGTTGTGACAATATTTCAATTAACATACAATACCGGTAAATATTTAAAAATTATAATTTGTTCTTGGGCGAGGAAGTGATGGAGACTTACTCTAATGTAAGTGTATGACAGTCACTGTTATCCATATGGTATTTACGAATTAAAACGTGCTTCTACAGTGTAGTATAAACAGGGCGCTTGCCATAAAGCAAGAAGGGGATAGCAAGTACGTTATAAAAGACACTAGAGGATCAAGTGCTCAACTCTACAGTGATGTTCTCGCAGCTCTAAAAAGGGACACATTCTTACCTCTATTGGTAAAGCATTATCTCCATCCCTTAAATTAAAAATATATATATAACATTAATTTCCTTCAATGTAAGTTCAGTGAAACTGAGATGATTGAGCTCTTATGGCATAAGAGCTAGGCACTTCATTTCCTGATGAGTGCGTTCATGGTTAATTTCACAAAGCACACATGTAAAAAAAAAAGCAGTGCAGTAAGATGGGCCCATGCCTGACTGTTAAATTGCAGTTCCTAAATATAGCTTCATGTAAATGTACTACAACTTAACGTATTGTGATTCTCAGCCCACAAATTTAGGTTTAGTGACAAGTTGAAAATTATAACAGGGTAGCAACATCGGCATCCAGGATTGAATACATGCACACAATGCTTTTACATCATCTTGCACTAGTACCAAAAAACACTGACCACTCTTGAGCCCACATTCATTGTGTAGTTCAAAAAAATATCCATACCCCTCTCATGGAAGTTGTTTTGGCTTGAGTCCCCCCCACCCCTCTGGAAATTCCAGTTAAGCCACATATTTTTCTTTTAAAATTTTGGCTTTTGAGACCCAATCTCTAATCTCTGGGTCATTAAGAGAATGAATTAAAGTGAGATGTTTCAAATAGTATTCAAAATGTCTGCACTGCCCTATGAGTAGATTTTTAGTCGTGTCATTAGTTTTTGCACTTTGAGTGGAATCTGTCTTGAATTTTTACTTTCATTGATCCAATATTCAATTATTTCAAGTCATGTGCATGTTCCTTTGTGAATAAACTCACTGATATGTCTCAAGTTGAAGGGAGATTTGTTCATCTGTTCGATGGTAACTTTTTGTTGGTGTGGTTTTGCTTGATTTTGGTGTCACTGCTTTCTCTTTCTTGATAGCCTTTGATGTCCTTGCCACTGCATGTAATGGTTTACTAACTAGAACTTAAAACAAGAATATAAATATGAGCTCAGCTCTTTGAAATACAGTTAATAAATAAGCCTTTATTGTTCACAGGGTAAGATAGAAAACAGAGTTTGTGAGTCAGACTATAATCCAATCTGCACAGGTGTCAGTCACAGCTTAATATTGATGCCTTAATCATCATCGAGGGCAAACAATTAATTTATTTTTTACATCGTTGGCCTCTTGGATAGTTGGGGCGATTCTTTTTGGCAAAACATGTATTTCTGCCTGCTCTATAATCTGATAGAGGGTCGTACAGGGAGGTCTCTGGCACGATTCACGGACGAAAAAAATAACGAATCACGGATCACGGATATTGAAATTTCATTTTCCCGAATCACGAAAATAAGTACTCTTTTATCCTGTTCTTACGCTACAAATAGTGTTTGAAGAAAATAAGAAAGAAACATACTCTTTTCAGTCCTGTTCTTACTCTACAAAGAGTGTTTGACGTTACGATAATTATACGGAGATCACATTTGAGGTCTTGCGTCTTAAAATCACGCAAAATAAAGTCAATAAAGTGGTGAAATCACGAATATCGGTTATTAATTCAAGCTCTTCACGTGTCACGCAAAACCTTCTAGTCACGGGTCACAAAGAATAAATTTATTAAATTCACGTTTCACGGAAAATAAAATCAGCTAATCACGCGTCACGAGAATACCCCTGTACGACCCTCCTGATAGTTTACTGATTTTTTTTTCATGCAAACAAACAGTTTTTGAAACCCTGATGAAAACCACTATTATTTTTACTGCATAATATTGGCGTACAAAAATTATCCTCTAAGTTAAAAAAACAATAATAATAAGAAGTTGAGTGGAAGGAATAAAAGATATGTCTATCAGCATGAGGCTGCAGATTATTACCTTCAAAACAATGACTTGAGAAACATTTTGTGTCAATGTTGTTTGAAATTGTGTGATTTTTCTATAAATTATATTTACATTGTTCCATATACTTGAGACTTTCAGGGTTTTCAAAACAAGCCAGTGACTGCCAGAGTTCTGCAGGCTACTTAATGATATGTCGCCGGATACTCTGGTCATAGCAATCGCCTCGCGACAAACAAGCTAACTTGTCACAGCCGCCTACTCTTCCAGTTGCTGACGCCTACTTCAAAACACTTTGAAACCCCCATTCTACCTATCAAGTTTTTTTCAAGTGTTACACAGTGATTGGTAAGGGAAAGGGAAAGTTTTCAAAAAAATCATTTGATGTCAAAAAGACTACAAAAGAGAATAAGCTTCAAACATACAAATCTGGATGTTATTTAAATTTCCAACTATAGTACAATATGGTCATGTACTGGTACCTACCTTTAGGGTCTGGATATGGAATTCCTCTGTCTTTGTAAAATTTGCGCTCCCTACGCTTTTCCTCTAGAAGCAAATTGTAAAAAATTACATAAAGAAAGATGGTAAATTTTGTAATAAAATATGAAAAAGAAATACCATTGATATTCATTTGATTAAGCACCCTGAGCGCTAATTATATTAAGGGGCTTATTCGAGGCTGGGTGCTTATTAACTTTTCCTACCTAAAGGGTGGGCACTTGAATAAATATTAATTCCTCTGAAGATTAGCATGCACAGTATGTGTCACATAACACCATAGTACATACTACTGTGCTTGCAATCATTATTTCAGTGTCAATAGTATTATGTTTCACATTCTCATGTTATGCCATCTGGCATTGACAGCATACATGGTCGGCAGACCAGGCAGCACTGTCACATCACTAATACTTGAATGTTTACAAACCAACCTCTCTCCACCTTTGGAAGAAGTTTGTAGACAATATCTTGCATAGTTCGATCAAGCCTGAAATTAAAACAACATGACACACCCAAAACAGGAATAGACATTAATTTACAGGTACTGTAGTATATACTTTTTTAATATACTTTACATATGTGATATATACTTAATACATGTACATGTACATGTAGAATTAGCCAGATACATGTAAAAATAATATATATATATTATGTTTGGATGACAATTTCATTATGTTGGACACGCGCGCTGTTACTGTTAATGTTGCGTGTGAGCTTGTTTCAAATTAAACAGCTGTGTAATTCGCGAAAGTGGTGCAATTAAACGTTTGACTTTCAGTTGTTTGCTAACCTGTAGTTCACCAGTATTTGCTAACCAGAATCACAGTATTTAACAGTATTTGCTAACCAGGCCAGTATTCACAGTATTTATGCCGATAACAGAGACAGCATAAAAGTAAGTTTACAGTTGGTTTCTAGTTATAAGTTTCTACATGTCAAGTTGTACCGGTATACGTTCTTCACATTCTAAGCTAGTGCCAACATAGTTTCTTGTATATTGTATTTTAGATCGAATTGTGATTGTTTGTCATTAAATACGATTCTTCCTTCTGTGTTGGCTTGTATTTGGTTCAACGGAACATATTACATGTATGTTGTATTTCATTGTCATTTGAAAGTTTAATAGAGATGCAATCACCATAAAATAAACTTCCAAAGGATGAGAATTTCTTACGGGTTAGGCGCAATTCAGATGCCATACTTCATATGACCTGAAAAGAATTAGATGAATTACGTTCATGTGAACGAAGGCATCTGAATCAATTTGGAACGGCTAATTGAATCCAGATTGGCTCAGCGGGGAATAACACCTGTGGACCAGCTTTGATTCAAATGCCAATCTTCACTTGAACCAAATCAAATGAATAAAAATTAATTATTAAAATTGATTTTCGAGGTGAATGTGTCATTTTCCCTATTGAATCAAGGTATCAGCCACCCTTCAGGACCGTCCGCGCGCCGATCACTTTAGCGCTTTTGTTTTTAATACAAACCCCTACAAACCATACATTTTCTGAAAGCTTAATAATTCCAGATTATGGATTTTTCCTTCAAAGTTAACAAAAACCTAAAAAAAATGCGATAGCGAGACTTTTTTGCAAAAGTATGTGTCTGTGCAAATCAAGCTCCAGGTCCGCCGAAAATAAGCGGAAAAAAACGATTAACACCGCATTTGCCTCCCAACAAGTTCCACTAAAAAACCGTGTCTCAGATTTTTGACAAGTGGGTTTGTTCTTTTTTAATGAGCAGATAAAGTTAGGGAAGACAAATCACCAGCACTTCCTGTGGACAAATAGAGATTACTCGAAAACGAAAAAAGAAAATAAAAATCGCAGACACGGTTTTGGAGGAAAACCATCTGACAAGCAGCTGGCCAAATTTCAGCCAAATCGGTCGAGGGGCTGCCGACTTGGAGCTAAAAATGTACGCTCAATTTATCAAAATCTTCTTTCCGAGAAAAATAGCAAAGTGTATTTTCGGCAGCGTCCTACCCGTAAAGGGATTACGACGTCTAAGCGTCAAAGTTGATGAACACCAGAAGGGATCATCTTACTATAACAATAGGTACATGACAGGTAACATACAGCAGGCGATTTTAAGTTTACGCGGAACGTTGCGGGAAATGTTCTTTTCTAAGTTTTCTTCGTTCGGTCACAGATCGAATTGACACAGGTAAATAAATTCAAAATTCTGACTCCGCGCAAGGAGCCGCATTTCCGTAACTACTATTAGTACCACAAGTTGCTAATAAAATTTTCTTGACATGCTGCAAGCTAGGTTGTTTAATATGCTGAAAGCAAAAAGGAAGTCTTTCAAAGGGAAACAGACCCGCAAACAAACTACGAATGGAGTCAACGAAAACAAAATGGAGAGTGAACAACAGTCAATCAACACAAAAGATGCCATGCTGGCCGAAATGAGACAAGCTGGGTCGATTGTAAGCAAAGCGCCAAAGCGGTCAGTACTGTGCCGCAGTTCAGTTTTATTTACATGTTTATACTTGCGCTTGTTCCCACTTCTATTCAGCTCAATCCATAAAAACTTGGTATAATACAGGTGACAGGCCTACATGACTCCTACGTTCGTGACTGATGCTCGATTTATCTCAAATACCCTGCTTTTTTCAGTCGTGGAAAATGCAAGATTTCTCTCTTGCGACGGGCAGCTTTCGTTTTGGCACTGGAGCATCCAAGTCGAACCAATGCCATTTTTATTGCTGACATTTTCAAGGAGTTCCTTGGCAAAATCAACAAGTCACCGCTTCGTCGAACTTTTCCTGTAGCCTTTCGCCAGCTATTATGGAATGGCCACTGAGCTTCTGCCATGTCTCGTCTGCTTCATCATTATTCCGTTCTTCCACATTGAACGGCTCGCACTTTTAGGTGCGGAAACCGACTCCGTGCTCAACTGGCCGCTCGACTGTTTTAACAATTCATCTTTTATATTGTAGTACGAGCGCGAGCCTTTGTCACTTTGCGGTAATTTTTCAGCCCAATCTGCGCTGAACATGTCTTTTTTTTTCGCTTTTTTACGCCTTGGCATAGTAGAAGAGAACGGACAGGACCTTTTTTTCTTCTTTACCGAACCGAAACAGACGCCGCAAACTCGCAAATTTCTTGCGTGATACAACAGAGCTGAGAGATCATGCGACTTGTTTCGTGACGCGTTGACAGACAAGTTATCCAGTATGACAAGACTTGTCAACGGCCAATTAACATAACTGACCCAGTTAAAACTTTTACGCTCAATAACTCCGTGCAGAATTAAAATTTTTTTGTGGAATTTTTTTTAAAAGAATGCTCTTGAAGAGCTTTATCTCAACATTAAAAAATCCCAAACTTCGAAAATGGAACTTTTTTAACCGTGGCTGATACCTTAAGTCTAGCGCCTGAATCTATTCAGCCGATCTAAATTAAATTGGGTCAGCCCAAGATCTAGTTCAATTTGTGCCACCTGAAGTATGGCATCTGAATCAGGCCATATAGAATCAATGCTTAGATTTGAATCAGTGTTAGAATGTGTGTTGCTTCAACAAGCATTTCATTGACATTTATTCTAAAAACAATTGAATTATTAAGAACTAATTTGCTCTCAACTTCACACAAAAAAAGTGTTGGATTGCTACAAAATCTCTTGAATTAAAACAAGTGTCCCAACATGTTACCTGATGTTGTAGAGTGGCTGTGATTCATGAATGAGACTGTTACATGTTGGACATCGATTGACAAGCTCAATATGTCTCACCAGGCAGCTCTTGCAAACTAACAAAAATAAAACTGATTTAATTTTTTGAAACCTTCACTCAATTGACAATCAAGGTAAACCTCCTCTAATTATAAGACTTGGCAGACAGTAAATGCTCATTAAGTATTCAGGCACTCAACCAAGCAGGAACTTGGAGTCTTGCTACATTCTCTGGAATGGGATGCCTGTATTACTCTACCTAATCATTAAAATCACAGGTCACCCACCAACATTCCTGATCTCCAGTACCCAAATAATTTATACAATGGTTGGAAACAAGCACTGTGACTTTTTTCTAAAAGCACAACATGAGCAGCACTCGCTGCACTCAAAACGAAAGTCAATCCTGTGTTATAGTCAGACTCAGTCCTAACATGGAAAGTGGTTTTCCTCTTAAAATGGAGACCAGCAGGATATAAAACTTGTTGAACTTAAAAATTAGTAATGAGTGTTTGAAAGCAGTAAACTTTCTATACACTTATTTTGAAAGGGTCCCTACATTTGCAATTTCTTAATAACTATTAAAATAAATTATATTTGCTACTTTGGGGGTCACTATTTTTCTGGGATCATTAAGTTTGGAACTTCACAGTATTATTACTTACATGTGTGTAAACATTCAGTGATTGTTGCTGCATTAACCAGATAACCATTGCACAATTTGCAGATTATATGTTGGTTAAGGGTCGTCACTGGCAACTTGATGCGTTTCTGATAAGGTACAAAACACAAATTGGCCCCATCAATAATATGAAATTGAGCTTATAACATTACTGCTACAGTGTAAGTGCCTCTGTGACTGTTACCACAAGTATAAATATTGCTCTTTTGCCAACTACACTCCATTTGATCTTTCAAACTCCTAACTATGAGAATAACAATAAGTGTTCAAAATCACGCGAAAAGGAACAAAAACTTTGGACGTGTTCTTCGTACAATTTTCTATGCTGATTGTTATTAAAATTTCAACCCGTGAGGTATGTTTGAGCCTTTGACGTCACTTTCTCTCATTTGCAACCAAACCTTGGAACAGGGTTTTGTAATGGCGGCCGTAAATTTTCGGAATTAAATGTTAAAATAAAATGACTTCTGATGTTCGTAATGGATTGAAATTTGGCAAGATGAATAAGGACGTCTAGTTGTACACGAACATGTAAAAAAATACGAATCGAAAATTTGATCACAGGGGCACTTTAATTCATTTCTTCTTAGTATCAGATGCAATTACTTTAACTCATGCCCAAGTCTACACATATTTTTTTAAAATTATGCATCTTAAATAATTAACCATTATCACACCTGAGGATATCATGTTTTTATGTACATGTATATCAGAGGTCCAAACAGGGATGCTCAGAGCACAAAAAGTTTTATTCTGAAGCCTGGAGCCCCATCATTTTGCTGTTTGGGGCCCTTTAGCAGAGCATGGAGCCCCAAAAATCTTGCCACAGAGCCAAGGGCCCTGCCTTTTGAGGAAGACCTCCATTTTTTTACCTGGAGCCCTAGACCACTTTGGGACTCTGTTGTTTGAATAAGAAGGCATGATTTAAAAGGGTTAAGAATTACTGCCTGCACCTACTGGCTTGTGTTCTCAGGCAAAACAACCCTCCCAATTTGATGCCTTGCCTCCCACTCTCCCAGTTTTTGGTTTATGGAAGCGTTAGATTCAAAGGGAATATTGAATACACTAAAAAAAGGTATTACAGCAGCCACGGAGTGAGCTGATGTTGTAGCTTTCACTTTCGCTACATGACAAATAAGACCGTGTTTTCTTTGCAAGTTTATTTCACCAGAAGTGACAGTCATTTATTTATTTGTAATTTTGCCAGTATTTCTCATGGGTTTAGGCTATTGAAGTGAATTCTTTGGCTGTTTCATCGAAGTGAGTTCAGAGATTTGAGGGAAAACTAAATATTTGCTGAGGTAAACAACTGAGCATGTTCGACCCTGCAGGGATTACGCCATTAGTAGGGAAAAAAAAACAACAAGCTAAAGATAGCCAGGGATAACGTAAATCTTGGATTACATGACTCACGGGACTACTTTGCTAGTCCTTCACTCATAGTACAAACAAATTAAACTTAACCATGACTTTTGAGGAAGAAAGCCTATAAATAAGCAAAAAATAAAAGCGCATTTTTAAGTTGTTGGCAACTTCTTATTCAAGTGAGCTTTCATCACAGTCAATTTGAGGTAGTTTTTTTCTTTCAAATAATGTTTCCAAGTAAATGCTGAATGAAAAGATTTCCATGTCATTAAATATTATTCCAGACCAGTGAAAGCGTAACTGTTTATTGTGTTCCTTCTCATATGATTGTTTTTGCATTTCATTCCTTTTCTTTTCCTCTAGCTATAAGTCCTATAAGCTTAGTTATTTCGCACCAACTGCGGTGGGCGGGAAAAGTTCATTATAGTAAACCACCCTCAGTAAATATTCACTGTGATCGTTTGAGAATCATATCCTCTGTTTTAATCATCAGATGGACCAAATAAACTAAATAAACTAATGCTATTAACCAAACCAAATAAACTAATGCTATTAAATTATTTATCCTTAGTAGTGTAGTAGCGTAGTGCTGCCTCATAGGAAGCAGGGTGAAGCAAGAGTTTACCCATACAATAGAACACAGGTTTTTTACCTTTTGATCAATCAGAGTGCGCGTAGTATCTGAGTTAGTTCATAACAAACTGTAATGAAGTTTTCACTCGAGTATCGAAAGTAAGTCGCATTTGCTTTGATTTTTGCATTACTATGGTTAGTGGTTGGTCTAAAAATATCGCAAAAAATAAAATATCCTTAATTTAAGCTGAGCTTGCACTTAAAGGGGCACTATCACTGCTGAAATATCATATTTTATAAGAATGGGCTGTAGCTTGCTATAAATTGTACTTAATTGTCTTGCAATAGGAAGAAAAAAAGGCTTACAGTGGTAAATGCAAAGAAATATCAACTAAGAGGAAACAGTGACTAATAAAATGTTCAAAATTTCACCAGAATGGCAGCTTTGAATTCTGGACATCCTGTCCAAAAATCAATCGCAATCCACTTCCATCCTTGCAATCCTGTACTTCTTCCTCAAAATAACTGTTCTATCCTGTTTTGTGGGATCTATTTATCAAATTTATTCATGTATTTGGTGGCATTTGGAAATATACTGAGGAAATTAGAAAATAGAAATTTCTATGATCAGCCGTGATAGTGCCCCTTTAACACACTAAACAACAATATTATTGTGCATTCAGTTCGATGTGTCTGGCACATCCATGTCACTCTAGCTCGATTGACGATGATAAAAGCATATCAGAAGCAGTTATTTTAAAAAAACTGGAAAGCTTAACTCCTTAACATTACATGTATATAAACCTGGTACTGTAAATAGCCAATTTGTGTATTTAACACAGTTTTCCTACCTGCATGTTGTAGCTTCCAAACTGTAAACACCAAGGCACCGCAAAAGCATGGCTTGCCTCGATTCCAGGTCCAGCCTCGATTGCATCCGAAGCACGTGTCGGTGTTGGGTTTATCGCCGTATCCGCCTCTGCTTCAAGGGAAATGATGGGCGAATGTTGATATAAAATTGAAAACATTTTACTGTCGAATGTCGGTACATGTGTACCAAAAATATTCCGCTGTATCGAGCTAATTAGTTTGTTGCTTATTATTCTCGAAGAAAAGTTCAGTTCTCGATCTCTTTTCAGCAATGACTATCCAGTTATCCGATCTGATCTGACAGGAGCATATCCGTAACGACATTGTTTGCCAACTTGCCTCGCAAAGGTCGAGGGATACTGTGGGCTCTTCGGAAGCGACAACAAGATTGTGAAATATGCGAGTTTGTTTGCCGTTTGGGTTTACATGCCAATTTTTATTCATATTTCCGATTTGGAGAGTTCACAAGCAAGCCACAGTTGGACCATTCCTTCACATGGGAAACGTAACAAAAGGTATTGCATCTCGTTAATTCTTGTTCTAAATAAACAAACAAAGTGGAGAAATAAATTTTTGCTTCCTGTTTCTCCGATATCTCGAAACTAAAAAATCATCGTGTATTTGGAACTAAGGTTCTAATATTCTTTATTTATTTGCCAAGAATGTTGTTACAGATAGTTTCTCAGGAATCATATCTGAATACTTTTTGTACCCGGCAGCCGGGAAATGTGTTCAGAAAACTACATACGCCCACAGCCTGAATTTTTATAGAATTTCTACCAAATATCTTAATTAATTCCTCTGAGAATAGTATATCTTTCTTTAGAAATGTCAAGCGATTTCAAGTATAATTTAGGCTTTGTATTTGAGGAATTTTTCGAGCTTGGGTATATAATAAAATCCCGATGTTTTCGACACTTAGGGTTATGGAATAATTAATATCCACAAAAATTAAAATCAAAACCGTCTGAGAGTGTTTGATCTTTGTTAAGAAATGTCTAGCGATTCTAAACAAATGTTTTGATTTTGTAGGGACTAATTCTCCCAGCGTCGACATACAATAAAAACCTCGACCCACGGGAACGGTTTTTCTAAAAAACTGGATACCCGGCAGTCAGAAATGTTCACATAATTTCCATGAAAGGTTCTTTCAAACTAATTGCGTTGTTTACATTGAAACAGTTTAGCCCTGAAATTTTCATGAAATCGCCCAAAATCCCAAAGAATTTTGTTTATGCCAAGTTAAGTTTACTTTATTTGAAGCGACGAGGTAGAAGAAAGTTTTCAATGTTACAACGTCCAGCGAACGGCTAAATGCTTCGGCTGAACTCCCACACAGCAGAACTTATTTATGACAGACGCTCACGCACAATAACAATTTTTTTACACGGTTTAGCGTTCCTGAGTTACATTTTTACAATATTCCCTGCTGGTTTTCAATCGCTCTGGCCGCTTTCTTCAGAGATATCATAAAACAAAACCGATAATAAACTGTCAGACAGAGATAATTTATACATATAAAAGTTGTGAGTGCGATTATTATACACACTGAACAAATTACGTTCCCACGTAATGACGACAGCGGAAGCCATTTTCAAAGCTTGGAAATAGAATTGAGTTACCAAATTAGCCACTCGGCACTAGTTTCTCCGGTATTCGTGAGTTCTGCATTCTGTCTTACATGTAGTGAATGTAAATTTGAATATCGTCATTGTTTGCCCGATTGTCTTTTGTCTATTTCTTGTTTGGCGCTCATGAGCAACTTTTAGAAGACAACTTGCCAGTTTATTCTTTTAATTGTGCCAGTTTATACGTAGCATTTTATTCGCGTGGAATTTAAAGCAAAAATTGTTTTATATCCACACCAAACCCACAAAAATAGCAAAGTAGAACCTGTTGCTTCCATGGTGTGAGGTGAATGTACATTAAGCATCCACCCTCGGGGAAACTGATGGCAACTGGATGTTTAATAGAGGTTCGTTACAAATTGCATAAGGCATTTTTTTAAAGTTCACGTTATTTCTGTGCAAAATAGCGCGAAAAGGAATAAAAGTATCTCGTGACGACAACAATAAGCCTTACTTTATCACCCGTCACATTATGCACTTCTTTTTCAAGACTTTGTTCTGTCCAAGCTTGATGAAAACGAAGCCAAACATTGTACATTAGATTCTTGCTGGCCGCTTAATAGGGGCAAACACAATAGAAGAACGAACGCTCACCGGGACGGCAGGAGGGTGGCCGCGGGATTTTACTAACTGGCTGTTTAATAGGGGTTCGACTGCAGTCGGATTAAGTGATATGATTATCAGTGAGGCAACTGTGACTTACTCTTTCAAGTCATGTACGAATACTTTTATAAGGGTCGATCTTGAGTACACGGCCATGCAACATTACAAGTGGTTCTGTATGCGGCAAGATGCCAAGATGTTTCACTGAGTTAGAAACAGACACAACAAAAAAGCAATTTAACTCGGTATTTCATTCAACGACACCGTTGATAAACTATAGAATAGAAAAAGATCACTTTAATATTACAATTGCAAGCCGAAACCCATACAAAAACTAAAAAAAACTAGCTAAAAAACCTAGACACCGAGGGTCAAAATATTAATTCTCCTGGCTCACTGTTATACAATCTGTTGTTAGTCACTGTTTGCACACTTCTTTCTTTTTCGACAAGATGAAAATGTTAATTCTCCTTTTCTGACTGCTATGCTTTCCCGTAAGATGTAATTTATGAGAACTTCATTTTTATTTTCTCATCACCTGATTGCTTGCCAATGTGTTGATATTGTAAGGAGAAGTTGGATGTCGATCACCTTTCCAAAGGTATTCCTTGATGACACGTCATTAAGCTTTGTTTCTTACAAGTGATGTCAACACTATGAACAAAGGTATTCCAAGTCGAATTTTCGTGTTCTACAGTAGGTAAACAAGCTAGGTTGAAAAACTGTCTTTATTTTATGCTGACCAGTTTGTTATACAGTTGGAGTCAGAGGAGCGAGAATGAAAATGTTCCGCTTGATCTTTTTGTTGGCTCTTGTGTTTTTCTTGAGTTCCTTCGCTTCGCAGAATAAATCTGCAAACCAGGTAATAATAAACGTTAACCTAAGTGATTATTCACCGATTTTTCATCGCTTCTGAATTGTAATGAAGTCGAGCAGCGGTATTTTCTTATTCGAAGTTTTTTTCATTACTATTTTCGGTGAAAACCTAATAGTGCCTTGCACTCGACTGCATGTAAAAGTTAATCTCGTTTTATCCATATATAGAGTACTGGAAGTACAATTAAACCAAATTGCTGCGTGCAACAAATTGGATGCGGTAAAGATGGTTAGTCAAAATCTTTAAATAATTTCATTTTACCCTCACAGCTTTCGCGAACGATTTTGCTGGGCGTATTCCAGTAATGTCTATTTCTTATAATTTTCTCCCCAGGAAAAGACGGAAAAGATGGACAAAACGGTGAGTTTGAAAAATACTGCTAGTCTCTTACTGAGTTTATTGTAAAGAAACTTTCCATTTCAATAAATAACAATAAAATAAAATATCATTTTATTTATCGATAATCGAACGACGATTTGTTTTCCACACAGGAAAGGATGGGCGCGACGGGATAAACGGTGATGTAGTTATTTTCATGTAGAACAGAAGCGTAAAATTTTATCTGTTTGCTGCTCGCCAAATTCATTCAATAAATCATGACTAAAACATTATTTTAAAACATTTCCCAACAAATTGACAAATAAAACTAGTGGTTAAAATACAACTACTGAAGAACCGACTAATTACATAAGAAAACATCCTGTAAAAAAGCACGCGATAAAAGCCGTACTTCTATAACTTGAAAGAAACACAGAACTAGCCTGACTAGCAGGAGCTGTTGACGAAATGATGGCGCGAGCAAAGAGAATTTACATTTTGATGACCAAATAAACGAGGGATTTAATTCTTAGTTTTCCTGACCTCGCTGTGTTTTCTAAAAGAAATAGGAAGCATGTTTTCCGTGTTTCTATCGGCTCGTGTTCCCACAGCATTTCTTGTTCTTCCAAACTTCCACTCGTGTTTCTAAAACATGTTTTCTAATTAACTATTAGCCAAAAGAAATTAACTAACTGTCTGCGTTTGGATGTAGCCTTGCATTCTTATCGACAAAAATGTTGTCATGCAGACCAAGTGCTGCTTAGAAAAAAATCCGAAGCATGGCACGAAAAGAGTTTCACGTACTTTTGCAATACTAATATAAGCGGAATTGCTGTCAATGTTTTGCCATATGACATTTTCTACTGATCGCCATTCTGATTTCTAACACAGGACGTGACGGACGTGATGGGGCAGTTGGGGCAAAGGTTGGTTATGTTTTAATCCGTTGCAGTATGATTATTACATAAACACAAAATACGTAACAAAATACAACCTGTCAGATGAAGTACTTTTATTACAGGCAGCGATTTTTTTCAGATACTTCAGCCACTTTATGACAACAAGTGAAGCACCAGCACAGGAACTTCGTTACCATGGCTACAAAGTGATAATTTTAATTTAGCTTTGTTGTTTTTCAGGGAGAGAAAGGAACCACAGGGATGCGAGGACAGGATGGAATTGCTGGCATCAAGGTTGGTAAAAGATTGGAAAAGTACGAAATGAAATTTACCATCTGTTTTTCACTCAATAGAAGATAATCAACTAAAAAAGCACTATCACTGGAATTTGCCTAATTTTGGTCAAAATGATGCTAAAAGGATGCCTATGTACCCTCGCTGATACACGAAATGCGCCTAGAATACCACGACAGGGCCGTAGCTAGTAACAGGCGAACCGAGGAACTTGTCTCGGTTAAAATTTTGATATTATTATTATTATTATTATTATTATTATTATTATTATTATTATTATTATTATTATTATTATTATTATTATTATTTTTAATATTCCTGTAAGGGAATATACATTAAAGTAGAAAGAGATATAGGAAAGAAGTGTTTCTTTTGTCTGATTTTGTCTCGGTAAAACTTTTTTGACTGCAGTTATGGCGCTGCGCGATGAAGATATCAAGTTAACTGTTGAAAAGAATCATGTGCGCAAATTGTAATTGTTTTCTTAGCAATTTTCCCAATACTAAAGCGGGTAGATTTAAAAAAGTCTCTCCCCGTTTCTTCAATTTAAGATCAAAAACTCGTGCGTGTTTAACTCGTGATAACATCCCTTTCACTTCAGTGCACTAGTATATTAATTTTTAACAAACCTAGACTATTATTTTTAGGTTCCCATTGATCAATCTTTAGCAGCCATGCTAGTAATACTTAGTGCCTCTCTAAAGTGTTTTATATTTCTTTTCTCATATTAAATAAAGCTAAAGCTGACAAAGCATATTTTCCTCTTAAACGCTTGAGATATTAATGAAAGCTTTTTTACTCTACTGATACGACAGGCCATCATTTTTGAAGGTTCTGGTCACAGAGAAGCGTAATTAGATCACGGTTCCTTGACCGAAGTATGTTAATTTATTTATGTCTTTGTCTCTGTTCAGGGGGAGAAAGGAGAACGAGGACTAAGAGGAAAGGATGGTAATTTTAGTGCAAAAGTAAGTTCCATTGTCTCATAGCTTACAACCTAAGAGGAAACTAAGAGGAAAGGACGGTAATTTAAGTGTACTAGTAACTTCCATTGTTTCTTAGCTTTGAATCAAAACTAAGAGAAAAGGATGGCTTTTTTTTGCAAAACTAGCCAGGACTAAAGGGAAAGCCCCGGGAGGCAAATGATGGTAATTTTAGTGCATGCAAAAGTAAGTTCCGCTATCCTTTAGGCATGTTTAGGACTACATACATACATGCATACATAACTTTTAAGGACATGATAACTTTTAAGGACATGATAGTAACTAAAAGGAAATGATAGTAATTTTAGTACCATGACATTTTTTGACGCTGTTATTTTAGAGACAGTGACGTTTGGCTTCAAAGAAGCTTAAAAGAAGCTGGCACATGGTACTGACTGGGCGATCAGAAGTCAAATGTGGGCTGATGCTGCTGTTGTCAGCCTAGCCACGGTCTTTCCTAACGCTTAGGGTCAAATACGAAGCTTTCTTTGCTGCCTGTTAAATATCAGCTATCAATGTATTCTGCTCTCTAGTGGTGAATCCAAATCGTCCACTTCACGTTTGCCCTTTCCCGGCTACTATAACCATCGCAACTGAGAGCAAGGTGACAATAATCTGGAGCCCAGCCAGCCTGTTTACAAGCATCAATCAGTTCCTCGTACTGCCTGTATTTTTGGTCCTCTGCCTCTACAAGGCTCTCTCTCCGCTGCACTGTTTACTCTAGCAGGATCCAGCAGAATGTTACGCGAAGCGCTAGACCAATCCGGTCTTCAGATATTTACCAACGTACAAGATTGTTTCGGGATGGGAGCACATCATATGTTGACGTCACTTGGAAGTTCAACGCAACTTCTCCCGTACCCACAGTTGTGTTTTATGAAAACGTTCCTCCAAACACCTCCTCTTCCCACCTCATGCGCAGCACCAAGTTTGAGCATACTTTCTCTCGCGTTCAAATCACTTCACCTCGTTAACAACTCCTTGGCGCAATTTTGGCAAAGTGGCTTGAAGTTCTGCAGGGCAAGTCCCTTCCTGTCACTATGAACTGCACCTACAATGTCTCTACGCATCAAACTGCTCGTTTGTTCTCTTTGCTTCTTCCTCTGCATTCTATTTCTTGTCAGTGAGAGGTAATCAATGCATGTCAAATTTAACACATAGTACATTAGTAAAAAGAATGTTGATGACTGAGCTTAGTATAATTGTTGTTTGAGATGTTAAGAATACATAATTCAAGGGAGTTTATGTATTTGATTTTCACTGTTGAGCGTATTCTTCATTTTAATTTCAAGGTAACTGAATTCGTAAAATAAACGAATTTGACTTTATTATTTCTCTTGATTGAGGGCGAGAAAGGATCTGCTGGAGAGAAAGGATCACACGGTGAAAAGGGACAGAAAGGAATGCCGGGAACATGTGACAAGCAGGTAGTTAAACAAAACTCCGCTATGAATGTAATGTTCAGAGAGTATTTTAAGAACTTGTCGGACTCCTGTGAAAATACTAACCCGATCTGAAGAGGTTTAGGCTGATGAAAGTACTGTTACAAATGATATTTAATGCCTTAGTTATGTAACAAGTTGTCTGTTATTCTCTATTGTTTCCAGGGATCCTCCTCGTCATCCAGTAAACCAGCATGTTGTACAACTGGTAAGAATATAGTTTATCATTGGTATTTTTTAGTATTAAGTAAATTTTTAGATGGCTCTGATCTTATTGATTTGTATAGTGAAAAAGGCTTGCAGTTTTCTTAAATAGTCTTTGTTCAAAACCGTCAACAAACCTCAACATCTATATGCATGCCCTTCTGTATCTCTTTGCCTTTTGCAGTTTCATAAGCAGTATTTTGCTCCTCCTTTAAAGCGAATAAATCGCACAAAATGTATTTGTGACTTAGAAATAACACGACAAAGAGCATGCTGTTCATCAACTTTTGATGGGAGTTTTACAAAAAGCTTTAATTTCTGGTTAAGAGTGGAATCAAAATTGGAAGAAAAAACGGTGCACAAACAAAAATTATTTATCTTTCTAGAATAAGTCAATGCTTTCTGATAATAACAATAATAATTATAATCCATGAAATATTTCTCGCGCGCGCGATTGGTCTAAACACGTCACGTGGTGTAGCCAAAACTGGGGAATATTTAACAATTATTCCACGAGCGCGCGTTGGATATGAGATGGTAGATAGCCAACGAGGCGCGTAGCGCCGAGTTGGCTATAACGATCTCATATCCAACAAGCGCGAGTGGAATAATTGCTTTATTAAAAACGCCCAAAAGAATTGCAATATTTGAGCTCCCCAGCTGTTTTCGTTGACGCGCATCGGCTACGAAATTTGTGGTGAATGGTATATGAGCTCATATACCATTGCCTGTTAGCCAATCAAATCTCAGGAATTGCAATATACCATTGCTAGTTTTTAATAACAGATGATATTCCCCAGTTTTCGAACTTTGCGATTTATGTTCGCACGTTTGGCTTTTATCCCGAGGAAATTGTTAAAATGAATAAAACTAAACACTTTAAACAGGCTAATAATATTTTGAATGGTATCTAAATGCATTCGATAAAACCAGCTTAACGTGCCTTAAATATATTTTTGTTTTCACCTCAGGGTGCTCCACTGGTTTTCACTTTTTTGAGAAAGTTCAAGATCTACCAACCAGAGGAGTTGCAGCTGTTAAAGCTTTCTACATCAATGGAAGTCTGTTTCTCGCATTTGCCAACTATCACGGCGACGTTTATAAACACAAGACAAGTTCCATGATCTACAAGATGGATGAACAGACTGAAAAATTTACCTTGTATCAGACTTTGCAAACTAGGGGTGCATTTGGCCTTGAATACTTTTCAATCGCTGATAAACATTTTCTCGCTGTGGCAAATTATTACGATGGAACGCACCAAATTGACTCTGCAGTTTATCAGTGGAATGGAAAGCGGTTTGTCGTCTTTCAGCGAATACCTACAAAGGGAGCAGGTCACTTCACATTTTTTACGATAAACGGGGAACACTATCTAGCAGTTGCCAACCATTACGATGGAAGTACCTGGTCCACAAAATCAGTTATCTACAAATGGAGCAGCGGCAAGTTTAACAAGTT
Source organism: Meandrina meandrites (assembly GCA_963693305.1). Taxonomy (NCBI): domain Eukaryota; kingdom Metazoa; phylum Cnidaria; class Anthozoa; order Scleractinia; family Meandrinidae; genus Meandrina; species Meandrina meandrites. The sequence goes on along the minus strand of OY855905.1, from coordinate 19,273,569 downwards.
TCAGGAGATAGCAACTGAAGGTGTCTACGGATGTACGACATTTGTAATAAACAGTGACACTTTCATCGCTTTTGCAAACCGTTACAACTCCAAGCAGAAGCATTCTGTACAGTCCACTGTCTTTAAGTGGTCAGGAGGACACTTTGTTAAACTGCAGTCTCTTCAGACGTATGGAGCATACGATGTGAAGTCTTTTAACATCAATGGACACACATTCCTTGCTTTTGCCAACTTTTACTCTGGAAGTAAATACAACACCGATTCCTTCATTTACAAGTGGGATGGCAACAAATTTGTCCTGTTCCAGTCCATTCCTACTCGTGGAGCCATCGCTTTGCATTCCTTTGTGATCAGAGGTCAAACGTACTTGGGCGTGGCCAATCACCATGGTGACAGTCAGAAATCCAACACTCCCTCAGTTGTGTACCAGGCCTCTGGAGCGCGGTTCGTCCAGTACCAAGAGATTCCAACACACGGGATACGTGACATGACGTCATTTCAGTACAAAGGTCACACTTACCTGGCTGTGGCAAACTATTACAATCAGAAGTACAACATCAATAGTGCCCTGTACAAGTGGGTATAGAGACAGAAACATACGCTCCTGAAACGTGACCAAGGACCAAAGCGCATATGCATAGTATCAGGGTAGCTTTTGCTGTTGTAGACTAAGGATTCATAATCAAAGACATTGCTTATCAGTAAATGTGGGACATTATAATTTTACGATCGCCAGGGAAAATATAAAAACTTATGGTGTGATGAACTGAAAAGTAAGATAATAACTTGATCTTAGGACGCTTCCTAGAATGACAAAATTAGCGTTTTCATAGAAAAAAAACCTGATTGGTTGCTTGCTGGTTTGATATTTTGTTGGCTATAAATCAGTTTATGATGTGTAGTTGCTCAGAACAATAATAAAGCTGTGCTTGGAATAAAACCCTTTTGCCTACTCCTTTTTGTTGTTTCTGCTGGCCTAACCTTCAGGATTATTTTTAATTTTTAAGTAAACCCATTAATTTCCTTTTCTTTCCACGAGTGAACTATGCCTCTCAAATATAATGGCTGGCGCCAAGAGCTGGACCGCCCCACGACGTGGATGGTCATGACAGTAAATTAAGTTTTGTATTCGGGTGGAGGGTTTCTTGTCGTCGGACTTCTTTCGCTGAAGGCTCGGAGCTTTATTTTTAATTAATTCTATAACTCAGTGAAAAAGTACAATCAACTTATAAGGTGCATGGTCTAGCCACATGTTGTTTTACCGAACTTTGTGCGTGGTTCGCAATTCCGGCTTCGGTCTTTTATTTATGTCATTGCCTCTGAAATTAGAATCGTCAAATGCTAAGATACTAAGATAAAAATGTAAATTTTATACTCCAAACGAGACGAAATACGAGTATAAATAAGTCGGACAGTCTCTTTAAATAACTTCTATTGCATTTTAAAATCGGGGGTGGAAGCGGAATGATTCGTGATTCATTTAAAATTGCCATTCGATATTCATGATTCATTTGTCATTGTTTACATCCAGTTTTGAAAATAACTTCACTGTGTGTAACATACCATGAGAATTTGAATCGCGTTTTCAGTGTTATCCTGTAGGGGAGTCTGGAAATTAGGCGCTCGGAAATGCTATTTTCGGCCAATTTCTGTGATATAACTGTTAAGAAGTTTCGTAGTTTGCATTCTATACAGTCGAAGCACTCGTAAGCGGACACCCTCGGGACGCGATAAAAGTGTCCGCAACTGGAGCGGCCACTAGAGGTGTAGGGGATAGATGGCCGCTTACGGGAGCTTCCCGGCTTACAATAAATACCGTATTGTAACTGGACGTGGATGACGACAAACACAAAACAAACATTGAAATATGATACTGTAATGACTGTAAAATCATTGTGACGAACGGCGATGTGAAGTTGATTGATAAAACCAAGATACAGCGGTTGTTAATAGGATTTCCTTTCGGGTGTCCGCGTACGGGAGCTTAAAAACAAAGAAAAAGTCTAATTCGTAATCTCTGAAAGTGTCTGCGGCCGCTTACGGGAATGTCCGCTTACTAGAATGTAAAAATACAGAGTTTGTACGGGATTTAAAACGGGGTTTTAAACAAGGCGGCCGTAAGTAGAGCTGTCCGCTTACGAGAGTGTCCGTTAAGAGAGCTTCGACTGTATTCACACGCCTCAAATATCGATGGAAGCATATTCATTTGTTATTCATGATTCTTTTAGCCATCTCTCGTTATTCATGATTCCCAAGTTTTGAACACGAAGATTCATGATTCCTACCAATTTTACAGCTTTGATTCCTGATTCCTAGGGAAAAAACCAACAAGCTAAAGATAGCCGGGGATACACTCTTTTTTTTATAAGAATATATTTTATAAGAATATCGAGGCTGAAATTTGCGAACTTTAAAGAATATTTTAAGAATAAACCGGAGGCTGAGATTTTGAAAAGAATATAATTTTGTGTGTTGAAAATCTGTAAATACAAAACAATTATATGTTTTTCCTTTCTCTAAACGGCAAAACTAGCCAGTAAAACGATAAAAACCTGCACTGGCCAAATGTTCGATACTAACGACAGTTTGATGAACGGTACATGCAATACATGTGTATGATTTTCAGGTAATTGATACCCCAATATATTCTAAAACGGAGATATCATAAGTCATAATCTAAGAATATTCACAAGAATATTTTCAGCCTAAAATCGGCAGAAAATTAAGAATATTTAGCCTGGGCCGGAAAAACAACATTCTTATAAAAAAAAAAGAGTGTAACGTAAACCGCGGATTGCGTGACTCGCGGTCGACAACTTTGCTAGTCCTTCGCTCATAGTACGAACAAATTAAACTTAACCATGACTTTTGAGGAAGAAAGCCTATAAATAAGCAAAAAATAAAAGCGCATTTTTAAGTTGCTGGCAACTTCTTAAAGGTGGTGGCAAACGAGGACACATTGTTGCGGACACATTGTTGCTCATGATGTTTCTTGGGTGGGCAAACGAGCGGGAATCAAAACATGAGGGGACGCAAGCGGCGTCAACTGTAAGTTCCTGATTTCTTAAGAAGATTAGGTTGTGGTTACCGAAAGTGTTATAATCTGTCAATAACATTTGGGTCATCTTGTCATCACCAGTGTCACGCAGGGTGTTACGCGGATCAATTTCCATTCTGGCGGCAGAATAAATTACAATGTTCGCGGCGAATTCGCTTTAGCGGCAATTCAGGAGAGACAGAAGAAGCTCATCTAGTAAGGAATCATTTCTAGCCATTTTGATGTCGCATAAGGATTTCGACCTTTTAAGATAGAAGATGCTCTAAGCAACAGTTTTCGCTTTATGCAAGGTGATCATTTCTTGGTTCTATCGAACGATCATGTGGATTTGCAGAGTGGAAATTATGGTGAGTTACAGCCGAGAGTTGCGGCGACACCGGCGCCTTCAATACAGAAAGCCGTTCAAAATGCTAAAAATGCTTCGACATATTACAGATGGTTCGTACCTTTCATTTGCACAGGGAAGATGAATTGTTTTGTTGTCCGATGCGAGGACACTCGTTCTGCAACACTAAGCAAGCGCTCGACCTCGCGCAATCCGTCGAAATGCTGTGTTTGGTTTAGTTCAGTTTTAAAGTCGTACTCAAGAAACGCATGTATAATGCCCGGGCTATCACATCATGGATCATTCATTAAACAGTCATATAAGGAGGTCGCCAGGTAAGTCAGTCTATCAAACTTTATTTTAGGTCAGTGAATTTATAATTCGTGGTGTGTGATTGCTCCATCCGGTTCTAACATTTGGGCCCATCTTTGTGCAAAAACACAGCTTTCGCCTTTAAGTTAATGGTTTTTAATACGCGGAGCGCGCCAGTAAAATTTGCGAAACAGAATATTTCGCTATATTGGCCGTTTTTATACTAGAGACGCGTTACCCGTCTGGACGAGCTTCGGCAAAAATTTTGTAATTCGTCCGGTTATCCGTCTCTAGTATAAAGACGGGCACAAGACGCGTTACCCGTCCAGATGAGCTACTTTTCGAAATCCGTCGTTCAAGACGCGTTTCGAAAAGTAGCTCGTCTAGACGGGTAACGCGTCTTGTGCCCGTCTTTATACTAGAGACGGATAACCGGACGACTTACAAAATGTTTGCCGAAGCTCGTCCAGACGGGTAACGCGTCTCTAGTATAAAAACGGCCATTTTCTTTCTATTCGTGTTCTGTAAGGCACTGTTCGTTATTTATGGCTAAGGGGATGGGGGCGGGGGGGTGGGGGCGTTTAGATCAATGAAAAAGAGGGGGTTGTTTTTTAAATAAGTAGAAATGAGAGCTAATGAGGGGGTAAGCTTTTAGAATCTGTTGTTCTCAACACTTGTTTAGCCCGCCAATTTGCAGACAAATTTAACATGTTTAATATGTTGATCTCTGTTTTGAAAATTATATTCCCTCTATTAACAAAGAACCCGGTCTTAGTTTGAAAGCCAAGAAACAGTGACGTGCCGTAGCGTTATTTAAAGGTTCCAATGTATAAATCCCTTTACATGCATAAAGGATATTACATGGCCGCGCGGAGATACGAAATTTCTCTTCGAGTGTTGAAAACTATTTCACGAGTGAGTGCAGCGCAATTCTAATGATACAGCAGCGCTTAATATTTTCTCCATCTGAGCTGGCGGGTGGCACACCTCATACAGTTCGATGTAACCTGCAATTCTAATGATACAGCAGCGCTTAATATTTTCTCCATCGAAACTGGCGGGTGGCACACCTCGTACAGTTCGATGTAACCTGCAATTCTAATAGTAGAGCTGCGCTTAATATTTTCTCCATCTGAGCTGGCGGGTGGCACACCTCATACGGTTCGATGTAACCTGCAATTCTTATGATACAGCAGCGCTTAATATATTCTCCATCGAAACTGGCGGGTGGCACACCTCATACAGTTCGATGTAACCTGCAATTCTAATATTAGAGCTGCGCTTAATATTTTCTCCATCTGAGCTGGCGGGTGACACACCTCATACAGTTCGATGTAACCTGCAATTCTAATGATACAGCAGCGCTTAATATTTTCTCCATCGAAACTGGCGGGTGGCACACCTCATACAGTTCGATGTAACCTGCAATTCTAATGATACAGCAGCGCTTAATATTTTCTCCATCGAAACTGGCGGGTGGCACACCTCATACAGTTCGATGTAACCTGCAATTCTAACAGTAGAGCTGCGCTTAATATTTTCTCCATCTGAGCTGGCGGGTGGCACACCTCATACAGTTCGATGTAACCTGCAATTCTAATGATACAGCAGCGCTTAATATTTTCTCCATCGAAACTGGCGGGTGGCATACCTCATACAGTTCGATGTAACCTGCAATTCTAATGATACAGCAGCGCTTAATATTTTCTCCGTCGAAACTGGCGGGTGGCACACCTCATACAGTTCGATGTAACCTGCAATTCTAATAGTAGAGCTGCGCTTAATATTTTCTCCATCTGAGCTGGCGGGTGGCACACTTCATACAGTTCGATGTAACCTTCAATTCTAATGATACAGCAGCGCTTAATATTTTCTCCATCGAAACTGGCGGGTGGCACGCCTCATACAGTTCGATGTAACCTGCAATTCTAATAGTAGAGCTGCGCTTAACATTTTCTCCATCTGAGCTGGCGGGTGGCACACCTCATACAGTTCGATGTAACCTGTAATTCTAATATTAGAACTGCACTTAATATTTTGTCCATCTGAGCTGGCGGGTGGCACACCTCATACAGTTCGATGTAACCTGCAATTCTAATGATACAGCAGCGCTTAATATTTTCTCCATCGAAACTGGCGGGTGGCACACCTCATACAGTTCGATGTAACCTGCAATTCTAATAGTAGAGCTGCGCTTAATATTTTCTCCATCGGAACTGTAATTGTAATTTTAATGATACGGATGTTTTGTCCTGCACTTGGTGGATTTTGTTTTCAGTCTGCAACCCGGAGATACTCATCAGAGGCACGATCTAATTGTTTTAGTCCGTAAAAGGGTCCCGTTTTCGCCGTATAAAGGAAATAGAAGACGGCTGCACGAAGGCTACATGCTTGTGGGTACACTTGTACATTGTACAATATGCTGAAGATAGAAACATTACGGCCTTCTGCGCCCATAAAATTTATTTAAATATCGAGCTAGAAGGCCTTGCTTTGATACTGATCTAAAAATCAGTTTCATGACTTTACGAGCCTGTTAGTGTGTCGCTACGGCTCGTTCGTGGTTTGCTACAGCAAAATGTATAGTATTTCTCAGTACATTCTTCCCTAAAGCCCTCAAGACTGGAACGACGAGCTTCAGTCAGAGTACAGCTTAGCGCAGGGATACGTGGAATTCGTTTTTATTTAGTAAGTTTGGTACGCTCGCAGTTATCATTTCTCTACGCACCAGTTCTCAAAAGACCGCTACGCTCGCAGTATAAGACTTGAACTGCTCTGGCCTTTAAAAAAATGTTTCATAGGAAAATTCCTTTATATTATTGCAGGCCGCTCATCATGCAACTATTTGTTTGGTAAGTTGTTTGCCGTTATAATACGCGTTCGTCCATTCCATAATTCTATCGCTTTTTTCTTATAGGCTCGGTTATCGGACTACCGATACAGCAGTCCGGTTGTATTTTTTTTTCGGCCTCCGGAGTAATTCGCTCTGTATGGTTTTAGAATTCGTTTCTCCTCACGCTTTCTTCGGCAATTATCTATAAGCGGGTTCCTTGTAGGTTCGAATTTCTTGTTGGTGTACATCGACAACATTTTAATAAACCGAAATCACAGACGTTTACCACAGCGCGCTTTATATAATCGCAACATTACAAAATTATTTAGTCGACAGTGTTATGATCAACTCTTTTCTGGTCTTCATCAGATTAATTATATTTTTGACAGTGGAACGGATTATGACACCTTTCGCAGCTCAAAGCGAAGGAGCGTGGTGTTAGGAATGTTAGGAATGCTAGGATAATATCCTAGCATTCCTTTAAGTACTTACAGTTTTCGCCTTCTGCGTCCCCTCATGCATTTGTTTTGTGTCCGTGCTGCGCAAACGGGGAAACATTTGTTGCGGATACAAAATGTTTCTGACAAAAATCAGAAACATTTCTTGTGTCTCGGACAACAAATGTTGCGCGCACGGGCAAACGGGGAAACATTTGTGTCCGCAACAATGTGTCCGCAACATTGTGTCCTCGTTTGCCACCACCTTTATTCGAGTGAGCTTTCATCACGATCAATTTAAGGTAGTTTTTTTCCAAGTAAATGTTGAATGAAAAGATTTCCATGTTATTCCAGACCAGTGAAAGCGTAACTGTTTATTGTGTTCCTTCTCATATGATTATTTTTGCATTTCATTCCTTTTCTTTTCCTCTAGCTATAAGTCCTATAAACTTAGTTCTTTCGGCCCAACTGCGGTGGGCGGGAAAAGTTCATTTTCGTAAACCACCCTCAGTAAATATTCATTGTGATCGTTTATGAGAATCATATCGTCTGTTTTAATCATCAGATGGACCAAATAAACTAATGTTATTAAATTATTTGTCCTTAGGCATAGTCGAGCGTAGTGCTGCCTCATAGGAAGCACGCACAATAGAACATACGTTTTTTACCTTTTAACCAATCAGAGTGCGCGTAGTATCTGAGTTAGTTCATAACAAACTGTAGTGAAGTTTTCACTCGAGTATCGAAAATAAGTCGCATTTGCTTTGATTTTTGCATTACTATGCTTACTGGTTGGTATAAAAATATCGCAAAAAAACAAAATATCCTTAATTTAAGCTGAGCTTGCATTTAACACACTAAACAACAATATTATTGTGCATTCAGTTCAAGGTGTCTGGCACATCCATGTCACTCTTGCTCGATTGACGATGATAAAAGCATATCAGAAGCAGTTATTTTAAAAAACTGGAAAGCTTAACTCCTTAACATTACATGTATAAAAACCTGGTACTGTAAATAGCCAATTTGTGTATTTAACACAGTTTTCTTACCTGCATTCTGAACTAGCTTCCAAACTGTAAACACCAAGGCACCGCAAAAGCATGGCTTGCCTCGCTTCCAGGTCCAGCCTCGACTGCATCCGAAGCACGTGTCGGTGTTTGGTTTGTCGCCGTGATCCGCCTCTGCTTCAAGGGAAATGATATAAAATGATATAATATAAAATTGAAAACATTTTACTGTCGAATGTCGGTACATGTGTACGAAAAACAGTCCGCTGTATCGAGCTAATTAGTTTGTTGCTTATTATTCTCGAAGAAAAGTTCAGTTCTCGATTTCTTTTCAGCAATGACTATCCAGTTCACTGACAGCATATCCGTCACGCCATTGTTTGCCAACTTGCCTCGCAAAGGTCGAGGAATACGGATGTTACTAAAACGAGGAATGGGGAATGGGGAATGGGATGATTCCGGGGAATGGGAAATAAAAATGGGAATTTGAAAAAAAATTTAAAAAAATCTATTTTTTTTTTAAATTGAAAAAATAAAAATACAATACAATAATAATAATAAGATATATGTCAAATAAAAAAGAAAACAAATTAAAAAAATGAAATAGAAAATAAATAAATGGGAAATAGTGGTCAGCGTTTACCAACACTATTCGGAGTCGGAGTGTAATGTTTCTGTTAGTCTCACACGAACGAGAGTTTACTAGCAAAAATAAAAATTCCAGGACAAACTAACCTTTTTCTTCATTGTTAGCACCAGATGTTCTTGCAAACCAATAATAACGAGTAGAACAGCCTCGACGCTATTTCAAACTGACGTTTCAGCTCATAGAGCATTCCTGAACGAACGACCTAAAATGGCGGACTAGAAACCTTCATGTACGCTGTTACCGAAGTGTAACATGAAAACAAACCCCGAGACTGCCAAGTACGGACTGGAAATCAGCGTTAATTATATTGTAGTATTAATGAAAAAAGCCATGTTAAACCAAACTCTATTGGTTAACTAGTGATAAGAAAAGTTTACATTTCTTAAGCTCAATTAAAAAGTTCCTGTTTATTTGTACGCTAATAAAATAACAACTTTCAAAGAAGTTGTACCTTCAATTGCGTCATAACTTTTCTTGTCTCATTTCGTTTGCCCTGGACGATCTTTCTGAAATTCTTGAATTTTTTAAAATTTAAGGACATCACTGCTCATCTCCGAACGACAAAGGAGCACACAATTCGTAGCCTGCGATTACAGCCGCCTCTCATTCGCTCTTCGTAGCGGGAGCAAATGAGAGGCGGCTGTATTTGCAGGCTACACAATTCGCTATGCATTTTAAAAACTGTCAATTTCGTTTTCATTCAAAATTAAGCTTGATTGATACACAACTGTGATCATGGAGTTGGTAATATCGTAGAAATATAACCCTCAGCAGATGTAACGTACTTGCCGATCTAGAGGGCCCTAGGGTGAATAAAAATTTATATCACTCGTTTCTTTTGCAACCTCCAGACCCGCCGCGTTTTCGTCTTCACTTTCTTTGGTCAGCTGCTTTGATGCTGTCCGAGAGGTTTGCGACCTCTGAGAACGAGATTGAGAATACCTGGTAAAATTTCCCTCGTTACTTTCTAAACTTCAGGTAGTGAATTGCTCCTTGTGTTCGACAATCCCCTTCTTTTAGATTTGCTGCAGAATGTTTCACAAAACTTTTCTACGAAAATCGCCGCTGAATTTTTTAATTTTATTTTATTTATTCTCTATTTCATTTTTTAATTTGTTTTCTTTATTTTCAATTTAAAAAAAATAGATTTTTTTAATTTTTTTTTCAAATTCCCATTTCAATTTCCCATTCCCCGGAATCATCCCATTCCCCATTCCCCATTCCTCGTTTTAGTAACATCCGAGGAATACTGTGGGCTCTTCGGAAGCGACTACGAGATTGTGAAATATGCGAGTTTGTTTGCCGTTTGGGTTTACATGCCAATTTTTATTCATATTTCCGATTTGGAGAGTTCACAAGCAAGCCGCAGTTGGACCATTCCTTCACATGGGAAACGTAACAAAAGGTATTGCATCTCGTTAATTCTTGTTCTAAAATAAACAAACAAAGTGTATTTGGAACTAAGGTTCTTATATTTTTGAGTTATTTGCCAAGAATGTTGTTACAGATAGTTTCTCACGAATCATATCGAAATACTTTTTGTACCCGGCAGCCGGGAAATGTGTTCAGAAAACTACATACGCGACAGCCTGAATTTTTATAGAATTTCTACCAAATATCTTAATTAATTCCTCTGAGAATAGTATATCTTTCTTTAGAAATGTCAAGCGATTTCAAGTATGATTTTGGCTTTGCATTTGAGGAATTTTTCGAGCTTGGGTATATAATAAAATCCCGATGTTTTCGACACTTAGAAATATTCGTGTTCTGGCACGCAGTCAACACTCATGGAATAATATCCACAAAAATTAAAATCAAGGTATATAATTCATGTTAAGACACCGTATACTCGCCCTGCAGCTTTGCTTGCAGTTAAGAGCAAATGCCCACAAAATTCAGTCAATCCACGGCCAGGGTCAAAATTTTGATTTCGCTCATATTTTGTCTATAGATAGGCATTACCAAATGAACAAACGTGGTGTAGTTTGTTTTTCCAAAGACCGCTTCAATTTGGCGAAAATCAAGAAAAACTATTTCTGCTGTCGGCGACTTCAAAACACCCAAAATTTGAGACAAAATCGGCTGCTTGCAAAACTTTGCTTGCATGCAAAAGGCGTGGAATTTGGGGAAAATCTTTTCCAGTGTATTAATTTATGAAGACTTTTACTCCTAGTTTAGTGTTAAATTTTCATCTTAGCGATAATCTGGAAGGTAAACAATAATATTTTAAAACTGCTTATTTTTCAAGCGACAGAAGTTTTAATTCAACTTGAAAGACGCGATTACAATTTTAAGCATGTGCTACACCTTGGTTTTTCCTCAAACTTAAGCTATAAGGTATTTAAACATTGTACTACAACATATGTAAAAACTGGCTTGGGTAATTTAGTTTGAAGATCACACGAAGTCTTCGAAGTTGAACGAATTTCGGCTGAAATATGAGATATTTGCATAGTTATAAAACGTTGCATTGTTGTTGTTGTGATGGCTGAACTTGTTTAAATGATGTCTGATGTGAAATCACTTACCTCAATGCCTTCTTCGGTCTTCTTCTTTTGTAATTGACTTTATGCCTCCAGCTGATCCGTACATGTTTCCCGAGGTTATTATCCAAGAACTGACGAGAGTGGCGTGAACAGCAGAATTCATTACAATTATACCTCATTGAATCCTTTGCTGTCAATTTTGATATTATGTGCATTTCAAAAGATTTACACCTTTCATAATGGCGCAAAGTTTCACAGCTAAACTTCCAATTAAGCTTCCAGAGTGCCTGTAAGGCTAAGGCAGGGTTTATTCTTATCCTTCTAACTTGCAAGGTTATTCTCAGTTCTTTCTGTTTGACGGTGATTACGGGAGTTGCGTGACAGAACAATGCCCTTCGCACCGGGAGGGTGTAGGGAAACAACGATCACGGATAGGAACCAAAAAAAAAAATTCAATTTTCTTAGTATTAATCAAGTCACAAATTATTGCTTTCATTTATAGTCCATTGTCTGGTGCAGTCTAATATCATAGTACAATTTAACCTGTAAGGAGGTAAAAAGAGCCTATAAAAGAAAAATATTCATTGGCTTCTTTTTCAAAAACTTACAAATAGCGTTATCACAAGTGGCAGGTCTAATTGTTAAGGCAACTGCCATAGAATTATTATTACAACTCTAATATCGTGTAATTCCGCTTTATTTTTAGTTAACAATTGGTCTGAACTTCTGAACTGAATGCTAGGAATCCAAAATACTAAAGGCTTCAGTAACGCCAAATTTTGCTGGCTGTATATTTACTCTTTTCGATCATATTCAGGGGCATAGCCAAGGGGGAGGGGGGTGTCCTGGGGTGCTCGTGACCCCCTCCCCCCCTTTAAGTAAACAACATACAAACCTTTTAATTCAGGTGGCGAAAAAGCGCGAATCTAAAGAATCGACATGTCATTTATCTTTTCTAGTGCTAGATAGTTACATACTTCATTTTCAGGACCTAGCATCTGCAGTGGACCATGTAAGTACCCTGGGTGTGACACAGTGTGATCCCCCAACCCACTCTTGGAAAGTCCTAACTACGACGCTGATATTTCGACAATATTTCACAATTAAGGTATTAGACTAAAACGTGGCCTGTCAGTGGGTGACTCTGCCTGGGTCCTACCTGGATGATGCTGTGACGACTCATCATCTCTAGCGAGAACTGTACTCAATTCTAAGAAAAATTACGCGCCTGATGGACTCTGGTCAGCAATTATCTACTTATTTTGGAGCTTAACTCGTGACCTAAACCGATACACTCTGTAAATGTTTTCAGGAATATATTGCCGATATATAACATGTTAACAGAAGTTTATACTTCTGGCCTTATTGAATGCCCTATAGAACACTACTTTCTCATGTTGAGTAAGTGGGAGTAAGGAGCTTTCGTCTTCCCCTTGTTGCCGCCAATTGGGATATACTTTGATAGCCTGAATTTTAATTTCAGATTCGGATTTTCAGATTGGGTGGATTAAGAGCAACTTCTTGAAGAATTTCGCTATCTTAACGTACCGAAGACTTCGTCATTCTTTGCGTTCTGCTTTTTGTCAAAATCACTTTCAGTTAGACCAGTCTTGGGAAGAAAACTGAAATCTGCTGGCGTGTCAGAAATTCAGAATTGGTAAAAAGGCGGTTAAATTCCCACTGCTCTCCCGGCCGGGCAGTCATCGTGGCCTTGACTACTGACGCTGTATCCACTTTCTGGCCGTTTGCTTTCCCAATAAGGAATTTGCTGGAAAAATAATCTTTCTGGTTTTCTGTAAATCGTGTTCTTCAAACGTGACTGGACTTCCGGGGCCCATCCGATTGGTAAACACTGTAGATTCGAAAGGATTAGTCGCTTTCTAAGTTCCTGTATCGGTGACACACCACCTGCAAACGGTTCCTGTTGCATAGTAGAGCACTGCACTGTCAAGAAGTAGTTTATGTTCTGAAGTACGTTCATGTTTTCCAAGGTCCAGATGGTGCTGCAAGGAGGAAAATCTCTGATACGTTTCTAAGCATCTTTTCAGTTGACAAGAGAAAAAACGGTTGAGGTACCAGTCGCAGCCACAGTCGCAGCCCCAATGTAACATCGACACACGGAATACCCCCGATGACTGGACAGAATCTACCATTTCCTCAGAAGCTTACTAGATGTTAGACCCTTGTTTTATATGGGCTCTCGTGACCTCTCTCGTGTGCCATTCAATAGACGCCGCCTTCCGACCACATAATTATAATCAATAATTCGTGTTTTTCGATTCGGGACAGCAAATGAAATAATCGACTCAAGATATCTCAAAAGCAAAAAAAAAAAAAAACACTTTTAGCAGGGTGAATCATAAACAAAAAATGTCGTTTACCGAACAATAAAGACCCCCCCCCCCCCCCCCCCCCCCTCTAGATCCACCACTGGTTTTGCCAGAAAAGGCATAAACTTAGTTCACCAGTGGTTAAGAAGAAAAATATTTTTGATGTTTATTTTTATTGACATATATAAAGAAGTACAAACATGATCAATTCGAGATTCTCGTAACACGATCTGTGAGCCCGCTTTGCTGAAACCTCTATATACTTATATTGGAAGCACTTAATGTAACATATGTCCGGAAACTCGACATCTCCAACCAATACCCAAATTATAACAGTACGTTGTAGAAATTAATCGGTGGATTATAAAATAAAGAAACCCCTTTCTGCCTTGCTAGTATATTAGAGGATAATGCCCCTGGCTGAAAGACTGTCCCTTTTTCACAGTTGCCCTCAAAGCTTCGCTTTTCGGCCAAATGGAATTCGGACAATCGATATTCGTGGAGCTGGAAAAGATGCGTGCTTTTGCCAGAATTAATTCAACAAAGTGCCACTATGGAAAGTAATACATTCCTCTATTTTGTTCCTGTCCCTTTTGTCAAGGCCACATTGGCCTCCCACAGTTGAGGTGTAAAAATTAATTAAATTAAGTACTACAAGCAAACAGAATATATTATTATAAAACCTTTTCTTTGTGTTTTTTTGCGAATGACTTGTCCTCGTCACGCAACACCGTCTATCTACGGGGCAACAATAAGGCTACGCTGATCACTGCACCCTTTCTCAATTCACGACTTTGTTCTAACCAATTAAGCGGACTGAACTGAGAAAAAAGCCCTTCCCCCAATAATATTAAATAAATAAATGTGATATCAGAGGTTTGTTAAACTGCACGTAAATGTTCGGCCATGACCTTCATTCAGTATAAAGGTCAAATTAAAACAGCGGACTTCTAAATCAGTACATTTTAGCTTCAAAGAAGTCAACAACAGGCAGAATACGTGCCACATGTTTAAGGAAAAAGATTTTAAATTCGATGTTTACACTTAAATCAGATTTTTGCTCGGGAAGTGCCCAGGAAGTGCCATGGATCCATTTGGTAGTGAAAGAGCGCTTGCGTTAATTATTCAATTATCTCATATTTCATCTGAAAATTTGCTCAACTTCGAAGACTTCGTGTGACCAGCAAACTAAATTACCCAAGCCAGTTTTTACACATGTTCTAGAACAATGTTTAGATATCTTATAGCTTAAGTTTGAGGAAAAACCAAGGTATAGCACATGCTTAAAATTGCAATCGCGTTTTTCAAGTTGAATTAAAACTTCTGTCGCTTAAAAAATATGCAGTTCTAAAATATTATTGTTTACCTTCCAGATTATCGCTAAGATGAAAATTTACCACTAAACTAGGAGTAAAAGTCTTCATAAATTAATACACTGGAAAAGATTTTCCCCAAATTCCATGCCTTTTGCATGCAAGCAAAGTTTTCCAAGCAGCCGATTTTGTCTCAAATTTTGGGTGTTTTGAAGTCGCCGACAGCAGTAATAGTTTTTCTCGATTTTCGACAAATTGAAGCGGTCTTTGGAAAAACAAACTACACCACGTTGTGTTATTTGGTAATGTCTATCTATAGACAAAATATGAAGGAAATCAAAATTTTGAGCCTGGCCGCGAAATTTCAATTTTGCGCGATTTTAACTGGCATTCGCTCTTAACATTTATTTGTTGCTGTTTGCTTGCGGTTAGCATTTTACCCTGTAGTTTGCTTTCGGTTAACATTTAATATTTACTGCAATTTGCTTGCGGTTAGCATTTATTTTGTGGTTGGGCGACTATATGTTAATCAAAACCGTCTGAGAGTGTTTGATCTTTATTAAGAAATGCCTAGCGATTCTAAACAAATGTTTTGATTTTGTAGGGACTAATTCTCCCAGCGTCGACATACAATAAAAACATCGACCCACGGGAACGGTTTTTCAAAAAAACTAGATACCCGGCAGTCAAAAATGTTCACATAATTTCCACTGGCAGGTTCTTTCAAACTAATTGCGTTGCTTACAATGACAGAGTTTAGCCCTGAAATTATCATGAAATCGCCCAAAATCCCAAAGAATTTTATGCCACGTAAAGTTTACTCTATTTGAAGCGACGAGGGAGAAGAAAGTTTTCAATGTTACAACGTCCAGCGAACGGCTAAATGCTTCGGCTAAACTCCCACACAGCAGAAGTTATTTATGACAGACACTCAGGCATAATAACAATTTTTTACACGGTTTAGCGTTCCTGAGTTACATTTTTACAATCTTCCCTGCTGGTTTTCAATCGCTCTGGCCGCTTTCTTCAGAGATATCATAAAACAAAACCGATAATAAACTGCCAGACAGAGATAATTTATACATATAAAAGTTGTGAGTGCGATTATTATACACACTGAACAAATTACGTTTCCACGTAATGACAGAGAGCGGAAGCCATTTTCAAAGCTTGGAAATAGAATTGAGTTACCAAATTAGCCACTCGGCACTAGTTTCTCCGGTATTCGTGAGTTCTGCATTCTGTCTTACATGAAGTGAATCTAAATTTGAATATCGTCTTTGTTTGCCCGATTGTCTTTTGTCTATTTGTTGTTCGGCGCTCATGAGGAACTTGTAGAAGACAACTTGCCAGTTTATTCTTTTAATTTTGCTAGTTTATACGTAGCATTTTATTCGCGTGGAATTTAAAGCGAAAATCGTTTAATATCGACACCAAACCCACAAAAAAATAGCAAAGTAGAACCTGTTGCTTCCATTGTGTGAGGTGAATGTACATTAACCCTCGGGGAAATGGCAACTGGACGCTTAATAGCGAAAACGAAGCCAAATATTGTATATCAGATTCTTGCTGGCCCGGCTTAATAGGGGCAAACACAATAGAAGAACGAACGCTCACCGGGACGGCAGGAAGGTGGCCGCGGGATTTTACTAACTGGCTGTTTAATAGGGGTTCGACTGTAGTCGGATTAAGTGATATGATTATCAGTGAGGCAACTGTGACTTACTCTTTCAAGTCATGTACGAATACTTTTATAAGGGTCGATCTTGAGTACACGCCATGCAGCATTACAAGTGGTTCTGTATGCGGCAAGATGCCAAGATGTTTCACTGAGTTAGAAACAGACACAACAAAAAAGCAATTTAACTCGGTATTTCATTCAACGACATCGTAGATAAACTAATGGAATAGAAAAAGATCACTTCAATTGCAAGCCGAAACGCTTACAAAAACTAAAAAAAACTAGCTAAAAAACCTTGACACCAAGGGTCAAAATATTAATTCTCCTGGCTCTCTGTTATACAATCTGTTGTTACTCACTGTTTGCACACTTCTATCTTTTTCGGCAAGCTGAAAATGTTAATTCTCCTTTTCTGACTGCTATGCTTTTCCATAAGATTTAATTAATGAGAATTTCATTTTTATTTTCTCATCGCCTGATTGCTTGCCAATGTGTTGATATTGTAAGGAGAAGTTGGATGTCGATCACCTTTCCAAAGGTATTCCTTAATGACATATGTCATTAAGCTTTGTTTCTTACAAGTGATCTCCACACAATGAACAAAGGTATTCCAAGCCGAATTTTCGTGTTCTACAGTAGGTAAACAAGCTAGGTTGAAAAACTGTTTTCGTTTTATGCTGACTAGTTTGTTACACAGTTGGCGTCAGAGGCGCGAGAGTGAAAATGTTCCGCTTGATCTTTTTGTTGGCTCTTGTGTTTTTCTTGAGTTCCTTCGCTTCGCAGAATAAATCTGCAAACCAGGTAACAATAAACGCTGAACTTAGTGATTATTCGCCGATTTTTCATCGCTTCCAAATTGTAATGAAGTCGAGGAGCGGTGTTTTCTTATTCGAAGTTTTTTTCATTATTATTTTCGGTGAAAACCTAATAGTGCCTTGCAGTCGAATGCAAAAGTTAATCTCGTTTTATCCATATATAGAGTACTGGAAGTACAATTAAACCAAATTGCTGCGTGCAACAAGCTGGATGCGGTAAAGATGGTTAGTCAATGATCTTCAAATAATTTCATTTTACCCTCACAGTTTTCCCGAACGATTTTGCTGAGCGTATTTCAGTAATGTCTATTTGTTTTAATTTTCTCGCCAGGAAAAGACGGAAAAGATGGTCAAAACGGTGAGTTTTAAATACTGTTAGTCTCTTACTGAGTTTATTGTAAAGAAACTTTCCATTTCTACTAATAAAATATCAATTTATTTATCGATAATCGAACGACGATTTGTTTTCCACACAGGAAAGGATGGGCGCGACGGGATAAACGGTGATGTAGTTATTTTTATGTAATGTATATGAAATGATTCACATATGAACTGCGGAAGTATATGGAAGTGATAAATAATCATCGCAGTGAATTTCCAATTTTAAGCAATTGGAATAAAGAAGCTTGAAAAAATTATATCTATTAGCCAAAAGCAAGTAACCTTGCATTCTTATCGATAAAAAAAAAAGTTTTCAGAAAAAGTGCTGCTAAAGGAGTGTTCTGTATAAAAATATATATCAGCGGAATTGCTGTCAATGTTTTGCCATGTGACATTTTCTACTGATCGCCATTCTGATTTCCAACACAGGACGTGACGGACGCGATGGGGCAGTTGGGGCAAAGGTTGGTTATGTGTTAACCTATTAAAGTACGATAACATTAAAGTACGACATAAACGCAAAATACGCAATAAAATACAACCTGTCAGATGAAGTAATTGATTACAGGCGGCGATTCTTTTCAGCCACTTAATGACAACAAGTGAAGCACCAGCACAGGCACTTCATTACCATGGCTACAAAGTGATAATTTTAATTTAGCTTTGCTGTTTTTCAGGGAGAGAAAGGTGACACAGGGATGGGAGGAGGGGATGGAATTGCTGGCATCAAGGTTGGTAGAAGATTGCAAAAGTACGAAAAGAAATTTATCCTTTGTTCACCCAATAGAAGATAATCAACTACGAGAAGCACTATCACAGGAATTTGCATATTCTTGGTCAAAATGATGCTAAAAGGATGCCTATGTACCCGAAATGCGCTTAAAATACCACTTCGGGGACGT
Source organism: Meandrina meandrites (assembly GCA_963693305.1). Lineage (NCBI taxonomy): Eukaryota > Metazoa > Cnidaria > Anthozoa > Scleractinia > Meandrinidae > Meandrina > Meandrina meandrites. The sequence goes on along the minus strand of OY855905.1, from coordinate 19,255,037 downwards.
AGCTAGTAACAGGCGAACCGAGGCACTTGCCTCGGTCAAACGTGTGATTTATTTATTGTAAGAGGCAAAGTAGAAAGAAAGACAGGGAAAAAAGTGTTTTTTTCTTCTCATATTGCCTCAGTAAGAATTTTTGGCTGGCTACGGCGCTGCACGATGAAGATATCATGTTAATCGTTGAAATAATCGTGTGCGCAAATAGTAATTATTTCGTAGCGTTTTCTCAAGGCTAAAGCGGGCAGATTAAAAAAATATCTGCTCAAGTTTTTCAATTCAAGATCCAAAGTCGTGCGTGCTTAACTCATGATAAAATCCCTTTCCCTTCAATTCAGTAGTATATTAACTTTTAACAAATCTAAACCATTATTTTAAGATTTCAATTGATTAATTTTTCGAATGCCCGTAATATTGCCTCTATAAGGTGTTTTGTATTTCTTTTTTCATATTAAATATAGATAAAAGTTTGAGATATTAACGAAAGTTAGTTTTGTTCTACTGATACGAGAGGCCATTAATTTTGGAGGTTCTTGTCACAGAGAAACGTAATTAGATCAGTGCTCCTTGATTAAAGTATGTTAATTTATGGACGTCTTTTTCTCTATTTAGGGGAACAAAGGGGAACCAGGACTAAAAGGAAAGGATGGTACTCTTAGTGCAAAAGTTAGTTACATTGTCTCTTAGCTTAGAAACTGGGCTAAGAAAAAAGGATGGTACTCTTAGAACAAAAGTTACTTCTATTATCTCGTAGCTTAGAACCAGGACTAAGAAGAAAGGATGGTACTCTTAGTGCAAAAGTTACTTCTATTATCTCTTAGCTTAGAACCAGGACTAAGAAGAAAGGATGGTACTCTTAGAACAAAAGTTACTTCTATTATCTCTTAGCTTAGAACCAGGACTAAGAAGAAAGGATGGTACTCTTAGAACAAAAGTTACTTCTATTATCTCTTAGCTTAGAACCAGGACTAAGAAGAAAGGATGGTACTCTTAGAGCAAAAGTTACTTCTATTATCTCTTAGCTTAGAACCAGGACTAAGAAGAAAGGATGGTACTCTTAGAACAAAAGTTACTTCTATTATCTCTTAGCTTAGAACCAGGACTAAGAAGAAAGGATGGTACTCTTAGAGCAAAAGTTACTTCTATTATCTCTTAGCTTAGAACCAGGACTCAGAAGAAAGGATGGTAATTTTAGTGCAAAAGTTGGTTCCATTGTCTCTTAACCTAGAACCAGGACTAAGAAGAAAGGATGGTGCTCTTAGTGAAAAAGTTAGTTCCACTGTCTCTTCTCTTAGCTAAGAACCAAGACTAAGAAGAAAGGATAGTAATTTCAGAGCAAAAGTTAGTTCCATTGTCTCTCAGCTTAGCACCAGGACTAAGTAGAAAGGATGGTAATCAGGTTCAGGTTTAGTATATGCACCCCAGATTTCGCTGTTGTATGTCAAAATTGGAGAAATTATTGTCAAAAATTTTATTTGCAAAGGATGGGGACAATTGGTTGATATATGCATTTTGTTTTCTTAAACTGAAAAGAGAGTGAAGGGCCTTCTCTTCTAACTTGTCAAGTGCCATCTTAAAGTTATCCGTTGAAAAGATTAGTGTTCCCAAATAATCGTAGTTTTGAACAATTTAAATGATTTCATTGTATATAGGAAACTAGGATCAGTACTTTACTTAGCGCGATTTTCTTTCTTGGGACTGATACTTAACACCTAACATCCATGAACTGCAATTTGCAATCCTGTTTTACTGATCTTAGCAATATGACTAAATCGTCCGTATATAAAAGTGAATTTAATTTGTGCCGTTTTGTAGAACCAATTTTTATGGAACATGTATAGTGTTTGAATACATTTTATTTTTTTCGCTCAATTGAAAACAGCAATCTCCGTCCGATTAAATAGCTTAAATAAGAGTCCATCATGCCAAACCGAGTAGAAAGTTATTTTGAAATCTACAAAACAAGCGTAAATTCTATCGTTGTGCATAATGGTGATGTACATGATTATCTACTAACGTTGCAGTGAGAGGACATGGTCTGCTGTACGATTTTTTGGTAAGAGTTGCGAAGTATATTACAAGACTAAAAAATAGAATTTAAAATAGAACAGAACACTTTTCTCAGATAGCTTAACTTGAAACACAAATTCCCTGGTAATTTAATGGGTCAGTTCTTCCACCTGTTTTATATATATTGGGGCAATAAGTCTAAGGCATTGCACCTGAATTAAGAATTGAATTAAAAAGCTTAAAATATACGGACATCGTTTCTTGAAGGCTGCCTTTGATCATTTCACTTTTTTATTTTGTCTGAGAACGACGATTTGTTATTTTGAAACCTTTTAAATATTTCCGGTGATTAAGTAATCTAATGAGCATAACTGCTCTTTTCGAGTTGTTCTGAGTTCCATTATTATTAACTGCTGTGCAAGGTTTAAAGTATTCGCTTAAAACCAGGACTAAGAGGAAAGTAATTTTAATGCAAAGGGAAATTTCTCCCTTATCTTAGAAGGAGGACTTGCACAAAAAGACGGTAATTTTAGTGCACTAAGTAAGTTCCATTGTCCCATAGCTTAGAACTAGTTCTATCAGAATAGGATGGTAATAATAGCCTAGAAAGGTGAATTTTAATAGAAAGTTAAGGACTATGAGGAAAGGATGGTGCTTGGGCAGCAAACGTATGTTTCATTGCCACTGAAAAAAGAACAGTAGTGGGAAATTATGGCAATTCTACAAAAGTTAGTTACATTGTATATGGGATTAAAACTAAAAACTAGAGGAGAGATGGTTCATTTTATTTCTAGGAAAGGATGGTAACTAAGTGTAAAGGTAAGTTCCATTGCTCCTTAGCTTAGAATCAGGACTAAAAGGAAAGGTTGGTAATTTTAATAATAAAGTTGAAAAAGTTAACTTTTATTATTTTGTCCTGATTGAGGGCGAGAAAGGATCACACGGAGAAAAGGGACAGAAAGGAATGCCGGGAACATGTGACGCGCAGGTAATCAAATAATGAATAAAAATAATGAATAAACTTTACTCAGAAAGTGGTGTAAGAACCAGTCACTTGTCCAATCAGACATTTCTCTCTTAATTTCTTCATTAACTTTAACATAGGTTGAACATGCTGATTGAAGCAGACGGTGTAATTTGCTAATTGTACAGCAGGCTGACTTTTTTATTCTTCTGTTGATCTATTGTAGGGATCTTCCTCCTCTTCTCCCAATAAAACAACATGTTGTGTAACTGGTAAGAACAGCTGACGCAGTTTAAAACTGGTATTGTTTTGAGAAACTGGAATATGTTTAAAGAATTCTGACAATTTAGTTAAAAAATAGTGCCAAAACTGTTTTTGGTTTTCTTGAAAATCACTGAAAACAACGCCCAGAATACACGTCTTGTAAACTTGGCTTTTAAACAAGCGATGCTTTAGTAACAAATTAACTGTAATACTAATTTTAAAATTCTGGGTTTTGGAGTGGATATTGGAAGAAATGTTTACATAAGGAAAAACACAGTACTATTTACGCAGCTTCTGCCGATTCCTGGTTCTGTAAATTTGCTGTACTTTGTAGGGGTTTTCCCTTAATGAGGGTCGTACAGGGGGGGTCTCTGGCACGATTCACGGACGAAAAAAATAGCGAATCACGGATCACGGATATTGAAATTTCATTTTCCCGAATCACGAAAATAAGTACTCTTTTATCCTGTTCTTACGCTACAAATAGTGTTTGAAGAAATCAAAATTAATTAAGAAATTACGAAAATAAGAAAGAAACATGCTCTTTTATCCTGTTCTTACTCTACAAAGAGTGTTTGACGTTACGATAATTATACGGAGATCACATTTGAGGTCTCGCGTCTCAAAATCACGCAAAATAAAGTCAATAAAGTGGTGAAATCACGAATATCGGTTATTAATTCAAGCTCTTCACGTGTCACGCAAAACCTTCCGGTCACGGGTCACGAAGAATAAATTTACTAAATTCACGTTTCACGGAAAATAAAATCAGCTAATCACGCGTCACGAGAATACCCCTGTACGACCCTCCTTAATGGAAATAACATAAACGTTATTGTTACTGTAGTTAGCAAGTCAGTGGCAAAATGACAAATTACCGGAGTTAAGGGCCATTAATTAGGTCCAAGCTGAACTTAGAAAAGGAAAAACTAAATAAATTTTTCATCACCACTTATGACTATGCAATAGGCAGTTTATCACCTTTCACTCCTACGATGACAACAAAATTGTTTTGCTGGCGAAATATGAAGATTTTGAAAGCTACAATAATCGATCAATCAAAAATCGAAATTCTGTTCTCTGGCAATTTTCACCTACCGGCAAAATTACTCATAACAAAATTCTGTGTAACCACAGATGAAGTTGAAGGAGGTATTTCAAATAATCGTTATAAATATTAACAAATTTCGGTATGAAGTTAAGTGAAACATTACTGCCATACACTCAGCGTACCAATTATTTTTGTTTTCGATCATAGCTTAGTGCTAGTTCGTTCAAAGCATAAGAATTTTAACGAGAATAAATGTCGTTAAAGTGCACGTGGTGTTTAAAGCTACTGGATAAAAGTTCATTTGTCAAGCTTAATAATTATATTTTTTTTCTAAGGATGTCCTAGTGGTTTTCACTTCTTTGAGAAAGTTCAAGATCTTCCAACCAGAGGAGCTATAGATGTTGAACATTTCACCATTAATGGAAGTCTGTTTCTCGCTTTTGCCAACTATCACGGCGACATTTATAAACATAAGACAGGCTCCATGATCTACAAGATGGATGAACAGACTGGAAAATTTACTTTGCATCAGACCCTGAAAACTAGAGGTGCTTTCGGCCTTGAATACTTTTCAATCGCTGATAAACATTTTCTCGCTGTTGCGAATCATTGGGATGGAACTTTCCAACTTGACTCTGCAGTTTATCAGTGGAATGGACAGCAGTTTGTGATCTTTCAGAAAATACCCACTAAAGGAGCAGGCCAGTTCGCATTTTTTGCAATAAATAAGGGAAAGTATCTGGCCGTGGCGAACTATTATGACGGAAGTACCCGTTTCGTTAAATCAATCATCTACAAATGGAGCAGCGGCAAGTTTAACAAGTTTCAGGAGATAGCAACTGAAGGTGCTCAGAGATGTACGACATTTGTTATAAACAATGACACTTTCATCGCCTTTGCAAACTATTACAACTCCAAAAAGAAGTATTCTGTTCAGTCCACTGTCTTTAAGTGGTCAGGAAGACATTTTGTCAAACTGCAGTCTCTTCAGACGTATGGAACATACGGTGTGAAGTCTTTTAACATCAATGGTCACACATTCCTTGCCTTTGCCAACTGGTATTCTGGAAGTAAACGCAACATCGACTCCTTCATTTACAAGTGGGATGGCAACAAGTTTGTCCTATTCCAGTCCATTCCTACTCGTGGAGGCAGGGCTTTTCATCCCTTTGTGATAAGTGGTCAAACGTACTTTGGTGTGGCTAATTACTATGACGACACTCAGAAACACAATACTCGGTCAGTTGTGTACCAGGCCTCTGGAGCGCAGTTCGTGAAATACCAAGAGATTCCAACACACGGAGCGCACGATATGACGTCATTTGAGTACAAAGGTCACACTTACCTGGCAGTGGCATGCTATCACAACGACCAGAAATACAACATCAACAGCGCCCTGTACAAGTGGGTATAGAGACAGCAACAATTGACCTGGATTAGAAAAATTATCACAAAAAAATAGCATATGCATAGCGATAGACAAGATTTTAGATATGCTTTTACATAGGCTCTCATCTGTAGTCCTAACCTAAGGTTACACAGTGGCGACTTCGCCTTTTTAAAGTTTAAGTGCTGTCATCTTAATAAATCCGTTATAAGAAGAAAAGGGAAAATATCACGAGATTTTACAGTAAGTGTCCTAGGCTGAAATTGTTCTAATTACTTCGACATTTGTTGTTATATAGCTTAGAAAAATCTCAACAAGAATTAAGGGGAACATAGAACGAGACCGCCGTAGAGAACTTCCTATAGTAGCCAAACAGGGAGAAAACTTTTTCTTTTCTCTTAAAACGATAACGTTTCTTGTTAACTGTGCAGAACTGTAAAGTTTGTTGCGGGCAGCGTTACTCTAGGAGATTTAACAATAAAGCTGTGCTTGGAACATAACATATGCCACTCCTCTCGGTTGTTGTCTGGTTAACGTGCTAATTATTTTATGCAATGGTTAAACCTGAAGCGCCTGTTGAAATCCCGAAGGCAACAGTCCTACATTTCCCTCTTCCTCCTCTTCCTCCTCCTCCTCCATCTCCACTACGAAGGAGGTTTAGAACGTCCAGTGAGGTTTCTTCAATGTGGCAACTTCTTTTCTGAACAGTTAAGTCGAGGTAGCCTCTTATCGTGTGTCCACGCGTCAAAAGTAGAAAAGATAAATTGCTTTCCACCTTTGCTCGTATCTATCACAAAGTTTTGGCCCTTCTTTTTTATCGCAAAATATGGTGCATAGATTTGTTTCAACAGTCACAGCTGGCGTGCAGTCGTAATCTCATCACTTCACCTCGGTCGCCGTCAAAAAAACGCTAAAGCAAAATGATAATCGCATTCCAAAGTAAGTTTCTGCTTAGCAGATTTGACAAGTATCAGTAAATAAGCTTGTTCGCACTTTTACGAGAAATGGGGACAAGTATTTAGCAGTGGCAGAGTATTTTTATAGGAGTGCTCATTCCAAAAAAATCAGTCATCTATAAATGGGCCAGTGACAAGTACGGCATTTATAAACATAGGCACGCAATGCGTGGAAGAGTTATTTTTCGGGGCTGGTGGAAAAGAGAAACGTTGTTGCACTGTTGGATATTGGATTTCAGGTAGTGAAAGAGAATTAGCGCACGCTAATGGATATTAATTCTCAGCTAATGAGTTTGTTTGGTTACAATCTATAAGCTAAATTGATCACGTGAAAAATGTCAGAACTAATTACAGCAATCAGACACAACTTGATTGGCTCTTTGATACAAGTCCCAATCTGATTGGTGTCATGTACATACGTCACTTCCTCACCAAAGAAAGCGAAAGAACCACTGTGGCGCCTCAAAGTCTAAATTAATTTTATTTTGTTGTTAACCTTACCGCCACAGAGTCAACACTGAATATTTGAAAGGGTTTCTTTACCACAAATCTCTAAAAAATCTCCGGCAAGTATTGGCTCGGCTTATTAATGTTTTTTATTATTCCACTATTGCGCCATTTTTCCATATTAGGGCAAAAGAACGCGCAAAATATGCCACGTTATTACACTGTAGAACAGGGCAAAAATATGGACTGAAAGCGGAGCGACAAAATGGCTGAACCAAACTTTAGTTTTTAGTGGAATAATAAATCCCTTATTCGATGGTTTAACATATAATACGTGCGGACATTTTGCTCATTCCTCGTATTTTTCCTCGCCCCTTCGGGGCTCGAAAAAATACTACGCAACTCGCATAATATCCGCGCGTATTATATGTTAAACCATCGAATAAGGTGTATGAAATTCCTTTTTTAAGGAATGCCTATCAGACACAATATTACAATTCTGGTGGAGAAATGCATAGAAAATAATATCCAAAATGCCAGAAAGTGCCGCTAAATTAGCTTTTTGTTTGTCTATTCTCGCGGGAACAACGATGAGTTCTTATTAAAACTATGAAACTACTCGTGCGTGAAAAACAAGAGTGTCAAGTTACCGATCTTAGCTAAAAATAGCTTTCACTGTGCTTTCAGGAGGAAAAAAAACGGTTTAAAATGTTATGTGGTCATGTATCGAAAACCTAGGCTGCAATTTTTTCTGTGAAAAAGATTTTCAGAGTGGGTAAGAAACGATTTTGAAACGAACGTGCCTGAACATATTGCGATTACGTCATTCTTAGGGGGAAAACCTTCAGAGATATTTGCGGTCACCCGTGTTATTACTTTAGCAAAGCGGTTGTTAGTAATTCGAGGAACGAAAAACAACAACTATCCCGAAATTTGTAAACCATTAAAGGAAGGTTTGTTACCAGAGTCATGCAAATAGAGAACAAGAAATACCGGTAGATCTTTTGAACAATTTGGTACTTTCGTTGCCGAAACTGGAATTTCGTTACCTGATTTACGCGCTTTCTGATACCACATGGAAAGCAACGGTTCTTGTCCGATCGCTGAAGTTAAGCCCTGTTGGGCGGGGTTAGTACTTGGATGGGTGACCAACTGAAAATACCCCTTGTTGTGGGCATTTCATTTCTCTTCCTTTTTTTTCTTACGAAATAAGTAACTTTTCAGGCCCTTCTATTTTTTTTTTGTCAACGGCTTTTTTGACTTGCTTCGACTTTGTACGTTTCATTGTCTCGATTGGGGCAAGGCTATCCCCTTTTTTTCTCTGTTTAGCGTCGTCCGACCGACCCAGATTTTCGCGTATTCAAAAAAAAAATTATGTAGAAGGCAATGACACATTATTTCAAACAAATGTCACTTTAATCCGAAACATAGGCAATTTTTTGCCATACAGTTTTGGTCGTTCATCCTTTTTGCGCTGTTCTCGCTTGAATTTAACCAGGATGTCGATTTTTCCTTCCTATCCTCCATTGCCGCCATGTTGACTTTATAACCACGTCGTGTTGTTTCCAGGCTCCACGGATATTACGCTGAGATACCGGGCCTCCTAGTTCCAGACTCCTTTTCCAATTTTTATTTTGTTTCTTTTTTTTTCTTTTCCGACCGACCAACCCAAAATCAGAAAACGCATTCGACAGTAAACGAAAAAAAAAGGGATGGCCCAAGCAAGTCCGAGGGGCAGTCACGCTTCTCGAAATCCTCACTCGAAATAAACTCGACAACTTGGCTCTAGATCGACCTCGAAGGATAAAGAATATATGCATGCCCTTTATTTTGTGAGATATATTTACTGTTTGTTTGTTGTTGTTTTTTTGTTAAAAAACAAAAGAAAAAAAAAAACAGAAAAAAATCCCGTTCCGCTGTTTCTCGTTCCGTCGTTCCGCCGTTCCACCGTTCCGTGTTCCGTCGTTCTGCGGATTACTAACAACCTAGCAAAGCTCCTACAAAAGCTACTCTTTTTAACCGAGTGAAGACAGTTTAAACACCGCGCGTTTATAGTCTAAACGAATTTTTGTTTAATTTCTTTAACAGTCGCTCTTACAAACAACTCACAGTACGTCAGTTTATTCTTATTTGGGGAGCCATATTCAGCGGCATTAATGTTACAAAACGTTGAGCAGACGTACAACACCGAGATTAAAATTGGAATTCAAAACATTTATTTTTTATTGTGTTCGACGAAAGAGAATGCAAACCTAATTTTGACCTGTGGTTTCGATAGCTGGTGTCCTGTGCACGGTTATATGCAGAAAAATTCCACAATCCTGTAAGGTTACCAAAATGGCCCCGCGCCAGGAGCCATAATGGGAGGAGACCGTAAGCGCGAGATCTGGCCTTGTCCCTATGATATGGGACAAAATTTCTATTTTTAGAACAAATCCTGTCATCCCGCGTGACGCGCGCGCGTACTGCCGCGAGGATTTTCGCGAGGACGTCGCGAGGAGAAATATAAACAAAATGGCGTCCAAAATAACCTCTGCAAGTGAAGTAAACACTGGCTTTCTTTCATCAGTTTCTATTCCTAATTTACGTCAAGGTCTCCTTGAGCACTTCTTTGAATGTAGCCATGAAAGTGAGGATGATTCAAGTGATTCGGATATCTGCAGTAGTATTTTTTTTCGGACAAATCCAGTCGCGAAGACTCGTTAAACATGTCGTACAAGGACTCACACAGTGGTCAAGACAATTTACGAAACGTTTCACAGCGCAGCGATATGGGCAACCAAAAAATACAGAATGACAGCAAAAAAAGCAGAAACCATATTTTTGCCGAAATACGATTGTATACGCAATTTCGACCTTTCCTTGATGCTTTGTTGTAAGTCACATGTGACTTTCATATCATATAAAATTACATATATACTGCATAATGAAAATATTTTCATTTAAGTCACTTATCCGACTAATGCTGCTCCAAAATATTTCTTTTAGTATCCTGTATTATAATTTGCAGTGCAGCTAAAACATTGTTGAAAAGTATGGAAAGATCGGAAACTTCCAGCAAAAGTTGTAAACAAATGAAGCAGAAGAGGATTCATTTTTTTTTCGAATTAAAAAAAAATCTACCGATTTTTTTTCGTTTACTTTCAAGTATGAAAAAATGCAGCATATGTGCAAACGGCTTTATCTAGTTTCGTGCATGTGTCTAGTCTCGATGAAACCGATTCGACTTTGGCTCGCCAAGATAGCTACCTTTCGTCTTCAATTTTGGAGCGCTTTGAAAACGCTCTTGTTACAGTAAATTATTCACACTACCCGCATTCTCAAGATTATTTAGCACCTGGAAATAAACATGCCACGGTTAAAATTGCGGCTGAGCTTTGTATTCATGTATTTTATTTAGCAATGAATGTGGTACGTGGCGTGCCATGTTCAATTCCAGGTGCTAAATAATCTTGAGAATGCGGCAAGTTTGAATAATTTACTGTTACCCGAGGGTTTTCAAATGGAAGACGCGGAGTAGCTATCTTGGCAAGCAAAATTCGACGTATTTCATCGAGACTAGATTCACGAAAGTAGACAAAGCCGTTTGCATTTATGCTGTATTTTCTCATACTTACAAATACAAGAAAAAACGCACCGTAAACCTCTTCCTCCTAATTTGTTTACAACTTTTATTTGCTAGGAGTTTCCGATCTTTCCATACTTTTCAGCAACGTTTTAGTTGGCATTAAGCTTTCAAATAATCTATGGGATCTTAGCATAGCTTGAACGTTGTTGTAGCTCCCAATTATACACGAGCATAATATTTTGAAGCGAAAGTTTAACAGTCAACTGTGCAGCAATTTCTACTCAGCCGATTTCGTTGAAACTTGCTCACACTAAAAATTGGATAATTTGAACTTGTTGACTTTGATAAGAAAAAATCTATCGTCGCGTTTAGAAAATGTTCGCGTTCTTTTCATAAATATATTTTTTCAAAAGCGCTAATATCTCGTGATCGTTTGCCTTGTTTGCCCTTTACTTTAAAGCTTTATAAAATTTGAACATTTGCTATTTCGATTGCTAAAAATCAGAAAAATCGGGTGAGGTTTACATGTCCAAAGCTTGATTTAGAAAAGAGCACCTCCGTTCCCCAAAAATAGCCGCGGGCCATCTTAACCAAAGTACAATCCAAATGTAAACGAGTCATCGTGAATTTTATCTTACTGAGAAAACTTCTCTAGATTAGTCTTGTGCTTAACTGACAAAAAATCCAGGAGATGAATTTAGCACGATACGGAAGCTGCGCAGCCTAATGTATAATTTTATGGTTCACAGAACGACTGATTTATTTTTCGTTCTCAAGTTTTAACACAGAGTCTTTTGTGGCAGATTTACTCGCGACTCACATGATACACGCAACTCCGGCAACATCGACGCGAGAACCCACGCATCCGCGCGTGTCTGCCTGTTCTAAACATAGGCACGCTAAGCGTGCAGGAGTTATTTTTTCAATTGATTGGGTGGCTTGGGGTAGTACTGGTGTCAGTCCTGTTAGGATGGTTTATTTCATGGGTTGAGCTATTTGTGCATGGTTCATGTGCACGGTCCATCGCGCCGACTAAGAGCAACTTTTGGAAAAATAACTCAAAAACAGTTTAAAAAGAAATTGTGCAAATGTTCTAAAATTAGGCTGCTTTCCCTTATATGGGGAAAGCAGCTCCCTACTGTGGTGTGCAACCGATCGATCGAACCATACTGTTGAAGACAAAAAATACGTCAGTAATTTCTTCAAACGTAAACAGAAAAAAATATCTGGTAGTCACTTTTAAGGTTACCTTGATGTTTAACTATCCATCTCCTTTCATTCCAAGCCGAAAGAAAACCGCTAAGCACATCAAAACATGGATAGACCCTTTCACGGTTTCTGACGCCATCTTGGTTGGGGGGCAAACACGGCAAAATTTACAGTAAATGTATGGGACAAATCGGGAGTTTGGCGCTCGATAATTCGAGAAAGGTTGACATTCTGTAATTTCTATGAATTACAAACTTAAAATACTAGCTAAAAGAGTTAACCGATAAAATTTGAGAATTTTACTCTCACTAAGAAAGCCGCAAATTAAAATTTTCATTTTTCATATATTTGTCTGTAAAATGGAGCCGCCGTTCGCGGGAAAATTTAGAAGCATTTGTATGAAAAACTAAAAGTAAGATTTCTCGTTTCAAAGTAAACTGATCCCCTTCAAATTTAATCGGTTAACACTTTTATCTAGTATCTTTAGTTTGCAATTCACAAAAGTTTCAGAATGTCAACGGTCCTCGAATTGTCGGGCATCAAACTCCCGATTTTTCCCATACATTCACTGTAAATTTTGCCGTGTTTGCCCCCAAGCAAGATGGCGTCAGAAACCGTGAAAGGGTCTATTGAAAACTGTTGACAACATTTACCGTAAACATGATCACAAAATCGCAAACACGCTCACTAAGAAAGCCAAATTGACCCAGAAATTGCAAACGAATAGCCAGATGGAACAAGAACAAAGTATTCTCGGTTTCTGAAATGGCTCCATTATTTTCATCATCAATATAAAACAGAAACCTTTCTGCAAGCAAGGACGAATTTCTTTCGACGAACGCGAGAAACAAACAACTCTAGTCACCAGTGCATTTCGGCCAAACCACGTGACGATTTTACTTGGACTGGTACAATATTAATTTCGCAACCAGAAGCAGAAACGTGCCCTAACTTGTAAGCGTAACATTATCAGTGCCGATATTCCCACGGCCGTGCTAAAAATAGCTGTCGATGAAGTTGTGTTACACGCTTGACTGCACACCCAAAAAGCTAGTTTTCTTTTCAGCCGTTGTTTTTTGCGTGACGAGCCCAAACAACGGCTGTAAAGGAGACTACCAAAAAGCTGGCTGTCTTTTTTTTTCTTTTGCCTATGAGTAAACGTAACTGCAACCGCTTTGCGTTGGGAATATTAAATACACTAAAAAGGTATTGCGTCAGCCATGGAATGCGCTGACGTTGCAGCTTTCACTTTCGGTACGTGACAAACAAGAAATATGTTTACTTTGCATGTTTATTTCGCCAGAAGCGACGGTCGTAAATTTGTTTGCAATTTTGCGACTATTTGTCGATTTAGCCAGTTGAAGTGAATCTTTTGGCTGTTTCATCGAGGCGAGTTCAGAGATCTGAAGAAAATAAATTTGGCCGACGTAAACACTTGCAAGCATAACGTCATTGGTACGGAAATAACCGCATTGCACCGCCGTACTACTAAAGATAGCCATCAATGCGAAGCTTGAAGTGCGAGACTCGCACAACGACTACTATACCTTCCTACGGCCCTCACTCGCGGCACAAATGATGATTTTCTCTTGCTGTGCCATCCAACCACGTTGTCAAAACACCTAATTTAATATTTGCCAAGCAGACAAAACGTGCCCTTGTAACATCATCACGTCATGAGCTTTTCAAACGATAGTACAATAAATAACTCATGACCGCCCGTGTGAAGTCCTACTATTCCTAAGCAGGAAACGTCAAACCTTCTCCGGCCACATTCCAACCTCACTAAAATACCTATTATTTGGCAACTCCGGCTCGAACCCAAATAAACGCACATGTTTACCGAGAGAAAACAGTTTAAACACACCGCGCGGTTGGAATCTCAAATCTTTAACACTCGCCCTTACAAACAACAGCGTCAGTTTGTTCTCATTTGGGGACCAAAACAAAACGTTCAGCAAACACACAACACTCACATTAAAAATGGAAGTGACAACATTTATTCTCAATATACATATTTATTCTACTCAAAAACATCAAACATTTTAATATAAAGTGGTCAACAAATACTATACCCATATTGTGTCGTCAACTGAACCAGTTGATTCCGTAAACCAAGAGAATCACCTTCACCACGATGAAATTTCCAAACACTTTTCGCTTTCAGAACCCACACACAATGTTCTCACCCAAAGCTACATAAAAATCAAGACTTGGAATAGAGACTTCAGACCAACACGGCCCAAATAAGGTCGAATCTATAGCAAAACAAAAATGGCCGTACCTTGAACCCAAAACAAATATTCATAACAACGATCCATATATACAAGCCGCAATTTGATTGGTCCTTGATAGAATCCCAAATCTGATTGGTGTGAAATACATACATGAATGATCCACTCAACCATCCATCCACTTAATAGCCAAACACGTCTTCATGCCGACTAAGAGTTATTTTTTTAAAAAAATAACTCAAAAATATAAATATTGTCTCGTATCATAGGGTGCGTGGATGTCGCGCTTACGGTCTCCTCCCATTATGGCTCCTGCCCTGCGCTTGATTTTGTCTGGGGCATGTCGCGGCCGGGAAGCTGGTACCAACTTATGACAATTATTGCAGAAAACATTTTTTTGCTTGAAGCTAAAATTACAAATGGTTTATAGCATTTCATGTAAAAAGAGTGGGTAAAATAAGGATTAAAATTGTTTTATCGCTTCTTTGAAGTTGTGCGGATATATTCTTATTCGCAGAAATTTTAGGCATTTTGACTGCTTTTTTATTACCATAGTAGCAAACCCTCTGCATCGCACAAACGTCAGGTGACTCAAGTTGTGAACCAGCGTTAGACCCAGAGGTCACGGTAGCAGAAACAGTTACTGACATATGCACGGATTATGAGGCGGGATCTATCCTAAATGTTGCATTAAACCACCAATAAATAATAGACAATGTCGACTCTCAAAGTTGCAACAGAGCCTTTGACTTTAGCAGTGTGCTGCACTTATCAAAACTGTCAAATCTTCTTTCTTTCGAGGACGCCGGCCATAGCAGTTTATGACCTGAAAATAAACACACATATTGAGGATCTCGAGAGGCATTTATCCCGCGGGTTCGGGCTTGAGATAGACAGCATCAGGAAAGATGGAGACTGCCAGAATTCCATAACTAGTCATGGGCTTCTGAGACTGCGCATTCCGTAGCATTGTAAGACAATTATTGAAACTTGACTTTAAGGGAAACAGTGAATTAGAAAATCATTTGAAGTCACCTAATTTATTGGAGATTCATTTACATTGCGCCAGTTGTTTGTAAAGCAACTTATCGAAGGGAAAGACGAATATTTGGAATTTCTCTCCGCCGAAGCGACAATTTGCAGAGATGACAAACGAGTTCAAAACTGGCGATGTATTTGACCGGGAAATTGGCGATTCAACGATGAACGTTTGCTCGAATGTCCTCAGGATACCTATCGTAATTATAACTTCAAGCCGTTCAACTCCCGTTGTTCCTATAGTACCAGATATGTGTTTATCAAACACACCCTTATTCATCGCGTTCCACTATTACGGGGCTGGACCTTATGATGCTACATCTGAACAACAAATGCGATCCAGGTATGTATATGTTAAATCTATTCCCCGAGCTCTCCTTTCTGTGCCCTACGTGACAACAACAAGAGAAAGTACAAGGAAACCTGCGTGTGCATACAATAAAAATGTCTAGGCATATCAATAGTCCTACACGAACGGTATAAAAGGACCACGCGCGATTGACGCGCGAGCAGAACGCGACTAAAAGAAAATTTTGACACGTGGTTACTAAACATGTTTCGAGTTTAATGTGAACACACATTAGTCTCAGTAGCCTGATTCTCAGACGGTCCCGTTCGCTCGCGGCCAGGCACTCGCTGTATTCCCGAAAGAAGGAAGCGAGTGCCTGGCCGCGAGCGACCTGGAACCTGGACCATCTAAACATTAGGCTTAAGTCTCAGCTGTGTTTTCTCTGTTCTCTGCTGCGGCATGGGTGAGAAATTGGAAGATCTGAAATTTTAGCAAATGGAAAATGGGGTGTAGGGGCTGCTGAAGTACTTGATGAGAAGGTGGAGAGGATTACTCACCCAGCTGTATCTTATAAACTTTAGAGCTTATCAACTACTATGACTTCCAAAAATCTGGGGAAAAGGTGGACCACATAGTGTAGATCGGTTGTTAAAAATAGAAAACAGAAACTGACACTTCATGTAGGTATGACTCAAAAGATGCAGTTATAGCAGAATTCGGTAGCATAGATGACACAATAAAGCATCTGAATGCAAATGTCACTCTATAGCTATACAACTCATAACACATTAGATGATAATGACCAGCTGCAGTTTTTAACCACTACACACAGTGGCAGAGTATCAGGTACTAGAAGAAATTATTTTTAGCAAGATGCGAATCATTTGAGTGAAGGTAACTTTAACCATTATTAAACAATTATTATATAAACTGCAGTGGTATAGCGAGTGGTAGCAAATCGAGAAAAATGGTATCACACATGTGTGGATAAAAATGGTATCCACACATGTGTGATATCATTTTTTACCAATCAGCTCACAGAGTTTGCCATGTTACAATGCTCAATGGGCCAAGGTTTATTGATATTAAGTCGAAACATCTTCGGATCTTCCTCGGCAATCTTCGGGAATCTTCGGAAATCTTCGGAAATCTTCGGAAATTTTCGGAAAATGTTCGGAAACATTCGTATGACTACCGGACAACATTTTCAAAATCTTCTCGTGTTCAAATCGATATCTCACGAGTGAGCGCAGCGAACGAGTGAGATATCGAGTTGAACACTCGAACTCGACTCGATAAATTTCATATCTCCGCGCAACCATGTATTATTTTCTATGTATCTATGCACAGAAGGGTAAGAGTTTCTGAAGCCGATAGCAGAGAGCACTCTAGCCTATTTAGTGCTCTCCAAACTTCCCGCGTGCACTTCAACGCAATGGTACACAGCTAAAAACAGAACCAACTGTTTTATAACATTACCGGCGGAATTTTACTAATCAATCAATCAATCAATCAATTCTTATTTGCACCAATAGAAGTTTTCCAGTGGTGTCTAATTTATACCATTTTTTAGATGTCTTTCATATGTATTTAGTGTACATATGTCCCCGGATATGTCTTACTACGATTTTCAATTGAGTAAAGGACGGGGGAAGTTTGATGACAAGGTTTTGGCGTCAAAATTTCGTCGTTACCACGAGTAACCTGCTTAGTATCCATTGGTAACATATGTGTCACATGCCATAAAAGCCCGCCAAATCATGGAAGGGCTGAGTTCGACAAGTTACTATTGGAAACCGAGCCAGTTGCCCATGGTAACAACGTAGTTCAAACGTCAAAACTTTGTCCCCAAACTTCTTTCATACCTTACTCAACAGATAATCGTAGTACTTCCGCTTCAATTTGCGCCACTCTTGCGAAAAAAGAAATTTCTGACGAAACGATTTTCTATTGCGCGGTTATAATGTTTAGCTATGTTATGATATTTCTGGAAGATATACTTCTTTATTAAACAGGGCGAGGGGCGGCTGTGAAAACAGTATCTCACAATGGATGAAAGAAAGATGTGATGGATTTTTGGCAGTTTCTAACCAATAATCCCCCCCCCCCCCCCCCCCTACCACTGTGATAATTAATAAACATTGCCTTGAGTTGACGTCTAGATAAATTTATATGCTTTGTCAAGTCAGGTTAAGGTACAATAGTCATGCAAACAAGAGATTCGCCTGTTTGGCCGCCATGCAAAATCAAGGTACCAGGAGTTTTGCGTAAAAAGTGAGACAGGAGGGAGAGGAAGAAGAAATCTGAAGACGAAACCAAAGGATCATGTGTTGACACACCTGGCAAACGACGGTCAAAGTGCCCTTGCTTGAACTGAGGTAAACGCAGGTGAGCAGAGGTAAACGCAGGTAAACGCAGATGAACGGAGGTTAACGCAGCTAAACGCAGGTGAACGGAGGTGAACGCAGGTAAACTAAGGTAAACGGAGGTGAACAGAGGCAAACGGAAGTGAACGGCTGGAAAGTGGAGGTGTTCATACGCTTAGTGATGTTGGTAAGTGGACATAATATGTAAATTACATGAAGAAGTTGATAAGGCGACTACAAAAATTATGGAATTCAGCCATGAAGTACATACCGACTCAAGGTGCTGGAGGAAGCCCAAAGTTTGCAAATCATATTAATACTTTCCGAATTGTCGAGTATTACGCGCGTTGCGTTAATGTATTTATAGGTAAGAGTAAAAATAAATTAAAATATCGGTTAAAATGCGTTTAAAAGCTTTAGAACAAAAAATAAACTTAACAGCGACAATATGTGATGTGGAATGTAAACTTTACTGGCTGTTTATAATACTTTCTTTCGATATCAATTTTACCTAAAATGTTTCATACAAATCCTTATAATTTTGCTGCCGCTATTTTGAGTTGTTATAACAGGAGCCTGGGCACTCAGTCATAAATTAGACCTTGAAGTTTTTTTTTTCAGGCTTCTTTATTCCAATTGCTTAAATTGGAAATTCACTGTGATCATCATTTATCACTATCATAAACATCCGTAGTTTATATATGAATCATTTCATCCCTCTCACGGGAAAATAAGAACTCACAATTGAACTCGCTTTCAATGCGTGGCTTCATACCTCAGTTGGTAGGGCATCACAACCTCTCTCCTCCGCAGAGGCCTCTTTTATTTTTTTGTACGGGGGAGAGGTTACAAGTAAGTGCGCGAAGCCTGGGGAGAATAGAAACGAAAGCGCGCTCCCCCAATTTTTCATTTTTCGTGTTTTTTTTGTCGCCCCCTCCACTGTAGGAGCCTCTGAGAAGGAGAGAGCATCACAACGGTATCGCAGAGGGCACAGGTTCAAACCCTGTTGAAGCCCTAGTTTTTTTTTGTCTTCCTTATTCCAATTGCTTAAATTGGAAATTCACTGTGATGATCATTTATCAATGTCACTTTGAGTTTAGCTGGGCATATTTCTACCTAGTATGACGGGTGGTTGTTGGTTCGCCAAAAAGACCATAGGAAAAAGATTCTTGTTACGGTGATTTTAGGCCACTAAGGGAGGCTTTGGCGAGAGCCACTGGTACACTATCTCGTACCAAGGTTTGTTTGAAACACCTGCGATAGAACGAAAAGAAGGACAACCGATGTTCCTGTACATTGTCAGAGACGCATGAACGAACACCTGGACCAACAAGTGGAAAACAACATAAATTACCGTCTGGGTTCAAAATGGTGCTATAAATGCAGAGCAGCTTGGTACAGTCTAGCCTGCGTGAAGGAAATGGAGACGTCTGCACGCAGGCTAGGTACAGTCAGCCTGAGTTCCCAGTCGCAGAGAGACGAAAGGTGACATTCTCAACACATCAAATACTCATATATTATTATATAAGCTGCAGTGCTTTAGCGAGTGGTAGCAAATCGAGAATGAAAGATCTCTTCGAGATTCGACTATTTCGCATGGAGTATGCCTTGGGGAAATGTTAGTATTGAAGGCGATTTGTGATGCATTAACCCATTGACTCACAGTGCAGAAGGCTTTTATTAGCGCTCACCCACCCCCACCCACCCCCCCCCCCCCCAAAAAAAAAAAATTCCTGGCTCTTTTACGGCTTTTAACACAAACGTGCGACTGGGAAAAAATATACCATATGCGTACTAAATTCAGACAAGCAATTCTTTGAAAGACCAATTCATGGTTAGAAATGTTAATTATCAACCTTGATCAATTGATCCCAAACCAAACTTGAAGACAGTGAAAAAAATTTCTTCACCTCCGCGCGTCATTTTAACAACTCGCAAAAACACGAACTCTTTCTACAAAATATAACACTAGTTCGAAACACTCTGGTGAAAGGTAGGCTTTCATTCTGTACAACTGTCACTGGCATTTATTTAACCATCACCAGCGGTAACTGGGGATAATAATTTGCGAATCATGGTGCCGTGAGATAGCGGACAACTACTGAATTTCTTCCACAAAATTAACACTCACATTGCTTTTTATGAAAGGTAGGTTTTCATTCTGTATAACTGTCACTGACATTTATTTAACCACCAGTGGTATTATCTTGGTACAGAAAAGCGGTAATTGGAGATAAGCCGTGAGATTGCCGTGAGATAGCGGAAAACTACTGAATTCCTTCCACAAACACTCAGATTGCTTTTTATACTATCCATCACTATAACTAATAACAAAAAAAATACTTGTTTGCATTTTCCGAAGTACTGCAGTAAATCTTTGCATGTAAAAGGTCGTAAACTGAACACAATTATTAAATAAACAACAATGCGATGGTACAGTAAGTCGGCCGAACGCTGCATATCAGATGTCACCATGCGCTTTTCAAATCAATACGCTTCAGAAGCCTAAAATTCCAAACGTAAACTGGGCAAATGAAAGAAACTTGAAGGAAGTTTTGTTTTAGATTAATTCTCATTTCAAGATGTAGCTACTAATGTATCAAACCTTCAAAATTCTGCATATTTTTGAAGCCGTGAGATCCTGCATTATTCACGCTAAAGCGTAAGTTTAATTTTAGCCCGACGGCTTTTTGCAGTCAATTTTTCACTAAGTGGCTTTACCGATCCTTCTAAAAATTCCATTTAAGTTCGAAGCAATATTGTACATTACCATTTTCCTGTCTGAAGTCTTGAGAAGTTGCTGTCGTGACCAAGTCCGTGAATTTTGGTCAAAACAAAAGATTGCGTGACGAGCTAAAAATACTTCTTTCAATGAAGACGACAAACAATAGACTTGTAACAATAGAAAATAGCATTGGCCAATATCCTCTGACAATGAAGATTCGCAGCAGCTTTTAAGCATGTAAAACTAAGCAATTCAATCGATGAATAGCACAGATCTTTAAAAAATACCTACCTGTAGTTTGCAAAAGGCTAGACAGGCTAAATGACGAGCGACGCGTGAAAATAACATTTCGGGATCGAAAACTGCGGACGCATTCCTATCCAGTGACGTTTTTATCACCCACAGCGAAAAGTATTCCCTTGACAAATTAAAACAGTCCCTTGAGAGTATACAAAAATGTGTGTCAGAGAGTGCCACCAATGATCCCAATTCTTACCATTTTCCTTGGTAACCAAGCAAAATAAAATAGTCGAAAAAATGGTATCCCACATGTGTGGATAAAAATGATATCCACACATGTGTGATACCATTTTTGACCAATCAGCTTGCAGAGTTTGCCATGTTCCAATGCTGAATGAGCCAAAGTAAATCGATATTAAGTGGAAAAATCTTCGGATCTTCCTCGGCAATCTTCGGCAATCTTCGGAAAACTTCGGAAATTCTCGGAAAATGTTCGGAAACATTCGTACAATCTTCGGACAACATTTTGAAAATTTTCGGAAATCTTCGGAAATGGTCGGAAATCTTCGGAAAATCGTCAAAAAATCGTAATTAGTAGGTTTATATAATAAAAAGAATAATACATGGTTTCTTGGAGATATGAAATTTATCTTCTCGTGTTCAAATCCGATATCTCACTCGTTCGCTGCGCTCACTCGTGAGCTATCCATTTGAACACTTGAAGATAAATTTCATATCTCCGCGAAACCATGTATTATCCTCTATATAATAATTATAAAAACAATATATAATTATAATAAAAACCTTCCCAGAATCCTTTGCAGCTGAAAAATCGTCAATGCCAAATAACTTGGTCAGTTTGAAGCCAGCAGGGGTACAACGTCGTACAGAAATAACTCTTAACAATAACCACTACTTGTATAAGACGTAGGGCGATGACGTCATTAGTCACGTGACATTGCTCTGAAGTTCGTTTTTGCTCACTGTGACGAAGATATTTTGTTACTGAAAAAGCAGTCATTGCAGTTTGAAGCACATTGGTGTGATGCATTTCAGACTGCCAGGGTACCGAACAAAATATAAATATTAAGGGAGCTATGTACAATTTTCAAAAAGTGGGAGTCTGGGTACAAGTGCGTATCTGGCGTTGCATTAAATGTGAGGAAACAACAAATTACATGTTGGTAGATATTTATATGTTAAGTACATTTTTATCACTTTTATTGTTATGACGTCATCGGTCACGTGACCAGAACGGACCGCATTTTAAAATTCGCTTGAAAACTTTACTAGTATCTCTCTCTTAGGATTTTTTAAGCGAAGTTATAGATTTTTAAATAGTTTTTTTAAAAATGGCCATTATTACTTTTTCCTGAAAACGTACGGCAGTCAAAAAATACAATTGAAAAGTTTGTTGGCTTTCTACTCAACGACTATTTGCGGTAGGAATAAAAGAAAATTTTGCCAAAGGCAGGAGTGCATGCTCTTTATGATGGCGTTGTCAGTTTCTTCTCATTTCAATTGCTTTTGTCGAGGATGGATTTAATTTCTTTCAGACGAAAGGAGTGGGCCTGGGGAGAAGTTAAGTAGCTGCCCCTCCCCTCACGTATTGCGGGCTCACGACAAGACCATTTTCAAAATGGTGACAAGAAGAGGGAATCTAAGGAGTGATTTTGAGATATAGAGGACAGTTTTGTCGATGTTTTTCCTTCTTGACGCGATCAAAACGACTCCCCAAACGTAGGGTATACCTCCTTTATTTGTATTCCCAATAAACAAGAATATGGAATGAGTAAAAACGTGCGAAAACGTGGGTAACAGAAACTTACAGGGACCTGAGGTAAGCGTTTCTCATTGTACAATGATTTTTTTTAGACTGGTTAAAGCTTATGTCTTCGACGTTTATCATGTTTATCAACTTAGCTCACTGGAATTAAAGCCGAGCTCGGCGTAAAAAAATAGATAGTGAGAACGAGGCGATAATATTAAAAGGCAGTCATTTCGTCGAGGCATACGTGAGGAAATGTTCCTCAAAAATTGACCAAATGGCCATTTCAGGCCGCAAAGAAAAATTACATCAGGGAAATTTGAAATTACTGTAACAGCTTGGATGTGATACCTTTGAAATTGGAAGAAATATTTCAGCTCAGTGTGATCTCTTTTTTTAAGTTAGGCTAGAGACTACTTGCAGTCAACCTGGTAGCTAATCTAGACTTCAATTAAACAGTGCTACTCACGTTTTGGAATTCCTCTTTGGGCATGTTTAATAAATGAGACCATTTCTTAACTTAAAATTTGTTCTTCCCATGATGTTTTATTGTATTGGTAAACATAGATTTACGTTTCTTTTGCATTTTGTGGTCTACAGGTAATTTTTGGGACTAATAGAATGCCTAATGTTTTGAGAGGATTTACAGAATTCAGAACTGAGGACATTCTGGATTACTGTTGAGTTAAACCATGGATTATAACAAGTTCAGGTAGTTGTTGATCTCTTAGTTTTGCACATAGTTAGGTGGCAGTCAATTCTAGCAATTCCCATCCTTCTCTCTACACACATTCATTACCTGAGGCATTTAAGATCTGCTTTTTGACCAGGCAATTTTCTACTTTATAAAAAATCTGCTTGACATTTTTTTAAGGCCTGTATTTTCAGTTGTTGAATGACCTTCAGTAGCATTTTGAAGAAGCAATATGAAAATTCGTGAGGCCTTAAACTTAAGCAAGCCAGAAAACCCTAATCCCAATACAAAGCTAACTGCACGCAACATGATGTACCGTTTGGTTAACCGGAGTACTATGTACATGTAAGCGAACCGGAATCGTATGTAGGCTAACTGGAATGGCTTGCAATATGGCTCTCATGTTTCATGACACATAAGTGCCATACAAGCCAGAAATACCTAACTCCAATAACTAGCATAACCTCAAGCCACCTCAGCTAACTTACTCAGGCTAGCTGGGGTACTGCTTAGGCTAACCAGAGAGCTTTTTAGGCTAACCAATGTGCTATTTATATATAGTGGAATGGCTCTCATGACTTGTTGGCTCACACTTTGTCAAGACCCAAGTTTTTTTTTTAACTCATATGGGAATTAGCCAAGTAGTAACTGAAAATTTGATTTAAATGAACTCCAGCTTAGTTTTGGTTGGCAACTTGCTCTACAAGAAAACCAAACATAGATTTCTGTGATGTAATGTTTTGAAATGAACGGATTACAAAAATTCAGCTTTAGGGTCCAATCAAATAATCTGACATTTTTTTTGCAATGATTAATGAAAGGAGGGGTGCAAAGAAAATTGATTTCTTCCTTGCCTGACCCAGGTAGACTGGGCAAGGTGAAACCATTATAAGCTTACCCAAAGTCTCATGTTTCTTTCGAAACAACTACAACAAAAAATAAAAATCCATAAATGTCATTTGGCTATCTAGCAAGTGGAAAATTTTATTGGATCCACTAGCCCAGCATAAAAGCAGCCAGTTTTTTTCACACACTGAAAAAGGCCGTTTAATTTTAATATACAGTCTGCATACTGGAAAATTGCAATTTCATCAAAATAAATAGTTTTTGTTTGTTTTGTTATATTTACAGGTGACTTGAAGACTTTGCAAGGGCATTCCTGTTAGTCAAAATGAACTCAAAAATACACATTGTGTCAATGTAATAAAATTGTCACATGATTGACTCCCACATGTTGCCAATTTAAACCTGAATGTGTAGTTCCAGAAAATATCCATACCCCACCACGGAGGGAATTCCAGCTAAGACCCCCCACCTCTCCGGAATTTCCATTTTCGTGAAGGAAAATAAACACCCCCTCCCCTCCGGAATTTCCAAAAGTTTCTTTCATACCCCCCTGTCCCTCTGGAAAAAGCAATTTAAAAAGAAATTGTGCAAATGTTCTAAACATTAGGCTGCATTCCATTGTAAACATCGCTATAGTGTTCAACCGATTGATCGAACCATCTTAACGATACATACTGTTGAAGACAAAAAATACGTCAGTGATTTCTTCAAACGTAAGCAGAAAAAATATCTGGTAGTCACTTGTAAGATTACCTTGATGTATAACAATCCATCCCCTTTCATTCCAATCCGAAAGAAAACCGCTAAATGTATTAGAACATGGATTGAAAACTGTTGACAACATTCACCTTAAACATGATCACAAAATCGCAAACACGCTCGCAGAGAAAGCCAAATTGACCCACAAAATTGCAAACAAATAGCCAGAAATAACAAGAACAAGATATTCTTGGGTTTCTGAAATTGTTACACTATTTTCATCATCAATAAACAGAAAAATGTTTGCAAACAAGGACGACTTTCTGTCGATCGAACGCGAGAAACAAACAACGCTAGTCACCAGTGCATTTCGGTCAAGCCACGTGACAATTTTACTTGGACTGGTACAAGTAATGGCGGTTGCATTCGTGGATCAACATGGAGGATTTCTGTGAACTTGTTAGCTTTCACTGTGCTTTCAGGAAGAAGAAAACCTGTTTAAAATGTAATATGGTCATGTATCAAAAACCTGGGCTGCTATTTTTTCTATGTAAAAGATTTTCAGAGTAGGTAAGAAACGATTTTGAAACAAATTTGCATGGCATCGAACTTGACCATCTGGAAATATAAATTCACTAACAACCCCCCTCTTCTCCGGAATTTCCTGGGCCTTTGACCCCCCCCACCCCTCTGGAATTTCCAATTCCCTCCGTGGTGGGGGTGTGGATATTTTCTGGAACCACACAATATAATTTAGTGACATTTATAGCTATTTATATAATATGAACATCCCAGAACCCAATATGGCTACATGTAAATACTGACACTTAATATTACATGTAAGTTTTAAAACCATTCTGGGGTTCATGACAAAAAATTTTGTTTCAATAAAAACATGTAAAAATAATGAAATAACAGAGAATTTACATCATTAATTATTATCGCAGACCATAAATTTTACTCCAGGTTAAGTTAATGTGTCAAGTTTTTTTTTTGCAGCACAGGCTTGGTTCAACAGGGTGTGGTTCCAAAAAATATCCATACCTCCCCAGAGGATGGTTCTTTGGTTTGGACCCTCCCACCCCCTTGGATTTCCAGTTTAGCTTCATACTTTCTTTTAAAAATTTGTGTTATTGAGACCCCAGTCTGCATGTTGGAAAGATAGCAATTATTATAAATAGTTTTTGTTTGTTTTGTTTCTATTTACAGGTGACTTGAAGACTTTGCAATGACATTCCTCTTAGTCAACTTGAAAATGAACTCAAAAATACACATTATTGTGTTAATGTAATAAAATTGTCACATGATTGATTCCCACATGCTGCCAATTTAAACCTGAATATACATTAGTGACGTTTATAGCTATTTATGTAATATGAACCCGGCGTCAAGAGTTCTCGTGGGCCCGATGAGGATAAGTAAGTGATTATGTAATATGGGCATCCCGGAACCCAATTAAGCTACATGTGAATACTGGCACTTTTTTACACGTAAGTTTTAAAACCATTCTGGGGCTCGTGACAAAATAATTTTGTTCCAATAAAAAAATTGAAATTACAGATAATTTACGTAATTATTATCACAGACCATAATGTTTACTCCAGGTTAAGTAAAGGTGTCGAGTTTTTTTTTTGCAGTACAGGCTAAAGTGTCTTCAATAGTTTAATGGCAGTCTAATTGGCCCCGCAGGGTTTTGGCCCAGAGGCCAAAACCCGAGGAGGCATCATCGTAGTCCGCGCGTATGTACAGTATCTATATAGTATACCAGACAAAATCTCGATTTGCCCAAAGTGGGCCCGCAGGTAGTATCGGTAGGTGTGATAAAATTTCCTGTACGGTGATTGGTCAATGATGGCGCAAGATAAACGATGATTGGGTGATAATGACAATGATAATGATAATGATAATTGGGTGATAATGAGCACGTGCACAAATGACAACAAGTCAACAAAGGACGCTTGCAAACGTTGATTGCAGTTGGGTTGCTGCAGTTTCCTTCGAGCTTTCTTGATTGCACAAGGTCTAGAAGCCGAAACTTACGCAATTGATATGATCAAAAGCAAGAATAGTACGTATTGGTCTAGAAAGTTCTCTTGTTAGCGCGTTGCGAGCAGCTCTCGTTTGCTCGCAGGATTGACAGACTCAAATCCGAAATCGAGATTTGTCAGACACAAATCACACTTTACACGAGGGGTTTGAAAGACTCAGGACACAACCAAGATGTAAAGTTACCAGCTGCGATAAGTTCAAAAAGAGTTAAAGAAGGAAAGTTTTTAAAAGATACCGCGAGCATTGAAACTCGCAGAGAAGTGAGAAAGTTCTCACTTGAGACACAGGTATAACTAGCCAGCTGTCGATCCAGTGCTTTCGGCTCTTAGCTGGAACATCATAACATTAAAAAAAGTGGTAGAAATAAAAGATAAAAGACTCGATCAGTCTTTAGGCATTTAAGTAAAATTTGTAGCTGAAACGTGTCAAGAAGGAAAGAGAATTCAAAAGAGTTCTTGAGATAATCAAAACTCACGGCAGGCGTTTACATTGACAGAGGTGAGAAATCTTTTGGCATCCGTTTCTAGTATCCGTTTCGAGCTCGTCTGTCAAGTTGGTCATTGTTGCTTGAGCTCCCAGCCCAAATATATTGAAACAAAAAATCGGAAAACAGCTGGTATCAATTGGTAGTTTTAAAACGTTTGGCTATTACCAAAGTTTATCCTCACTGAGATCACTCATTACAGCAAAAAAAGCAAAATGATCCCAGGAATTTGAGGACGCGTTCGTGTAATTAAATTTACGTGATTATTACATGTAATTCTTCAGAATTTTTGCATAATTTGGCTTTGTTTTAATTAGCTACTTGACCTCAACAATTCATAGTGAAAGTTTGTTTTAAATGGAACGTCCTCGTCCCATGATCTTGAAAAAGAGAAGGCCAGAAACTGATTTTCAATCAATTAAGAAAATAGAATAGCCAAAACATCAAGCGAAATAATTGACTGTAGTAACGGATACGCTGAGAAAAAAAAGGATAACAGCGGAGGCAGCTCGCCTATCCCTAGTTATAATGTGTGGTTCCAAAAAATATCCATACCTCCCCAAAGGATGGTTCTTTGGTTTAGACCCTCCTACCCCCTGGAATTTACAGTTAAGCTTCATATTTTCTTTTAAAAACTTGCGCTATTGAGATCACCCTGCCCCCCCCCCCCCCCCCCCCCCCTTCCCCCTTCGGAATTTCCAATGACCATCCTTGGCGTGGGTATGGATATTTTCTGGAACCGCACAATGTAGGCATTTGCTTACAAAAGTAAGCTGCAGATTGGTTCACACTAATCTATTTTGTTAACCTTTTCACATTCACCTGTTGTCTATGGGATATATAATTATATATTGTTTTTAGCGGTTTCACTAGTAGTAGTAGTAGTAGTAGCAGCAGCAGCAGCAGCAGCAGCAGCAGCAGTAGCAGTAGCAGTAGCAGTAGCAGTAGCAGTAGCAGTAGCAGTAGCAGTAGCAGTAGCAGTAGCAGTAGCAGTAGCAGTAGCAGTAGCAGTAGCAGTAGCAGTAGCAGTAGCAGTAGCAGTAGCAGTAGCAGTAGCAGTAGCAGTAGCAGTAGCAGTAGCAGTAGCAGTAGCAGTAGCAGTAGCAGTAGCAGTAGCAGTAGCAGTAGCAGTAGCAGTAGCAGTAGCAGTAGCAGTAGCAGTAGCAGTAGCAGTAGCAGTAGCAGTAGCAGTAGCAGTAGCAGTAGCAGTAGTAGTAGTAGTAGTAGTAGTAGTAGTAGTAGTAGTAGTAGTAGTAGTAGTAGTAGTAGTAGTAGTAGTAGTAGTAGTAGTAGTAGTAGTAGTAGCAGTAGTAGTAGTAGTAGTAGTAGTACAAGTGGGATGGCAACACATTTCTCCTGTTCCAATCCATTCCTACTCGTGGAGCCATCGCCTGGCATCACAGGACGAAATTCCAAGAATCCGTAAACGGAAACGTCACAGAAACATGTGAAACCGCTCCGGAAACACGACGGATACCCTGAGTTTCCGTTAGCGGTTTCGTGACGTTTACTCACGTTTCCGTTGCTGCGGTTACAGCGGAACCAGACCCCTTTTTGGCATTTCCGTTCCGGAAACGTGACGGAATCACGTAGGCTTGAATTTTCACGTTTCCGCAAGACGTAAACGTAACGGAAACATGGAGTTGCATGTTTCCGTCATGTTTCAGAAATACGAAAACATGTGATTTCGTCCTGTGCATTCCTTTGTGATCAGCGGTCAAACGTACTTGGGCGTGTCCAATTACTATGGTGAGAGTTAGAAATACAACACTCCCTCAGCTGTGTACCAGGCGTCTGGAGCGCGGTTCACCCAGCACCATGAGATTCCAACACACGGAGCGCATGACACGACGTCATTTCAGTACAAAGGTCACACTTACCTGGCTGAGGCAAGCCATTACAATCGGAAGTACAACATCAATAGTGCCCTGTACAAGTGGGTATAGAGACAGAAACAGACGCTCCTGAAACGTGACCAAGGACCAGAGCGCGTATGCATATTATAAGGGTAGCTTTTGCTGTCGTAGACTAAGGATAAAAATCAAAGACCTTGCTTATCAGCAAATGTGGGACATTTTAATTTTGTGATGGCCAGAGAAAATATAAAACACTTGGTATGATGGAAATAGTAAGATAATAACGTGATCTTAAGATGATTATCAGAATGACAAATAATGCCTGGAGATGACCTTAGTGTTTTTGTATTAATAAAATTTGATTGGTTGCTTCTACAAAACAATAATAAAGCTGTGCTTGGAATATAGCCCTCTTGCCTACTTCTTTTTTTATGTTTATACTGCTGTAACGTTCAGGACGTTGAATATTCAAAATCTTTTTAAGCATAAAAAACATCCATCGAACTGCTACGGTTGGTCCTAATTTTCAAAAAAACCCTCCGATTTGGTTGTTTTTGCCAGACGTTGAAAGTGATATAATCTTTTATCATTATTTCATCGGAAGCTAGTAATGAAACAATGGTGTATCGTCACAAGCGTTGCCAATTAAAGGAAACCTCCACTCTTACAACAAGTTGACGTTGAATTGTTTGAAATGATGCCAAAATTCCAAATTTTACAGGTCAAGGGAGAGATAACATTTAATAATAACAATAAATGGAAAAGTTCATGGCTTTAAATTTCCAGCGCGCCGCCATTTTGAATTTTTATGACGTGTTATGCCTCCTGCTATTTATTGCATTTTAACCTCCGTCAAATCACATTAACCTGCTTAGCTTTGCACTTAAATACGAAAATGAAATAAAAGACTAAAATTAACAACGAAGGATACGATCAATATAAATTGTTGGAATCGCGAGGTCAGGGTTGAAGGCATACACGCTTAAAATTGAAAAAACATACGATTTGAATTAACATGCGTGGTTCAGCAGGTTTCGAAAATTATTTTTGTTTATAAACTGTTGAAAACTGGGACCGAGCTTGTCACGTGACTTACACGATTTGACCCCCCTCGAACACTGAACTGAAAGGAACGAATGCAAAACTGATGCGAAGTCGTTGTTCTTGAATTGTATTCTGGAGTTTTGTCTTTGAATAGAGTCTTTATCTACGAAAGTGTCGTTTGAATACGTTTTCTACATTTGGTGCCGAGACCCGGGAATCGAAACTGGGATTCTAGCGTTGTGAAGAACGTCTCAAAGAAAGCTGTTGTGAAGTCAAAGCTGCACTAGCTGAAAGCACGTGGGCGACAAATTATGCCGCCGAAATTGAGGAATTTGAGAAAATTTCGCGATGGTCATCGAAAGTTCGTCCAGAAAACTATCGAACAAGCCAAAGGGCTAATCTCTGAAAGCAATTCCATCGAAGTGAAAAGGCTGAAATTTCTTCGAACCGCCCTTGAAACGAAAATGTCGGAGCTTCAATCGCTCGACCGCGAAATTGTGGAGCTGGTGGACGACGTAAAAACCATCGATACCGAAGTCTCTGAGAGCTGTGAGATAATGAGTTCCATTTAGGAGTGTATTGTTGAGTTAGAATCTGTTTTGGAAGCTCAAGAAATGCAGGGTAAGAGTCAGGAATTCCCTTCTGTGGCGCAACTTCCTCCTTCCGAAAGCGCGGGAACTTCTCAAGATCACGTTTCGAAAGCAAAGTTGCCAAAGCTCGAGCTTAAGAAGTTTCACGGAAATCCCATACACTGGTATCCCTTTTGGGAATCTTTCGAGTCTGCGGTTCATAAGAACCCAAATTTGTCTTCAGTGGATAAATTCAATTATTTGCAGTCACTTCTTACTGGCACCGCGCGTAGTACGATCGCTGGTCTGGCCCTGACGAGTGCAAACTACGAAAAGGCAGTTGGACTGCTTAAACAAAGATTCGGAAATCGACAGATAGTAATCTCCAGCCACATGGAAGTGCTCACTAAACTCCCCAAGGTGGAATCGATAAGCGAAGTAAAGAAACTCCGAAGCTTGTACGACACAGTGGAATCTCATGTTCGTGGATTGGAAAGTATGGAAATCTCATCCGAGATGTATGGTTGCTTCTTGACACCAATCGTTATGCAGAAATTACCGGAGGAATTTCGGATCGCTATCACACGAAATTTGGAATCGGATACATGGAATCTGAAAGATATTTTGGGTGAATTTCACAAGGAACTGCAACTGAGAGAACAATGTCTTGTCAATAACAAGGATTCCAGGCCTTCACATCAGAGAGGTGAGTCGCCATTTTCTACATCGGCTTTGTACACTGACAGTTCTGAGAATAAACAGTCTCCTCGTGTTTGGTGCTCATTCTGTAATCAAAATCATCAGAGCTCTAAATGTAATGTTGTCACAAGCATTGAATCTAGAAAGGAAGTTCTTAAAAGGAAGGGCAAGTGTTTTCTCTGTCTCAAGCAAGGACATTTGGCACGCAACTGTCAAGCGCCTATGAAGTGTCTTAAATGTCAAAGTACCCATCATGTAGCAATTTGTGGTAACCCTGATCCAACCCTGGGTGGGCAAGATCGAGAACATGTGGCCAGTGTCTCTACTAGTATGTATGTGGATCAGTCTAGAGGGTCGGTGTTGTTGCAAACCGCAACCGCCGAAGTTGTGCGTCCGGATAATGACAGTTTTCCCCTAAGTGTTCGTCTGGTTTTCGACTCATGCAGTCAGCGATCATACATGACTAAGGACCTTAAAGACAAACTGGGGTTATCAGTAATTGGTAGAGAGTCACTTCTAATCAAAACCTTTGGTGAGTCTGACGCCAGGCTACGAACATGTGAAATTGTTCAAGTGGGTATCAAAACCAGATGCGATGCAATTGTGTACATTCAAGCCTATGTGGTGCCAGTCATATGTGGCCCTCTGACCCAACAACCCACAGAGCTTGCTCAGTCTAGCTACGAACATCTGCATGACCTCAGTTTAGCCGACAGGTGTGGCGGCAGAGATTTTCCCATCTGCATTCTCATTGGTGCTGATTATTATTGGTCATTGGTCGAAGGTACTATTGTGAGAGGTGCACCGTGGGAACCTGTTGCTCTTGCTACAAAGCTAGGATATGTCCTCTCCGGACCCACTATGATTGTGTCTAACCGTGACAATGGTAACACTGTGAATCTTACTGCAACGCATGTGCTGAACTTGGAAAATTCTGGGACTATGAGTCACTTGGCATTCGAGATAAAGGTTCGTCTCTGTATGACAAATTTGTTAGCGAAGTTGAATTCACTGAAGGAAGATATCAAGTACAGCTACCTTTCAAAGAGGACCATGAGCTGCTTCCAGATAATTTTGCTTTGTGCAGATCAAGGTTGGTCTCACTACTGAAACGTCTGAAATTAAAGCCCGAGATGTTAAAGCACTATGATGATGTCATCCAAGATCAGCAACAACAAGGAATTGTGGAACCTGTGGATCAAGGTGTCAACAATGGTGTGGGAAAAGTACATTACATTCCTCATCATGAAGTGATTCGCGTGGACAAGGACACCACAAAGCTTCGTATTGTTTATGATGCCAGTGCACGATCAGGAAAGAACACATCAAGTCTCAATGACTGTTTGTATGCTGGTCCACCACTATCTCCCCTCATCTATGACATCCTCCTGAGGTTCCGGGCTCACAAGACAGCCCTCATAGGAGACATTGAGAAAGCTTTTCTAAATGTTTCAGTTCACCCGAAAGATCGTGACTATCTTCGTTTCCTGTGGGTTGATGATATCACAAGCAGTCACCCGAACCTACAAGTTTATCGATTTGCAAGAGTTGCATTTGGCGTCTCCGCAAGTCCGTTCCTATTGAATGCAACAATTCGTCATCACTTGACTTCTGCTGACATCCCCAAAGAATTTGCTGAGAGAGTTCTGAAAGGTCTGTATGTGGATCACTTTGTTGGTGGAGATGATTCTGACAATTCTGTTTTCGAGATGTATGAGAATCTGAAGTCATCCTTTAAGAGCGGAGGCTTCAATATGAGAAAATGGGTCTCCAACTCTGAAGCCCTTCAGGAAAGAATTGAACAATCTGAAAGCCAGTCTTCTCAAGTTACAAGCAAGTCTGTCAAGGAGCACCCTGTTCAAGAGGAAGATCAATCCTTCTCGAGTTCCCTGTTTGAGACGTCAAAGAACCCCAGCACAGCAAAACTGAAAGTACTGGGAGTTGGATGAGATAGACAAAATGATTTGTTACTCTTGGATCTGGCCTCTCCACTAGAAACTAGCAATACTTGTCCAGTTACGAAGAGAGCAATTCTTGGTACAACAAGCAAGTTGTATGATCCCCTGGGGCTAATTAGTCCAGTCATCATTCTACTGAAGATCATCTTTCAATCTATTTGCAAGACAAGAGTGGGTTGGGACGACCCTGTGGATTCATTCATCCATGAACAGTGGTTAAAGCTTGTTCAAGATGCTAAGAAGGTGGGGGTGGTGGAAGTGAGGAGACACTACCACCTTGGCTTGTCATCAGGAGATTTACGAAGCATTCAACTCCATGGTTTTGCGGATGCAAGTGAGAAAGCCTATGGAGCAGTTGTGTATTTACGCCTTGAAACAACTACTGGAACTGTCTTCACCCAGCTTGTGTCGTCAAAAACCAGAGTTGCTCCGATAAATGGAGAAACCGTACCTCGACTGGAGTTACTAGGTGCTCTTGTTCTGGCCCGATTGGTCAATACTGTGTTGACAGCATTTGACGGAACATTGAAAGTTGATGCTGTGTTCTTCTGGTCAGATTCGCAAATTGTTCTGTGGTGGATTTGGGGTGTAAACAGAGAATTCAAGCAATTCATTCAAAACAGAGTGGGTGAGATCCGTCGACTTACAAAGCCAACTCAGTGGAATTATTGCCCCACAGAATCCAATCCAGCTGACATCTGCTCACGTGGTACGATGACCTCGAAACTGATCACCAACCAATTGTGGTGGAGTGGTCCTGAGTTCCTTAGAAAGGAAAAGGAGTGGTGGCCAAGTCTTACAATGAACTCTGCTGAAGTCACAAGTGACGATTCAGATCCTTGCCTAGAACTGAAGAAGGGAAGCTGTAACAGCCACACAAAGCAGCATGATGGTACAGTTCTTGCAAACATTGTCTCTGGAGAGGTGACGTCAGAAAAGTCACTAAATCTTGATTGCATCATTCCCTTGGAAAGGTTCAGTAGTCTTCAAAGACTTATGCGAATCACTGCATATGTTCTGCGATTTGTTTCTAATCTCAAGCAAAGTAAAATGAAGAAGAGGTTAGTGGATGGAGTAATAAGGCATGAAGAGGTGGATTGTGCAAGAGAGCTTTGGATCAAGGAGGTTCAGAAATCTGTATACAACAACAAGAACTTTGACCAGGTCAAGATCTCATTATCACCGTTTACAGACGACAAGGGAATTCTGAGGTGTGGTGGTCGTCTTAAAAATGCCCCGATTCCGCATGATGCTCGTTTTCCAATATTCCTTCCAAGATGTTCACGACTAACTTACCTAGTGATAAATGATTGTCATCTCAAGGTTCTTCACAATGGTGTGAGGGACACTCTCACAGAGCTAAGGTCAAGATTCTGGGTAACAAAAGGAAGGCAGACTGTGAAAACTGCGATAGGAAAATGTTCTGTTTGTAAGAAGTTAGAGGGCAGAAGCTATGCAGTTCCTCCTCCCCCACCTCTTCCTGAATTTCGATTGAGCGATGACTTTGCATTTACTCGAGTAGGAGTGGACTTCGCTGGGCCCATGTATGTCAAGGATGTATTCTCAAAGAATGGAGATTTGAACAAGGTCTATATAGCTTTGTTCACGTACGCTGAAACCCGAGCTGTTCATCTGGAACTTGTCCCAAATCTGAGTGCGGAAAGTTTTATCAGAGCCCTTACTCGCTTTAAAAGGAGACGAGGAATTCCTGTCTTGATTGTCAGTGACAATGGGAAAACATTTAAGGATTCAAGAGTGCAGGCATATTGTCAGCGCGATGGTACACAGTGGAAGTTCAATGTCGAAGCGGCCCCTTGGTGGGGTGGTTTCTTTGAACGTCTAGTAAAATCAGTCAAGTTGAGTTTGAAGAAGGTCATACGAAATGCCCGGTTAAACTATGACGAGCTGTCTACTGTCCTTGTAGAAGTGGAAGCAGCCTTGAATTCACGACCCTTGACATATGTCTTCGATGAAATGGAGGAACCATTAACACCTTCACACCTGATTGTGGGCCGCAGAATTTTGTCAGTACCATCAAAGAACTCATCGAACGAAGTTGATCAAACTGAGGGAACACTTACAAGAAAAGCCAAATTCTTACAGCGAACACTGGATCATTTTTGGAACCGATGGAAGTCTGAGTATCTCACACAACTTAGAGAATACCATCGCTACTCAAAGAGAGCAAATTCTGTCCGTAAAGTGTAAGTGGGAGATATTGTGTGTCTACATGAGAACAAAACCCCGAGACAGCAGTGGCGGCTTGGGAAGATCGAACGATTACTTCCTGGTCGAGATGGTCATGTTCGAAGTGCAGTGGTGAGAGTCAAGTCTGGTAATTCGCCAACCGCGGAATGGAGACGCCCATTGCAGAGGCTCTATCCCCTGGAAGTGAGGTTTGATAATGGAACTGCCAACCCTGTGCCCCGAGTGGCAAATGTTCCTGTTACAGTAGTGAGGGACGAGGATGTCCCAGTTGTCGTCGTGAATTCTGACTAAGATAGATGTATTGAGTTCATTCTGTTATATAGTGTTTATGCTCGTAAGATTGTTTCAACTTTAAATGAACTTTGAACTTTGATTGATGACGTCAATCAACGCGAGGGAGTGTGTTGAAAACTGGGACCGAGCTTGTCACGTGACTTACACGATTTGACCCCCCTCGAACACTGAACTGAAAGGAACGAATGCAAAACTGATGCGAAGTCGTTGTTCTTGAATTGTATTCTGGAGTCTTGTCTTTGAATAGAGTCTTTATCTACGAAAGTGTCGTTTGAATACGTTTTCTACATAAACAAAATAAACAAGATGCACTGCTACAAGGCAATTCTTCCCTTTCATCGAGTCATAAAAGTCTACAGTCTTCAAACAAGCGCAGATTTTGACAGATTTTTGAACAGCCAAAATATATATTTGTCTCAAAGGAACCTAACCGGATGGTTGGCATGGCTGGGATAGAAATGGATTACAACTTGAAAATTGAGGCTAAACTTTTCAAGCTGATTGCGCCGTCTTCAAAATATCGAAATTTATAGCCATGGTTTGATCAAGTTTATATCAAGGTTATATCTTAGATCAAGGTTATATTTTCCTTTATACAATAACCGAGATGCTGCGCGCTTTGTGATTGGTTGATGCCTGTCATCTATTAGACTACAGACGCACTAAGTTTTTTGAAAGGTAGAAAACAAAGAATTTGCTATAACAATATTTCATGTGACTGGAAATGCGTGAATCAAGGCACTACTCAAGGTAGCGTAAGCAGACCTTATCTATTTAGTATTTTCATAAACGATCTAGAGATCTACTTAGACACCCTGCCAGTGTTATTCAAGTATGCTGACGACTCAAATATCATTGCTCCTGTTTGGAAAGACAGAGACATGTCTGAGGCATTGGTTACACAGTTCTTAGACTGGACAGAAAGAAATCGTATGTTATGTAACCCGAGCAAATGTAAGGAGGTTACAGTCCTTAAGAAGGGCAACCATGAATTTTACCCTCCTATTTTTGGAATTCCTAGTTGTACTTATGTTAGCATTCTAGGTGTCACTTTTCAGAGTGATTGTAAGTTCAACACACATGTTAAGAATAAGCTCGTTAAGGCAAATAAATGCCTCTATGTCCTTAGGTCTCTACGCAAAGAGGGCTACATGCAGGCAGAAATACTTTCTTTTCGATACCTTAGTACTTCCCAATTTCACGTATGCCCTTTCAGTCTATGGAGCATCAGAGTCCGACCTCACTCCAGTACAATGTTTCTTAGATCATTGCTGGAAAATTAATTTTATTACAAGGAAGTATAACATACGATCAATTTTACAGACGCAGGATCACAGCATCTTTAAAAGGGTGTCTCAGGCCGCCAATCACCCCCTGTTGCTTTTTATTCCGCGTGTAAAGGCCTGCTGCTATAATTTACGGACGAGGTCAAGCGTCCGACCAAGCATCAAAAGTGAGCGTTTTAAAAGTACATTTGTTAATCGTTTAACTTTTAGATATAACTTAGCTTTAGAATAACAAGGTCAGAGACTTTTAACTTATTAAGTAGTACATTTTATATGCTTTTAGAACTTTTTAATATTGCAAATCGTTTTTAATTTTTTATTGCCTGTAACATAAGATATGTATTTTTATCTTTTGACTCAATAAAGACCATTATTATTATTACTAGTAGTAATCAGCGATTAGGGGAGTGCGTTCGACCTAAGATGGAGAGTCAGGTAGTAGCAAAGGAGCAAGGCTGTTGGCAAACTATGCCATTTAATAAGCCTCAAATGGTGCGATGAGTGAGAGAGGAATCTCATAACACAACATTTTGGAGGAAAGATTGCGTGACTAGCCAAATGAACATCTCTCTGCAAAATAAACTGGAATTTGTCGCATTAAGAAATGTGTTGTGTTGTTTTCGAAGATGTTAAAGCAGAATTTTTCTTTGCTTGCAAGCTATGTTATCGTAAATTGGGTGTTAACAGAAGAAGCCATTCAACCGGACGGAAACATGATCTGTCATCATAGCACTGATTGACTGATTGTTTGCCAAAGGTCAAAAAGAACCTCAAATAATGAATGGAACGGCAAATTCTCATTGATGTCAGAATATTGTAAAACAACGTGAATAGAAGTCGCTCCTAGCACTTCATGTGACATTCACAAAGCAGAAACGTACAAAGTCATAAATGAATGGGCAATTTGCATTCATTAACTGGTACTGTCTTTTCCATCTTTTCTTTTTTTTTTTTTTTTTTTTTTTTTTTTTCTTTTTTGCGTAGTACTTAATTACTTATTACTTGGCTCAGTTTATTTTTGTCTTCTTTTATGTACAACCTCGTCAAGCAATTAAATTCCTTTTTTGTAACTACTCAGCTCGTTTAGTTTATTTCTATTCTGAGTAGTTTTTTTGCCTATTTTAGTTAATTTTCTATTCTGCTGTAATTTTTTTCTCAATTTAATTTGGCAAAATAAAATGGTTATTGTTGTTGTTATTTCTTTTACACTGAAATTCATATGGAATAGAAATGGATTATCATGTACACGACAAATAATTATTTATTTCACTTTAGTTGTTCAATATCTTTCGGCACTACACAACTTCTAAAACTCCACAGACTTCTACAAATACTTTCACTTCAATTTGAAAATAGACCGACGCACAGCACATCAACTTTTCGTTCATAGTCAATACACTCATAATATTCAATAATGATTTCCTCATCAAAATGCCTAAAAATTCTGCGAATAACTATAGAATACAAATTCAAAGAAGCGATAAAACAATTTTGATCCTTATTCTACTCACTCGTTTTACATGAAATACTAACGATTTGCAATATTTTAGCTAGTTTTGTGAATCGTTCTGCATACAAACACGCTGGTTTACCTTGCCTATAAAACAACGAATCGAGTTACTCGATTTCCACTCCTTTTACGACGTTCGGTGGCTGATTAAAAGTCTTCTACCTTGGATGAAAACCCTCCAAACAGCAGCGATAACACACCATAACACAGGACAATTTTGTCGAGAGAAATCACTCCAAACAGCAAAACAGAAGCACATGGCATAGAGATGACGTCATTCGCCCCTGAAAAATTTTCTGGGGGGGCCAAATTGACAACGTCGTATAGTCCATAAAAGCGAGAGAAAATCTCGATTAGGGTGCGTTCTCCTTCGTCGAACGCAATTATAGATGACGTCACTCCGTGGTGTGACTCGCGCGCATGATCAGAGTTCATAGTCCAAGTCAGTCTTCTCGGGAAAGTTTTTCAAAACTTGCAGCCAAAACAACAACAGAAAGCTCAGTTTAATAACAAATCTACATCGAGGAGCAATCTGCCAAATACTGTTCACCTTTCAAGACATTAAACTGGGCTAAACAAGCTGTGAGTGATGCACGAGTAGTTTGACGACGCTACGCGGGAAATCCATGAATGGCGGTTAACGCTAACAGAGTTTTAATTTTCCTTCATTCTACGTATTAATCAGATTTTAACAGTGTTTCGTGACTACGGAAGACTTAGTTGTGAAGGGAAAACAAATTTAGCTCACCGGTGGCGGCATTGCTTTTAATGACAATACTGAAGTGTAGTAAAGTCTTGTGTTGTTGTATAAAACAAATAGATTCCATTTTGCGGTGCGTCTGTTCAGTTATAGATCACAGATAACGTGTGGTAAGAACATCAGTGTCCCACTCGCCTAGCGGCTCGTGGGCCGCTTATTTGTTCTTACCCCATTTTGACCTTATCTGATTACTGAACAGACGCACCGCAAAATGGAATCTATTTGTTAATTAGATGTTCAAAGACAATAATCGATTTTCATGGGCCAAGTTGCGTACCACAAATTTTAGAATAGTTTAGACCAGAAGTCTGCAAAACCTCCGTGACTTAGCTCCTTTCAATCTCGCGCTAAAATTCTCATCTGAACAAAATGTCGGTATGTTTGTTGCGAATTGTCGGTGATTCGTGTTTGTAGTCTTGTGCCTGTCATTCGATCATTGCCGCGTGATGGCTTCCCAAGCCTAACTGAGACTTTTCTCATCTTTTCAATTGATTGTTGTCCTCTTCTTTTGATGCCAGTGATAATTTCGTAAACTAACGAAAGATAAAGCAGCACGACGAGAACTTCTGGCTGTATTCCTTCCATGTGAATTTTGTCCAGCAGTTCATATTCCTTGTAAAGGCCGCACGAATCCATAACTGCTATTTTTGACTCCCTTTCTGGAACAGCTTCATGGGCCAAAAACTGCTCCTCAAATGCACGAAGTTTGCTAATTCTAGGTATATATTAATTGTAAAACACACGAGATCATGCACATTAGCAGTGCCAGAGGAGTTAGGATCCGGTCGTGTACTTATCTGCACGACTGCCTTAAGGCGGGGGTACACCTGAAGCCTGTTTTTCCACCGCTAAACTTGGGTTTAATGCGAATATCTCGTCTGCGTTTCAAGCAATCCAGAAACTCTATGCTCATTTCACAAAGCTATGATAAGCGGTGTTTTGTAAATTTTTTGGTGATTTTTGGGGATGTTTGGAAAGAGATAGTTTTTCTCAAAGGATTAGTAAAATTTGGAGAAATAAGAAATATTAAGGATTTAATGTGATTTTAAAATTAGAATTTGAAGTTAAAAATTAGTATATGGACACCCAAACAGTCCCCTGACAACCTGGGGTGCTCTTGCGTGGGGGTCAACTGTCTGTTGGTGTTTCAAAAATAATTTTCTTTCCTCTATCCCTTCCTTAAACCTCTTAAAATTTCACTCAAAATCGGGTATACCCCCACCTTAATGAAAGCAGGAATGATGAACTATAGCTCTAGCAATTCCAACTGTTACCTTTGTTTTGCATACGCAATAAATCCTTCTACACATGAGTCTAAAGCGTCATGGATTGTTAGTGCGGTTGAAATATGTTGAAGTAACAACAAATGTGGTCAATTTTGACTGTTTTGAGGGCTGGCTTCTATAGAGCTAAAAGCTATTAATTAAACTGAACTACCAGCCAAGTCAACTTTTTGACGCTTCGATCGTCGGGTTCGGCGCGACTCTAGATCTGACGCCTTGAGCTAGCGAACGATCAGCAGTAGTTATTTCCATCACACGGAAAGAACGTGTTTATTGAATGCTCGGCCATTTCGAAATTACTCGCCCGATTACTCCCTTCATTGATTATACTGCACCCAGTCCAATTACTGTTACTAATAAAGTTAATTTACTAAAGGAAACAATGTTTATTTTCATTTTGTTGTCTCTTCGTCTTCGCTCTACCCAAATTTTCCTCCCCCATACTTTAGTCCCCCTCTTTAGTCTGTGCCTCCTCTCCTTCCCCCCCCCCCCCCCCCACCGTTGTTTCTGTACCCGCAACGATGAATTCACGAATCGATGTTAGATACTCAATAAATAACTGCTCAAGATGAGTCATCGTTTCCTTGTCTTGCAATAGCCACAATGCAGGCGTATTTTAGAGAGCGATCGCTTTTTGATCAGGCGAGCGCGCGCCATGTTGGATTAGAACTCGGGAGAGCCTTGGGAGAGAGTAGAAAAGCGTCCTAGAGAGTAGGAGCGAGTCTATATGAAGAGTGAGGAGGGGGAGGGAGGGGAACGAAATCAACACTCTTCATTTGTGATTCAAAAGCCCGACTGCATTGTAGACTTTGTCTTGTAATGGATTTAAATTCCAGAGTCACCAACTGGACAGATTAGTTTGCCTCCTCTTAGCGCACTGGCATTCAGCAAACAAAACATTTAGAACTTATTTACCCTCTTATTGCCAGCCTATCCATCACTTTCCGGTATCGTTCGTTTGGTTATGGTGATCTATAAACCAAGACATTTGATTCTCCTTTAGATTGAAATTCGATTTATCATCTCATAATCTTTCTTCTCGACAGTAACTACACACTGTGGGTAAAAATTGTATATCGACGTCCTACGAAAAGGTAAATAGCGAGACAGGCACGAAATGCATTCACAAAAATACAGTTGAATCGAAATTTAACAACCATGGATTGTTCTCGAATGTACACTCATGCATAAATTTCCATGGGCCGTTTACCTACTAAGAGTTTAAAGGCAAATTATGAATAAATTTTGATACCTCGTTCGGGAAAGTGATTCAACGAAAAGACCATCGCCTTAGCAACAAGTGAATTGCTCTCTTGTTCTAGTGATTGACATGGATTGGCAAAAGCCGGTTTCTCTACTTAAAGAAACAAACAGATTTTGAAAAGAATAGTATTCGGGGAACGGTTCACTGAGTTGGCGCTGTGAACGATACAGGCCCGGGCAAATTCAGTCCTATGACGCATTAAATACCGCACTTGAATGAATGCATTTTCGTTTTTATCCAAACAGTTTATCACTGTCTGTCGCTTTAAACTTGAACGTTTAAATTCACATGCGGTTAAAAAAGCTTAAGCATTGAATATACGGAACAAAGCGTGATCATTTTATGCATGATGTCATTATCATGGACAATGTAAGTCTGTAAGTGACTCTGGGGCTTTCCCACGTACGCAGCAAATTTCAAAGCTTTTGGCGAAAGTATTATCAGTGCGATGACGCCGACCAGAAGCCAAAAATAACGCATGGACAGATTTTCTGCCTAAAGTCGTCTTAAAGTGGATGTTTCTTTCAATAGCAACGACTGGGATTTGGTTTTTGTAAGTTACTTGGCTAGAGGCAAATGGAACCTGGACTGTTCAAGACACCGCGTTCAGTTTTAAAGCTATGATCGTTGCGTGAAACAGATCAACAGACCAGAAACGACAATACAACAACAGAGGAAAACATGACCTTTCAGGAGAAGAAAAGTCCAGTAGTACAACCTTGTGGAAACACATCTTTGATCCGCAAGGAAGAAGTATTTTAGAAATCGAGGATGTAAGACCAACCGTGCTGGCAGCAGTTTCAGTGAAACAAGTCAAAAGATGATCTTTGTAACGCAGATAACGCAGCATTTGATAGATAGTCACCATGTTGGCCAAGATACGTTAAAAGTTTGTGCTCGCGCGCGATTTTCCCGCGCAGTCGCAGCTGCTTTAGACGTCATGCCAGCTGCTACATTATACTGGTTTTACAAGGAGAGTAAACAGGCCCACTATAAGACGAAGGGGTTGTAATTTAGCCGTCTAAAGCGTAAAGCACGGTAAGTTTCAACTTTTCCCTTTTTTTTACATGCTGCTAACGTTGTAGAGTTATATTTCGTTTACGAAAGAGTTACGTCTACGTTGTAGAGTTATATTTCGTTTACGGTTGTTGAATGCAATTTTACACGTGGTGCGACAGTAGAACCTAGTTTCATGAACCTCATCAACTTTTCTTGTCAGTTGACAAGTGTGCTTTCGGTTCTCCCGTGTAGTGATGGTGTTGTAACATATCTTGCGGGTATAAACCAGTAGAAACCACCGGATGCTCTACTACTAAACAAAATCTACCAAGAGCCTCCTGTGCTCAGCGAGGTGTGTTTAGCATGAGCTTCACGTCAACGGCTCATCCTTACGCACTGGACACGTTTTTACACTCTTGCAAAATGTATTTAAACTGTAAAGGGGCCTCGTAATTTCTAATCCGATTCTTGCCTTATTTTCTTGTAGGTTGTGTCCAGTAGCCAACTAATCGAATAGGACCCATCATTCAGGAACATTCAGGATAGGGATTGCAAGTAAGTACAGAGAAATCATTATATTACTAGCGCTATGAAAGGATTTTAATGTTTTATTACAGTTTTGTAACACATTTTCTATGCTCTACCAGAGCGGTTTGAGGTAATATCACATTTTCTTTCTCCAAACATTGGACGCACACTCTTCGCGATTCCGACACAAGAAAACTGGAGTGCACCTGGCATTTGCGACTTGAATACAACTGATCTTACAGCTTTTCTCGTGAATATTACTGTTTTCCTTGATTCTTCCAAGCACAACAAAGGTCTGGATTTGCGTAAAGAGCTGCTCTCCCATTCAAAATCGCTCCGGTATATTGGCGTTGACTTCCAAACCTAACAATAAAAAGAAACGAAATTTTATAAACGCAGCATACTAGTCGAGTATGTTAGTGTTACATTGTTAAAGAAAGTCTCCCCTTGTACAGTGTCTACACCTTAAATAAATGACAGATTTGATACGATTTACTAAAATGATAAAATATCAGATATTTTAGAGAGTCATACATGTATGGAGTTAAGGTAGTTACTACAAAGGAAACTTTCCAAGTTGTTTGAAAAATTCAGGAAACTGAAACAAGCACTGACCCTTCTATGTTTCTAGATTGAAATGACAACTCGAAAAGTACAGAAGTTCCTTGACGTCCTCCTTACAAGCGATGGTATCGTTTCAAGCTTGGACCTCGTGGAAAAGGTGAGTTCTGGGAGAATGAACTATCCACTTATTGAAAAAGTGCTGTTAACTGCAACAACCACGTGCTTCCAAAGTAGACATGTATTTTTTTTTTCTCGATGAAAAAGGAAGTTAAGTTAACGTC
Organism: Meandrina meandrites; assembly: GCA_963693305.1. NCBI lineage: Eukaryota > Metazoa > Cnidaria > Anthozoa > Scleractinia > Meandrinidae > Meandrina > Meandrina meandrites. Next base: position 19,210,655 of record OY855905.1, on the reverse strand, counting down.
CTTATTTTAATTCGCCGGTAGAGAAGTTTGGCTGTAAAGTTTGACTGGAATTCAAAAATTTACTGCTCGACCAAAACAATACATTTAGAGGTGGGTTGAGAGGTAAAAACGCGCACGAAAATGTCAACGCATGGAGAGCAATCAAGCGTGAAGGAACACGTGGTTACGCATCACTGAAACAACAAACTAATCATGCGCACTTGAGAATTGATTTCGTCACTTTCTTAAATCAAAACTGATGAACTTTCCAATTAAAAGTAGAGCAGTTCACTTCATATACACTTTTAAAGCTTTAGAATATGTCCTAACAAACAAACAAACAAACGTAATAACACGAGACAATAGGCCATTTTCGTATTCTCGGTATCGAACAGGAACTAGCTTGCAATGGAGGCTAATGCCGGCAAATCTTTTCTAATGCAAATGAGATGAAGGTGTTTTTAATGACATTCCCCCGCATTAGCCTCCATTGCACGCTAGTTCCAGTTCAAAACCGAGAATACGAAAATGGCCTATTCAAAGACGCATGCTGTTCCTGTTTTGTGATCACTCAGAAACCAAAACAATCATTACTTGACAAAACACCCATTTCCATCGCTTAGCGTGGGTTGCATGTTTTTGCTTTGAGTGTTGATTGGCCCGTTACGCTGTTAAGAAACCGAGCCAAGTGAACAATTTGGTAACCATGTCAAATACTCTTCTTAGAACATACCAAGACCATGCATGTCTGCAAGAGGACACTTGGTTCAACAAGACACTGGTCCCTGTGGAGTTCACAGCCCCGTTGGGTGAGAGATGTAAAAGCAAATAATATGAAAATGGTAACGTTACAATGTAGAAATGTATTTCATTCTGCGCTTATTCTATTTTATCTGAAAGATCAACTCCTCATTACCGTTATTTGCAATTGCGTATTTCAAAGTATCTTTTGCACTTGTCCTGAAAGGCAATAAGAACGGTAATATTTTGTCTAAATTGCAACTGTTCCTGTTATAAACATAGCTCCATGGAAAGCGGAAATTCAAGTTCTAGTGATAGTTCCTATTTGGACAATAAATACCGAAAATCAATTGGGCACCTCCATGGAAAATCTAATAAAGAAACAACGATTGTACAAAATTAACAAGATAACGGAGATGTTCTCTTTTCGCTCATTTTTTCCAGGGGGATTGGATATCAGCCTGCCTATCTTCAGGTACGTGGCTACAAAAATCAAACCTTAAGACATAAACGCACGTTGCAAAAAGTTCTCTAAAGAAGCTAGGGTGAAGGGGGGAGGGCTGAGAAAGACATTCATAAACGTCTCCACAATATCAGACATCGGACACAAGAGACTACAAAAAAAAACGCCAAGCCCACTAACATAAACATCTATGGCACTATGCTGTGGATAGCTCAAATGACGGAAGGATTTGCTGTATAACTATAAAAGATTAATATTTTTCAAGTTCTCTTAAATTGTTTGAAAGCTCTATGCAATGCATACCGTACGAATACAAAAAGACACATTTGACAACTATGTGGCGAATAAGAGAGTTTAAAATGTGTTTCTTAAGGGAGCTGTTTTTGCAACACCTTACACCAAACAAACTTTTGGCTTGTCATATAATCAACAAAGTGAATATCCAACTCAAAACGCAATCTGTGATAATTATTCCTAATCAAGTTCACGTATTCCCCAAAACATATTTTTATTTTAAACAGGATCGCTTCGAGATGAGGGAAACAATTGAAAGAGATTTATACCAAAGTTTTAAGTAAGTTACTTCAAAACTTCTTAACGTTAGTGAACGTAAATTCACATGCACACTCATATCAATAATAACAACAATATTTTTTTAATTATTTTAATCTTCATTTGGTGGATCTCTAAAATACAATAATAATAATAATAATATATTTTTTTTAATAGGTGTATGTGGTTAAAAAATATATAGATACAAATTTTGTTTTCCTTAAGTTCTTCCCATGAAATAATGTCAGTAAAAATATCAATAGCCTACCTACATAACACTCTGAGAGCTTTTACACTATAATAATAATAATAATAATAATAATAATAATAATAATAATAATAATAATAATAATAATTAAAACACATTTTGTTTAAAAAATACTCATTAACAAAATATACAAGCTTATTTACATATTTTAATTCATACAATCTAAAGTTCATTTACGTACGAATCTACAATTTTAGCATTAAATTCGAGCCCATAAAATTTCTATTAAAAAGTAATTTATAAAAATACCCTTATTTACTGAAACAGCAATAAAAAAAACCCACTAATCTAGGGCACTGTGAAATAAATTTAAAAATAGCAAAATCTCAATATTGGTATAAAATGCCGAAATTGGTAAAAATACTAAAATATTTACAATATATTATAAGTTAGAAGTGGAATCAGATAACACGATGACATGCAGTAGTGTGTACTAATGTATTAAGTACTCATTTTGCAATATTAATAAATTAGCTTGCTGTTACACAAACCTTACATGCCCTACAATGATAGTTTGCTTGACACAGAAAGCGAAATGTAGTATTCTGAGAGGTAAAGGAAACAATCCATGAACAACAACAAATATGGTAACAAACCCTTAATAAGATTTGCAATTGTCTATCTTTCAGCGACATAATCGTTATGACACGAGTATACGAGGAGAATAGACGAATCCGAAGTCATATACTTCGCCAGGTATGAAAACAAACAAAAACATGATTTACAGGCAGAAACAGGTAAACACAAACACTGCTATTCACGATCTGGTGCCCTAAAAGATAAACAAAAATGTTGCAGGCTTGATGTTCTCGTCAATCCCGTGGCAGTATTCCACCTTGCCTTACTTATGATAACAAGAAGGTTAAACTATGCGATAATGATGCACTGCATATGGGAAGTCAAGGGAATGTGAAAAAACCTTTCTGCTGTAAATTACTCATAATAAACAAAACACCTATCCGTGGAACTTGCTTGTTGTAGTTACTTTTACAAACACGCCTTTTTACAAACAGAGCCTTTCTCGTGGTATTTGAGTTAATAAAAGTGTGATTATTGATAACGTCGTACAAATTCCTATCTATATCCCCGTGTATCACTGATTGTGAGCTGAGACAATATCTCTTATTATGTCTCGCTTTGCAGGGGCGTCAAAGTGAAAACAACACTGCCCGAACTTACACGAAAATCCCAACAGAAGGATGATTTCTAAAGGGGAATGAACACACAGTAGAGTTTGTGTTCACTTAATTATTGTATATGTATCCTATCTTGTAAATTCATAATGAGCACAAATAAAGGTTTGTTGTTGTTGTTGTTGTTGCTGTTGCTGTTGTTGGTGTAGTCTTCGTCGTTGTGGTAATATTGAAACTAAATACTCTCAGTCAGGAGTACCCAACGGATCCGCTCGACAAAATATCCGCTCTGCAGGCCGAACTTGAGCTGGCTGGCAATTTTTGAAATGAGATCGAGCGCTTGCTGGGACCATTTTTCTTAGAGAAAATTTGCTGGGAGTTTGTAAAATATCGATTGTAGCTGGAGAAAAAACAACCAAAATCTCTCTGCTGGCAAAAACAGAGGCGCCGTGATAAAGAATTCAATAATTAACTTTAACTTTTAACAACAAAAAGGAAGCTATTACTTTATTTCCATTGTTTTCGTCGCTCATTCTGCCATCAGTGAAGAGATAAACCAGATCTGTCTCCCTTTTTGTGTGTAATACGAGCATGTGTATGATTTTAGCAGTTGATCGAGCGAGCGCGATCGGTTCCAAAAAGCGAATGCGTGGATTTTCGAGAGTCATGTCGCAGATGTCGCACCCGCTGATCTATCGTTTTATGGAGTAACTACGCACAGGATAATCAGTTCCACCGATATAACTCTTGGTGAGTATTTAGTTGTCCATTCTCTCTGCTGATTAAGCTCTCTGCTGATTGAGCAGTTTTAACGGCTTTTGATATCTTGTTCAACTTTTCAGCTTGCCGCCACGATGGAATATAGAGATTCAAGTCATTCAAAGGGCGTATCACGGTATATTGTACAGTCTTTTAACTGCCTCCGATTGTAAGTACAGTTTATAAGGTAATTTGCGTAGTTTTCACCTGCGTGAAACAAATGTTTCGATAACGTTTGCTGGAGGAGTCGAACGCGCTTTCATTGTGGACCATAATTTTGTGTTCGAGTAGAACAAAATCGGAAATTGAAAGAGTCATTTAATTCGACCTGAAATAGCTATTAGCAGGCAGTTTTCTTATTTTAACTCTTTACAAAAATGGATCGGCGACAAGATGATGAACATAAAACTTTAGCCATGAAAACCGATGATAACCCGCGTTTTCATTTAGCATTAACTGTAACGTACGTTACAGTTTGAATTTAGGCGCGCGCCTGCCAGATAAACTCTGTAAATTCTGCATCTGTTTCTTGGTGCGCGTCTTTTTAAATATGCAATGAGTTAATCAGAATGGGCTGAGAGACTTCCAAACTAATTACTGCGGTCGAAAGAAACGGTCCTACGAAAAATTCTTCCGATTTCTCTGAAACAGGATCTAAGATCTGGCTGAATAAACATTTCCGGTTAAATTACTTTTTGCAACGTGTGTTTTTTTTTATGTTCCTTCCTACACAAAAAGTTATCGAAAGGGATGAAAATATATCGTAAAGTCAATTGAAACGGTGATATTTTGAAGTAGAAAAAAATGCTGCATTGCCGGCTAAGTTGGACTCCTGCGTGTGACTCAATTTCCGGATTGCGTGACAAGGCGCTGACAAGCCGAAAAAATATGAAGGCGGCCGCCAAGCCTCAAACAAGTACTATTCCTTTGCTCCATTTGTTTAAAGGGTAATTAACTAATGTCAGTCCTTTCCATTAAAAACTTAACATGACGAGCGTTGCTCTCAAAAATTTTCCGTTTAGTCTTGTTAACAAGACATTATACCACATGCCAGGAAATATGACATGAAACTGTTTGTTTTGTCACGCAGTCGCTGCAGTTCGTGGTTATGGATCGTTTTCACTGTCACGCAAAAAAAATATAAATTGAAGAACCATTCATTGAATGAGGTCAATAAAATAGGATATTATAGAAAATAAGTAAATAAGTCATCTCTCCAAGTTTTAGGTCTGTGCGTTATATTCGTCGAGATTTTTTGCACAAATTTACAGAGCCCAGTATGGATCCGCCATATTGGTGCACATCTGTGGTGCACCAATATGGCGGCCGGAAAATACTGTAAACATCTGGAGCTTACTTTGGTCATGTAGGCCACTGATTATCTGTACTGGACAGACAAATATTTACATAAACGCATTTCCTGCTACTTTAACTTCCCAAATGGCAAAAAATCGCGAGAAATGTACATTTTTTGACAAACACGATCGTAACTGTATGTCACGCACCGCCATAACTCTAAAATTCAAAGTGCGCTGGTTTCCAAACGAAAGACCCTATTGAGCTGAAAAGTTGCAAACAGATATAATTTTAGTACTTCTTATGCCTGATGCAGATGCAAACTTTAGTGTCTCTTTAGATTTGGATTTTAGTACCTGATGACGTCACGTGAAAACGATCTATATTGTAGTTATTCATTCAGTATTAAAATGCCCCTATAGGCATTTGTGGGACCTTAAAACGATGATTATAGTTTCTTTTCCTGGCAACGCTATCAAGTCTGAGCCGGCATTTTTGTATCAGCACAACGTTAGATTCTGTTATGTGAAACACATCATTGATTATCCGCAACAAAGCCTAGCGTACAATCGACTTGGTAAGTTACAGCTGTACACGTATATGCGACCCAAGAAAAAAAATCGACATCAGTGGGAGCCAGATAAAAAACATTTTCTACAAACGGTACCAAGAGGAATGCGCGAAGTGTAGCGCTCTCCAGTTAAGCCGAATTCCACTGTGTCCACTGCAGTGTATCGTTACCAGGGTTGCGCATCTTCCTGGCATATTCAATATATTGCAAGTATAGACGATTGCGAATGCAAGTTTCTCGTCCAATGAATATGAGACTCAGCATTTTCCTCTTTCGATCTTAATTCTGGCGGGAAATACAAGGTTGCGCAAACCGCGCGTACATGACATACCCACTGGATGTCATGAAAGAAAGACACAACCAACACATTGGTAAGTTTTATTTCAAAATTTACGAGTTCTACACTTTTTTGCTTTTCTTTGAAAAATGTATTTGTTTAATACGTATCAACCTCAACTCGCTAACTTATTTTGCTTCTTTATTGCAAAACGGAACCGGAGGGTGACACGCCTTGACATAAAAGTACTAATCACGCAGCACTGACAGAAAACTTGAAATGGCTAGTCTCGCACAACTCGAAGTAACAACTAGGGCGGGTCTTAACTCTTTAATGCGTATCTTTGCTATTAACTTTGTGAACTTTGCGGTGAACGACTCCTGACATGACGACGGGTCTTTGCTGCGAATTTTTGCATTAACTTTGTGAACTTTGCGGTGAACGACTCTTGACATGACGACGGGTTTTTGCTGCGAATTTTTGCATTAACTTTGTGAACTTTGCGGCGAACGACTCCTGACATGACGACGGGTCTTTGCTGCGAATTTTTGCATTAACTTTGTGAACTTTGCGGTGAACGACTCTTGACATAACGACGGGTCTTTGCTGCGAACTTTTGCATTAACTTTGTGAACTTTGCGGTGAACGACTCCTGACATGACGGGTCTTTGCTGCGAACTTTTGCATTAACTTTGTGAACTTTGCGGTGAACGACTCTTGACATAACGATGGATCTTTGCTGCGAATTTTTGCATTAACTTTGTGAACTTTGCGGTGAACGACTCCTGACATGACGACGGGTCTTTGCTGCGAACTTTTGCATTAACTTTGTGAACTTTGCGGCGAACGACTCCTGGCATAACGATGGGTCTTTGCTGAGAACTTTTGCATTAACTTTGTGAACTTTGCGGTGAACGACTCCTGACATGACGACGGGTCTTTGCTGCGAATTTTTGCATTAACTTTGTGAACTTTGCGGTGAACGACCCCTGACATGACGACTTCACTTTGCTGTGAAACGTTGCAATTAAACTTTAAAACTTTTTGCAGTGACCGGCTAAAATACCCTTTTTTTAATGCTTACACATTGTATAGAAGTAATTGTTATTTACAAACATTCCTTCAGTGAAGCCTGCATTTGATTTTCTGGAAGAATCATTCTTTTGTACCCTATCTCACTTCCTCTCCTCACGTTATCTTAGATGTGAGATGGAACCTTGACCAAGGTGGATTACGCTGGCACCAATGGAAAAGGAATCATTATGTTAAAGTATCTTTTTTCCCTAAGAGAAGCAATCGACAAGTGGAAATTAAAGAGATCATTTTCCCCCTAAGATGAAAGCTTTGCTAAGAAGTTACGAATTGCAAGTGGGCTTAACAAAACAAAGGTGTACATTCTGATCTTTGTGTAACTGAAAATAACGAAATATTAAATGCTTATTTATGTCCAAAAATAGTCATCAGACGATAGGCGTTTGAATAGTTGCCAAAAAAGAGTGCGTTTGTGTTTTATCCAGATCAATACGCTGGTTAAAATGTTTTCACCTGCTAATGCCTTGCTGGCTGGCAATCAAAAGTTACAGTCAATTCTGGCTGGCTATTTGACTAATTTTTGATTTACTGGCTCGGTATTCATTTTTTTAATGAAATCTGGTTAGGAGTTTTATAAAATGAAGTCCATCTTGCTGGCAGTGCAGAGCGGATATTTTTTTTCCCAGGAAAGTTAATTATTAACTGTAATTAACACTGAAACACATAATCAGTGACAGTGAAGTCACATGTTAAATTTCCAGTGAAAGTGTCGTTGGGTACTCCTGCTCAGTCAAGTCACCGATGTTCAGTTTCATTCCTCTCCGACTCCGGTGAGTTCCAAGACATTCGTGTGTATCACTCATAATATCATCCAATGAAAAACGAATCTTAGCAAGATGGAAAATACTTCCTTCAAACATACTGCAAAAGTCTCTTTTAATTCTAGTTTGTCTCAAATGACTATGAGTGACATCCGAATGCGTGCCGTGCGATATGAGATCCTTTGCCGCTTGTCGCCCAACAAGAACTGCTGTGATTGGTTGGAGCATATTGCACGACTTCTTTTGACCAACTGAACAACTTGGCCAAAAAAAAGAGTAAGCAGTCCGTGAAAATGTTAGTAGTAACTGATTGTGACAGGATGCTTTTAGACTATTTGTAACGAGAAAGAAATCTTTTCAAAACCTACCCATGAAGAACACATTAAAGGGACACTGTCACGGACATTTTTTGGGCTTTTTTAGTAAAACGGCAACAAGATTACGACTAAGTACTTTCAACCATGCAGGAAATGCTCCTAGAACGTAAAGGGAATCATACCTAGCAAATAATTTAAAGCAGAGGGCGATAGTAAATAGTTTTCATCAATTGTTCCAAACCACAAGGACAGAACTTGAAAAAGTCAGGCTGACTTTTTCAAGTTGAGATCAAAAGCTCCCGATGGTATCACAATGATATCACTCTATATTTAGCTTCAGTACACTGGTATAGTAATTTTAAGAAAACTTAACCACTGTTAATAGGTTTCCAATGGTGTAAACATGTTTTCGGGCTGTTCAATTTTTGAAGTTATGCTCGTGACAGTGTCCCTTTAACGTCAGCTGTCTCAGCTGTTTGCACCAAAAGTTAATTACCTTTTCCAAAGAGGATCCATCTACGGATAAAATGATGACTTGTTTCCGGTATTACTATTTTAGACAGAATTATTTAGAAAGGCTTCCGTGAGCATGAAATCGAGGCTACATATTAGAATTAAAAAATATATTTCGTAAGAGTACGGTAGGAACTAATATTGATTAACATACACCTGGAAAGGTTTTTGTGTGGCGGGTGAAAGTGGAAATCCTTCTAAAAATCAAGAACAAGGATTGGCACGATGCAACGCAGGTATCAGCGCTTTTCAGGAAGGCCGTTCAAACAGAACCTTACTTTCTTTGGTAGGTTTTCACTTTGCCCGTTCTCTTCTCTTGTTACAAAAATAATATAACTTGCAACGTTGTTGTCGTTGATGAGTTTCGGTTTTTCCGATGTCACATGTATGGGCTGATTTGTTCCCAGGCGTTTAATTTGGTAAAATTGTAAGAAAGTGGGACGATTAAGCGTTGTATGTCAAGCAAATTTTGCTTTTCCACGAAATTGTTATGTAAACATGGTACAGAACCTTAGCCAGTTTGCGTTGAAAACACGTATACGCCTTTGTTACTAAAAGCGTCAGTTTTACACTGACTTTACTTGCTTACCTAGTTAATGTATCGGTAAATTAAACTGAGTCCATCTACAAATCGCTTTCCCTGTGAAATTAAAAAAAAAAGATAACACAAGCGAAAACCAAATTATAATAAATTCACTTTTCTTGGAATTACTGTTTCTAGGAAATAGCCTAAATTCAGTAAGTTGATAATTCATACGTGACGTTAACAAACAATCGACGGGCTGCAGTTTGTTCGACCAATCAGATGAAAGCACTGTTAATAAATAATCGCCCCACTAAATTTTGCCACAGCTTGGCTCTACTTTCGTTTAGGAGATTTGAGTTACAAATACCTTGCAGGTCCCATGCAGCATTCAGTTTCACTAACGAGGCAATGTTGTCTGGAATGTTTGTGCGATCTGAAGTTTTTGACCACGAAACGTTTCCTTTCTTGATCCACAGCGGATAAAGGTACAGTATCAAGTATGATATATTTTTAAAAACGTATTATCGGGAGAGAAAATGTTTCTCGTAAAGCGACAAACATGTATTCGTGCCATCTGTAGATGAATTTTACACAAAGCGCAGGACATTGGTAAAGATGCCTTCTCACAGTTAGGTGATAACTGAGTAAGACTCGGTGCTAACTTTCTAAGATCAGTACGACAAAAGAGGCACAGGAAAGAAGGGAACAGTGAAAGCTAGATATAACAAAGTGCCAAGGGACTGGGAAAGTGTATTCGAGGGCTTCGTCTTACCGGGGTTTTGTTCCAATGCATTGTACTGTTAGTAACTTTGGCCCTAGTGAAAAATATCGTTCGCTATACCGGGGACTTTCTTTATTTTATCGGGGTTTCACTGTAGCAGATTTAGCTCATCACAGTACAAGGTGATATCACCCATAATGATTTTTCCGTTATTAGACTTCAGTACCTCTTAAACTAACCAAACAAAATTTATCTTTCAGAATGTCATTTCAGGCATTTAGAAGACACCGACTGTGTTCCACATGGAATCTTTTTTTAACAATACGGACCATGTGCTAAAATGAAAGACATTGGCTGATTTGGATTATAAATCGAAAGTAGTTCAAGTCGTTCAACAGCAAACCCAAGAACAACTCGGCAATACGGCTGATATAACAACATCGTGGTTAAATTATTCTTTCGCCCTTACTTCAGACTGCTAAGTCATTAAAGAAACTATCACCCATTGGAGGTGAACTAAGAAATGTCACGCACGTCACGAAACACTCGTTCACAGTCCTACCACAGGCACCGAAAGTTGGAAAGAGTTTTGGGCCTAGCGAACGAACGAAATATATCATTGCAATGACCTGTTTGAGGAATTTTCCACTGAAAAGGTAAGAGTAGATATTACTATCAAACTATACTGGTGAAAATAATTCTCTCACAAATTGCACATTACTCAGGCATGTTTTTTGGAAGCAGCTAAAATTCATGTTAAACAACAATCTCGTGAAAGCAAGAACGCTTTTCGTTCAGGTTTCGGCTGTACTGTTCCTTATTTTGCTGGCTTTCTCGGTGCATCGGCCATTTTCTTTGCTTCGTCCTAAAATGTCAGGAAATCATTGGATTTTGCTACAGCAAAGTTAGCTCACCACAGTGATCAGAGTTAATTTGATTTTTCTAATGGCTAACAACACAATTTAGAACCCTCTTACAGCTTCAAGTGCCGAACTCGGAAAGGAATAACGACATGTCGAAACATTCGCAAATTTGCAACAGCACGCGAGCAGTCTCCAAAGTATTACTAAAGGACTTAATGGTCTCCCGAAAGATTTACTGCTTGTTTCTTCCCTATGTGCAATGCAGAACAACAAGACTAACCGACGAAGGAACCTTCCCTAAGCTCTTGCCAAAGGGACAACTTTTTGCGGGTGAATTATCCGTCGGCTTAACCAGCGAGAAGTATAAACACAAAAGGTAACTCGTCATAAAGCAGGAGCGGCCATGATTGAAACCGTGACGAACTCGTTACTGCGATTGCCTGCATGCACAGAAAAAGATTTCATCACTGCATTTGACTATCAGCACCGACTTGCCGAATGACAGCCTTAAACCAATAGTACAACACATTGATATGCTTTAAGTTGACATTGAAACTGATTGAAAGTGTGTCTAAAGCAAGCAATTTACTAACTTTCCACGTATTTGGGTTTGTGATGCTAGCACATGGTGCGATTATTTCTCTGGTTATTTTCTAGATTATTGGAGGCGCTGTCCAAACACGTAGCGCTGTAATTTAGTATTTCTAAATATTTGGCGACCCTGCATAGAAAATAAATGTACATTGTACAATATCCCAAACGTTCGACGCCCACCCAACATTCATATTATTGTGATAACTTGATTAGCGCTATTCACGGAACTATATTTCAAATAAATACTCTTCCGCTGGGACAAAATTGTCCTACTAAAAAGATGTTTTGCTTGTTGTGCAGCACTGAGAATAAAAATGACTGTAAATAAAGTACTAAAAGGCACCTGTGCTTTTGAAGAATTGATAATTCTTTTCAAGCACTTTATTTCCAAATCCATTCATCATTTACTGGCTACAGTTGCATTGAACAGAAAGAGCTGCTCAACCATGCATAATGTCGAGGGATTTAAACTGTTTTCCACAGCATACAAGATTATTTTAAAAAGAGTGTTTACATAAAACAATGATATTCAACTTAACACGCGGGGCCGAAGTCGAGAAAATAAATGTTTTGTACGACAATACCTGTTACGACTAGACGACTATATTTTTAATTTAAATAAAATCCTTTGTACGTGGGGCGGAACTTTATACGCGGATGAATTGTCGTCTGTTGTAGCGAAGTTTGTCTGCCTTCGCAGGCTTAGGCGAAGGGTTCGGCAGCAAATTAAAGGGACACTGTCACGGACATTTTTTGGCCTTTTTAGTAAAACGCCACCAAAATTACGACTAATTACTTTCAACCACGCAGGAAATGCTCCTAGAACGAAAAGGGAAGGATATCTAGCAAATTGTTTAACGAAGAGGGTGACCGTAAATAGTTTTAATCAATTTTTCCAAACCAGAAGGACAGAACTTGAAAAAGTCAGGCTGACTTGTTCAAGTTGAGATCAAAGGTTCCCGATGGTATCACAGTGATATCACTCTGTATTTAGTTTCAGTAAACCGGTATAGTAATTTTAAGAAAACTTGACCACTGTTAATAGGTTTCCAATGGTGTAAACATGTTTTTGGGCTGTTGAATTATTGAAGTTATGCTCGTGACAGTGCCCCTTTAAAGATACAAAGTTTTCCTTCTGACCAAACAATTATGCATGGTGATCACGAGCCACCATTGAGGTTTCTTAGATAATAGAACAAGAAATTACTTTTTAATTCAGTTTATTTAGTTTAAAAATATCACTAAGAGTCAGATTTGAGTCGATTTACCAAAATGATAAAATACCAAAGATTTTGGAGTGTCATACAGGTATGGAGTGAAGATAGTTACTATATAATTTCTACAAGCTCGCGACCTCTCGAGAAAGAAAGCTTACAAGTTGTTCAAAAATTCAGGAAACTGAAACAAACACTGACCCTTCTATGTTTCTAGATTAAAAATGACAACTCGAAAAGTACAGAAGTTCCTTGACGTTCTCCTTACAAGCGATGGTATCGTTTCAAGCTTGGACCTCGTGGAAAAGGTGAGTTCTGGGAGAATGAACTATCCACTTATTGAAAAAGGGTTGTAAACTGTGACAACCATGAGCCTTCAAAGTGCACATAAATTTGTTTCTATTAAAAATTAAGTTAAGTTCGTGTCGTTATCTAATTGGCCGGTAGAGAAGTTTAGCGGTAAGGTTTGAATGGAATTCAAAAAATTTACCGCTGGGCCGAAATAATGGAAGTTCGTGAGTTTAGAGGTAAAAACGCGTGCGAAAATGTCAACGCATGGAGAGCAATCAAGGGTGAAGGAGCACGTGAGAATTAAATTTCGTCATTTCCGTAAATCAAAACTGATGAACTTTCCAATTAAAAGTAGAGTCGTTCACTTCATGTACACTTTTAAAGATTTAGAATATGTCCTAACAAACAAACAAACGTAATAACCGTTTCCCGCGCTTGGCGTGGGTTGCATGTTTTTGCTTCGAGTGCTGATAGGCTCGTTACGAGTGCTGATACGCTATTTGCGCTCGTTGTGATTAGCAAAATACAATCGCTTCAGTTTTGATTTTACTACAGTCAACAGCTTTTCAGACGGTTAGTTATATAACGAACCAAGAGAAATATATGACAGTTGGTAACCGTGTAAAATACTCTATTTAGAACATACCAAGACCATGCATGTCTGCAAGAGGACACTTGGTTCAACAAGAAACTGGTCCCTGTGGAGTTCACAGCCCCGTAGGGTGAGAGATGTAAAAGCAAATAATATGAAAATGGTAACGTTACAATGCAGAAATGTATTTCATTCTGCGCTTATTCTATTTTATCTGACAGATCAACTCCTCATTACCGTTATTCGAACAATAATGAAATATATTTTTACGTCGGCAATGACCTTTTCAATTGCATATTTCAAAATAACTTTTGCACTTGTCCTGAAAGTGTATATGACACGAAAAATATTTTCTGCTTATTTGAAAGGCCTTTCAAAATACAGAAGAATGACGTTTTTCTTTTCGAAATATCTCTTTTCGTTTCTGAGATATTGTCATTTTTGTATTATGCAAATCAGATAAGTGATGACGTCATAAGATTTGATCCTAAAAAATGGTAAAATACTGAATAAACAATATCTCTAAAACCATTAAAGCAGTGGTCTTGGAACTTGGTGCCACAAATGTGCATCACAAAAGAAACAAAATGACATCCTTTGGGCTGTTGCCATGACAACAGTTTTGCCGCTGATGCTGTCTCAATAAAAACTGAAATTCCCAGTTTTTGTCTTAACCAAGAACCATCTAGCACAGTCAATCCAATAATGGGAATTACGACAATATGGCAACTATGTCTGTTCCAAGCAGGACCCTTTGTCTCAATTAAGGTGGGGGTACACCCGATTTTGAGTGAAATTTTAAGAGTTTTAAGGAAGGGATAGAAGAAAGAAAATTATTTTTGAAACACCAACAGACAGTTGACCCCCACGCAAGAGCACCCCAGGTTGTCAGGGGACTGTTTGGGTGTCCATATACTAATTTTTAACTTCAAATTCTAATTTTAAAATCACATTAAATCTTTAATATTTCTTATTTCTCCAAATTTTACTAATCCTTTGAGAAAAACTATCTCTTTCCAAACATCCCCAAAAATCACCAAAAAATTTACAAAACACCGCTTATCATAGCTTTGTGAAATGAGCATAGAGTTTCTGGATTGCTTGAAACGCAGACGGGCTATTCGCATTAAACCAAGTTTAGCGGTGGAAAAACGGGCTTCAGGTGTACCCCCGCCTTAAGAGGCTACAAATGGGGATATTTGGTTTTTTGACAGAGAGAGACTGGAGCTGAAAGGGTTGCTATGGCAACAATACTAAGGGTGTCATTTTGTTGCTTTTGTGGTGCACATTGGTGTTGCCAAGTTTCAAGGACACTGCTTCAGTATTTCCAGAGATATTTTTTATTCAGTATTTTACCATTTTTCAGTTGCAAATCTTGTGACGTCATCACTGATCTAATTTGCATAATACGAAAATGACAATATCTCTGAAACGAAAAGAGATATTGCGAAAAGAAAAACGCCATTCTTCTGTATTTCGAAAGGCCTTTCAAATAAGCAGAAAATATTTTTCGTGTCATATACACTTGAAAGGAAACAGGAAAGGTAACATTTTGTCTAAATTGCAACTGTTGTTGTTATAAACATAGCTCGATGAAAAGCGGAAATTCAAGTTCTAGTGATAGTTTCTATTTGGACAATAAATAGCACAAAATCAATTGGGCACCTCCAAAGAAAATCTAACAAAGAAACAGCGATTGTACAAAATTAACAAGATAACGGAGATGTTCTCTGTTCGCTCATTGTTTTCCAGGGGGATTGCATTTCAGCCTGCCTATCATCAGGTGCGTGGTTACCATAATCAAACCTTAAGACATAAACGCACGTTGGAATCAGTTCTCTAAAGAAGCTAGGGTGTTGGGGGGGGGGAGGGGGGCTGAGAAAGGCATTCATAAAAATCTCCACAATATCAGACATCAGACACAAGAGAGTCCAAAAAAAACGCCAAACGCACTTATATAAACATCTATGGGACTATGCTATGGATAACCCAAATGACAGAAGGATTCGCTGTATAAAAGAGTCATATTTTTCAAGTTTTCTTAAATTGTTGAAAACTCTAAGCAATGCATACCGTACGAATACAAAAAGACAAACTTGACAACTATGTGGTGAATAAGAGAGTTTAAAATGTGTTTCTTAAGGGAGCTGTTTTTGCAACACCTTACTCCAAACAAACTATTGGCTTGTCATATAATCGACAAAGTGAATATCCAACTCAAAACGCAATCTGTGATAATTATTCCTAATCAGGTTCACATATTCACTAAAACATACTTTTATTTTTAAACAGGATCGCTTCGAGATGAGGGAATCAATTGAAAGAGATTTATACCAAAATTTTAAGTAAGTTACTTCAGCAACTTCTTAACGTTAGTGAACGTAAATTCACATGCACAATCATATAAATAATAATAACAATAATTTTTTAATTACTATAATCTTTATTTGGTGGATCTCTAAAATACAATAATAATAATAATAATAATTAAAACACATTTTGTTTAAAAATACTCATTAACAAAATAGACAAGCTTAATAACATATTTTAATTTACACAATCTAAAGTTCATTTACGTACGAATCTACAATTTTAGTATTAAAATTCGAGCCCATAAAATTTCTATTAAAAAGCAACTTATAAAAATGCCCTTATTTAATAAAACAGCAGTAGAAAAACACTACTCTGGGGCACTTGGAAAAAAAATTAAAAATAGCCAAAATTGGTTAAAATGCTAAAATATTTACAATATATAGATAAATTACAAGATAAGAAGTGGAATAAGATGACATGATGACATCTAGTACTGTGTACTAGTGTATTAAGTACTAATTTTGCAATATTAATAAGTTAGCCGTTACACAAAACTTATATGCCCTACAATATTTATAGTTTGCTTGAAAAAGAAAGCATAATTTAGTACGCTGAGAGGTAAAGGAAACAATCTATGAACGACAACAAATATGGTAACAACATCTTAATAAGATTTGCAATTGTCTATCTTTCAGCGACATAATCGTTATGACACGAGTATACGAGGAGAATAGACGAATCCGAAGTCATATACTTCGCCAGGTATGAAAACAAACAAAAGCATGATTTGCAGGCAGAAACAAGTAAACACAAGCACTGTACAATGCTATTCACGATCTGGTGCCCTAAAAGGTAAACAAAAACGTTACAGGCTTGATGTTCTCGTCAATCCCTTGGCAGTATTCCACCCCACAGGAACACACTTGCCTGATTCATGATAACAAGAAGGTTCAACCGACTATGCGATTACGATGCACTGCATAAAGGAAGTCAAGGGAATGTGAAAAGAGCTTTTCTGCGGTAAATTTCTCATAATAAACAGAACACCGATTTATGACATTCCCTATCCGTGGAACTTGCTTGTTGTAGTTTCTTTTACAAACACGCAAAGACCCGACAGTTACAGCCTTTCTCGTGGTATTTGAGTTAATAAAAGTGTGATTACTGATAACGTGACAACAACAACGTTCACATATTCGGTGTTACGTACAAATCCTTACCTCGATCTCCGTGTATCACAAGTTGTGAGTTGAGACATTATCTCTTATTACGACTCGCCTTGCAGGGGCGGCAAAGTGAAAACAACACTGCCCAAACTTACACGAAAATTCCAACAGAAGGATGATTTCTAAATGCGAATGAACACTCATGAATGGATTGATTATTGTATATGTATCCTATCTTGTAAATTTTTAATGAGTACAAATAAAGGTTTGTTGTTGGTGTGGTCTTCATCGTTGTATTACTATTCAAACTAAATACTCCCAGTCAAGTTACCGATGCTTAGTTCATTCCTCTCCGACTCGGGTGAGTTGATGATATTCGTGTACATCACTCATAATATCCTCCAATGAAAAACGAATATTGGCAAGATGGAAAATACTCCCTTAAAGTGCTACTGTGATGAAATTCACATTTTTCCTTTCTAAGCCGTTTTTAAAGAAGAACAAGTAGTTTGTATGAGAAGAAAAATGCTGTTTACTTTTTTCAAAATCTCTTTTTTTTCCAGAGATATTCAAGTTTGTAAAATATGCAAATAAGCAAAATGATAACGTCATAAACTCAAGCAAATTTTGATCAAATATGAAATAAGAGATATCTAAGCCAATTTGTATCAGATATGTTTGATTCTTTGTAGTAATATACGAACTTAACAATTTTGTTACCATGGCAACATACTGGGTTCCAGACGCCCTGATGCTTAAAGCTTTTCTGGCCAATTTTGGCCATTTTGATATTTGCCAGTGAAACCTCATAAGGATGATCTGGCAAACATATAAATGGATTTGGTAGATGTCTTTGCCTGGTTTCACTTTTCGGGGCTGCAATATACTGGTGGGGACTGGAAAAGAGTGAGTTGCCATGGTAACAATTTTATTGTAACTGTAAGTGCGTCACTTCTTAAACTATTAGCCTGCCAAGTGTCATTGGTCAACAGCAAATTGCCCAAGACAACTCTATTTTTGCACATAACTTAAAATTGAGCTGAGTAAATGACGTCATTCAGTCCTCTAATTTGCATATTTTATACATTTTTAAAGCTTAGATATCTCCGTAACTAAGGGCATTACGAGGGGCGTTGGAATGCGACTTGTCATGACTTGTCCTGCCTTGAGGCAGGACATCGGCCCCTTTGAAGATTTGTCCGTTTTGACAAAATTTGCCCATGTCCAACAAGTCGTTCGCACTTGTTTTTGCAATTGTTTGACAAAATGTATCGCGCGTGCAACGCGGACCAATCATAAGACAACTGCTTCTTTGTTTTCCTGAATTGTTTGACAAGTTCTTGGTCTCAAAAAACGTATTTGCACTTGTTTTCTGTAACAAGAGAGCCATTAATGATGAAATCTACAAATTGTTACAAAATTTGTCCGCTAATGCGAATTGGCCCTAATACAGACATTTGAAAACGGAAAACGGCAGATTAAATCTTTCGCGGAATTCTTTTTGATACGCCTAAAATTGCAAGGAGTGGATATTTGATCATAGTAGCACTTTAAAACATACTAAAAAAGACAGTCTCTTTTACTTCTCGTTTGTCTCAAATGACGATGCGTGACGTCCGAATGCGTGCCGTGCGACATGAGATCCTTTGCCGCTTGTCGCCCAACAAGAACTGCTGTGAATTGTTGGAGCATATTGCACTATGTCTTTTTACCAATTGAACAACTTGGCAAACGCAAAAAAAGAATAGAGTAAACAGTCCGTGAAAACGCTTGTAGTACCGAAAAAAAAAATCTTTTCAAAACTCACCCACGAAGAACATATTAACGCCGGCTTTTTGCACCAAACGTTTATTACATTTTCCAAAGAGGATCTATCTACGGTTTGAACCACTTAAAACGGATAAAATGATGACTTTGACTTATTTCCGGTATTACTATTTTAGACAGAATTATTTAGAAGAAAGACTTCCGTTAACGTGAAATCGAGGCTACATATTAGAATTAAAAATATATATTTCGTAAGGGAAAGGTAGGAACTATATTGATTAACATACAGGTACACAGGTATTTGTGTGGCGGGTGAAAGTGGAAATCCTTCTAAAAATCAAGAACAAGGATTGGGACGAAGCAACGCAGGTATCAGCGCTGTTTAAGGAGGCCGTTCAAAAAGAACCTTATTTTCTTTGGTAGTTCACGGGTTTTCACTTTGCTCATTCTTCTCTTGTTACAAACTGATTTAACTCGCTATGCATTCTTGTCGTTGATGAGTTTCGTTTTTCTTCCGATGTCAGACTTGTAGGCCTGACTCGTTCCCAGGTGTCTCATTTGGTAAAATTGCAAGGAACGGGCACGATAAAGCGTTGTAGCTCAAGCGAATTTTGCTTTTCCACGAAATTGTTATGTTAAACACGGTACAGAACCTTAGCCAGTTTGTGTTGAAATACGAATGACCCTTTCTTACCAAGAGCTTCAGTTTTACAGACTTTACATGCTTAGCTAGTTATTGTAAATTAAAATGAGTCCATCTACAGATCGCTTTCCATATGAAATTGAAAAAAGATAACACAAGGGAAAACGAAATTATAATAAATTCACTTTTCTTAGAATTAATCTTTCTAGGAAATAATATGATAATTCACAACTGACGTTGACAAACACACGACGGGCTACAGTTTGTTCGACCAATCAGATGAAAGCACTTGTTGTAAATAATCGCTCCACTAGGTTATGCCACAGCTTGAAATGAACTGGTATTGGCTCTACTTCCCTTTAGGAGTTTTGAGTTACGAATATTTTGCAGGTTCCATGCGGCGATTAGTTTCACCAACGAGGCAGTGTTGTCTGGAGTGTTTGTGCGATCTGAAGTTTTTGACCACGAAACGTTTCCTTTCTTGATTCAAAGCGGATGAAGGTACAGTATCAAGTATTTAACGTCAACACAAAGTTTTCTTCGAAACGTATTATCGGGAGAGAAAATGTTTCTCGTTAAGTGACAAAACATGTGTTTGTGCCATCTGTAGATGAATTTTACACAAAGCAGAGGACTTCGGTAAAGATGCCTTCTTACAGTTAACTTAAAACAACTGAGCAGGATTCGGTGCCAACTTTCTAAGTTCAGTACGACAAAAGAGTCAAAAGAAAGAAAGGTATAGTGAAAGATAGATATAACAAAGTGTTCAGCGACTGAGAAAATCGGTTCTTTATAACGAGGGTTCGTCTTACGAGGGTTTGGCTTTGGCCGTGGTAAAAAATATCGTTCGCTATACCGAGGACTTCTTTATGTAAGGGATTTGTCAGTATCGGGGTTCCACTGTAGCAGATTTAGCTCATCACAGTACAAAGTGATATTACCCATAATGATTTTTCCGTTATTAGACTTCAGTACCTCTTAAACTAACCAAACAAATTTTATCTTTCAGAATGTCGTTTCAAGCATTTAGAAGCAACCGACTGTGTTCAACATTGAATCTTTTTCGACAATACGGAACATGTACTAAACTGAACGACACTGGCTGATTTGGATCATAAATCGAAACTAGTTCAAGTCGTTTAACAACAAACCCAAGAAAAGAGGAACTACACTCGGCAATACAGCTGATATAGCAACATGGTGGTTAGATTACTCAGCGCCCTTACTTCTGACTGCTAATGCATTGAAGAAACTCCATCACCGAACCTATTGGAGGTGAACTAAGAAATGTCACGCAGTCACGAAACACTCGTTCACAGTCCTACCATGTGGCGAACCCATCCCACAAGCCCACAGTCATCGGAAAGCTGGAAAGAGTTTTCGGGGCTACCGAACGAGCAAAAGATATCATCGCAAAGACCTGTTTGAGGACCCTTCCAGTATTCAGGTAAGAATAGACATTCCTATCAAGCTACACTGGTTTTCAGAATCGGCCATTGTCTTTCCCTTGTCCTAAAATAGCGAAAATGTCAGAAAAATCATTAGATTGTGCTCCATAAAGTTAGCTCAATCCTGATAAGAAGAAATTCACAAACCGGCAATGATATGCAGTCGACATTAGCTTACTGTACTTTCTTCATGTCAGCCTCAGCAATGTTTCACCACAGTGTTCAGTGTTAATTTGATTTTTCTAACGGCTAACAACACAATTTAGAACTCTCTTACAACTTTGAGTGTCCAACTCGGGAGGGAATAACTTTACTTGAGCGCGTCGAACGACAAGTCGAAACATTCGAAAATTTGCAACAGCACGCGAGCAGTCTCCAAAATATAACTAACGGACTTAAAAGTCTCCAAAAAGATTTACTGCTTGTTTCTTCCCTATGTGAAATCCGAACAACAAGACTAACCGACGAAGGAACCTTCCTTAAGCTCTTGCATTAAAATATTGCTTGCCAAAGCCGGCACGACGTCTTGCGGGTGAATTATCCGTCGGCTTAACCAGCGAGAAGTATAAACACAAAAGGTAACTCGTCATCTGGCAGAGGCGACCGTGATTGAAACCGTGACGAACTCGTTTCTGCGATTGCCTGCATGCACAGAAAAAAGATTTCATCGTTATATTTGATTATCAGCACCGACCTGCCGAATGACAGCCTTGAACCAATTGCACAACACATTGACATGCTTTAAGTTGACATTGAAACTGATTGAAAGTGTCTAAAGCAAGCAATTTACTAACTTTCCACGTATTTGAGTTTGTGATGCTACCACATGGTGCGGCTATTTCTCTGATGATTTTCTAGATTATTGGAGGCGCTGTCCAAACACGCAGCGCTGTAATCTAGTATTTCTAAATATTTGGTGACCCTGCATAGAAAGTAAACGTACATTATAGAATATCCCAAACGTTCGACGCCCACCCAACATTCATATTATTGTGATAACTTGATTAGCGCTATTCACGGAACTATATTTCAGATAATTACTCTTCCGCTGGGACAAAATTGTCCTACCAAAAAGATGTTTTGTTTGCTGTGCAGCACTGAGAATAAAAATGACTGTAAATAAAGTACTAAAAAGCACCTGTGCTTTTGAAGAATTGATAATTCTTTTCAAGCACTTTATTTCCAAATCCATTCATCATTTATCCGCAATTCATTATTCCAACATTTACTGGCTACAGTTGCTGCCTTTTACATTGCTCAACCATGCATAATGTCCTGGGATTTAAACTGTTTTCCACAGCATGCAAGATTATTTTAAAAAGAGTGTTTACCTAAAACAATGATATTCAACTTAACACGTGGGGCCGAAGTCGAGAAAATAAATGTTTTGTGCGACAATAACTGTTACGACTAGACGACTATATTTTTAATTTAAATAGAATTCTTTTTACGTGGGGCGGAAATTTATTTTATTTACATCCTGCGAACACGGATGAATTGTCGTCTGTTATAGCGAAGTTTGTCGCCTTCACAGGCTTAGGCGAAGGGTTCGGCAGCAAATTAAGGATACAAAGTTTTCCTTCTGACCAAACAATTATGCATGGTGATCACGAGCCACCATTAAGGTTTCTTAGATAATAGAACAAGAAATTACTTTCTAAGTCAGTTTATTTAGTTTAAAAATATCACTCAACCTACATTACAACAAATATACTAGTTTTTCGTTTTTTACAAGTTTTTCGTCCCCTAAAAATTTATATATATATATATATTTTTTTTTTTTTTTTTTCAGACAAATGGCATCAAAACATCCCAGGGTAAGACATTTAAATCAAAAATTTTCTTTTCAGATAAAAGCCAGCAAGTATTCCAAGCTGATAATATTTCAGCTGTTTACTTACTTACTTACTTACTGCCCATTTCAGCTGTTTAAGAATCAATAATTATCTTTTTAAAGCACTGATTTCTGTTGTATAAAGACTTTAAACCAGATAGTTACTTTTGTATTAGATTACTATTGTACCCAAGTGCATGATAAAAATTTGTTTGCTTTCGGTTGTTTTGCCGGCCATTATGTGACAATTATGCGAGTTGAACGTGATTCGTAATAAAAGAGTAATAAAAACAAAAGTTTAGTAAGTGATCATAATTTTGTATTGTGAATATATTTGTAGGACAGCCAAGACTCTTCAGAGGGGGAGGAAAACAAAGAACAGTAAGAATAAAACAAATTACTTCAGTTATGTAGTGATGCATATGTTGGCCAGTTAGGGCAAGGAAGTAACCAGGAAACAATGTTTCACAGAGGGTTTGAACATTTTCATTTTTTTAGCAACAAAACAGGCAGCTTAAGACCAGGGTTCGCACAAAAAAATAGCAACCATTTTTCAAGGACTTTCAAGGACCAAATTGAATTTTCAAGGACCACCTACCAGGAATGTAATTTCACAGATGGTATATCAATGCACGTTCCCAGTCTAAGCTAACAGGTTTCTAAGGCTTCAAGTGTTTTTTCCATCTCCTTCTCTACATTTTTCAGTTCACTTGTCTTTTTTCTTTATTGGCTGCTTTTACACCCGGATTTTACAGTGTTTGAAATTGCTTTACACAGGAAAAGAATACCAAAGTCTATGCAAAGCAATTTGCTTTCGACTCCAATACATTCAAAGTTGAAGAAAATTCAAGGTCTTCTCAGTGGCTAACACAGAAATTAAAGGAAGTTTCAAGGAAAAATGGCATTCACGGATTTTTAAGGGCACCCACCAAAATTCAAGAACTTTTCAAGATTTTATGAACTCTTTTAACATAAAGTTAGGCATTAAGACGTTTTCAAATGCTTTCCAGAGCACCTCAACAGACTGAAGATGCAGTAACAAGTGACCCCAGCAGAAATTCCACTGAGGTGAGCAAGTAAAAATAATATACTCATTGAAATCATAACCAAAGCTTTTTTACAAGAGTAGTGTCTCTCGATCCGGTGCTTCCCCTCAAGGGCACTTTATGCTTATGGAACGTAGTTTTCAACTTTCCAGTAACTCCTAGGACAAAATTCAAAGTTACAACTAATAACAGGGCGTGACTTTGCTGTCATAAGCATCTATAATCCTAGACAAAACTCGATTAGCAGCAAAATTGCAAGTCTTCAAATCGGTGCATCGTACATGTATTTATAGCACCAACGTCTATGAGGTTAATGGATAAATAGCATTAATGACTGGATACAAGTGTAACTGAGTTTGACAAGAACATTTGCAGGGGAAATTACTCAGAGGGAGAGAGAGAGAGACCTTAAATTAGAACAAACATTCAATAGAATAAAAGAAAGAGAACATTACCAATTGATCACATGAAAGTTTTGTCTTTAGCATGACTCAACACCATGTTATTCTGAAAGAGGACAGACAGTACAACAAGACACTGGCACCAGTCCATTTCACAGCCCAGAAGGGTGAGAGACTTAACTGATTTAATTAATATTAAACTGGAAACTATGTAGGAGGGAAGTAACAATCTCTTTTCTTGCCCTTTTTCAGGGGTATTCAATGTCAGCTTGAAGACAATCAGGTAGGTACCTCTAATATAAACCTATTATATAAACATAAGTCAATAACAATAAAGGAGCAATTGACAATTCTTCCTGTTAACTTTTCTCATTAGAATGCCTCAAGACCATGTTACTCCGAAAGAGGACACTTGGTAATGGAGGACAGCGGGCCCAGTGGGCGTCATAGCCCAGTAGGGTGAGAGAAGTAAACTTTAAGATTATACAGTCCAGAAAAACACTTACTATTGTGGAAGCAAGATGAAGACATGCTCTTTTCTTTCCCTTTTTCAGGGGCATTGAATGTCATCCAGAAGAAATTCAGGTAGGAGGCCCGCTATAAAAACTTACTAGACTTAAGCTAGAGGTAGTAAGGGGGTTATTGAGAATGGGGCATTCTCCTCTTGTTTCTTATACTTTCGGTCACCACACACAAGATTACAAAAGACTCTTACCACACTATAACCATATAGGGCTACGCTATGGATTATGTAAGACAGTATGAGTACGATTCCCTGAAATTGTTGAAATCTTTCTGCGTCTTCTGAATTGATTAAATTTAAAAAGTCCATAATGTACCATAAAAGTTGTCTTGTTAAGCTTTTGTAATTGCCACACAATCTCTGATTCACAAAAAATTCAGCAAAATTAATAGCCAACATTTACAATCGCTAAGGCCTCAACTCGAGCATCCCTAACATTTTTTTATTATTATTATTTTGTTCTCTGCAGGAGGGAGTTGAAATCAATACAGAAGAGCTGTTCTTATTTGTAACATTTCTATATCTGCTTACTAAGTGAAATAGTCGTGGGGCTGTGTTACATCGATAGTTTGTTTTACACATTTAATAGGCCAGACACCTTGTCAAAAACTGCACCAAGTCACTATGTTAAACATCGACTCCGCCAATTCACTCTTTTCAGAGCAAAACTTACTTTTGTTCGGTTATTTACTTGTAGCACAGCCCCTCAAAAGTTTCTGTTTTGTCAGGCGAAATTCGCTGTTAGTGCTATTGTGTTTTACATGACAGTTTACATTTTTTGTTTTGTTTTTATTACTGTCCTGAAACGTTTCAAATGTTTGGCACAGTCGATCGGACAAGTAGTTTTGTTAGTAAGAAGAAGTGCCCAAGTGTTTCTGTCCAATCTGAAAATAGAACGAGCTCTGTAAGAAGGTTGTCATGACAACCCGTCGAAGTGAGTCCCAATAATAACAGGTCCTATCGTGATGATTGCGTGACGTAATTTCCAAACCTTATTCACGCAATCAAAATGAGTACCTAATTCTTCGGCGTTAGCAAATCTCTTTATTTTATACTGTACACTGCATGAAATCGTTTCCACCAAAGATTATTATTATCAGGGAAAAATATTTTGACTATACAGCGTAGTATTACTTAATTTTTTATTCATACATTTAGCACCTACGCTGCGCAGGCATCCTATTTTTTATCAATCATTGCATTTAGTGTGGACTATTCACATTAAAAAAGTTTCGTTAAGTTGCCTGCATGGCCTAAGGGTTGAAGTTGTAAATGTAACGATAGAAACGATATTTTTGTCGTATTAAAGACAGTAAAGTTATGTTAAAGTCTGGAAGGGTTAACGTTTACTTCCTGTTGTGCATTTCACCCAATATACAGAAAAGGATCGCAATGGTAGATTACTTAAAAATCATTTCTCCCAATCCCCTTCCTGCCTTGCACAATGTCAATGATTAAGCCCTAGTTTTCCTCTGACTGCATTGGCCATCCGGCACTTCTACAAAGAACATGTACATTCCAACCGACATGTGTAAAGAACACAACATCAACAAAAGGCTACGATCCTTGCCTCTCTTAACATCGACACAAACTCCTCCACTCCCCGCCCCATCTAATCGCTTCTCTTTTCCTTTTCTCTGTTCATAAAAAAAATGATCGACCGTTTGCTTTCGTGACTCGTTCACGATGTCCTGGAACAAGCGAAAGATCTCTCCCTGTACACGTACTCAAAATGGCGCCGGTATCTTACCTTGAGGTGATTAGGGAGTGACTATTCCGCAATTAATCGATCTACTCGGACAACAGACCTCGGAGAAGAGATCTTGGAATTAGCCCATGATTCGGCAGAACATACACATAAACAATGCGTCTTGGGTTAGGCAGAGAATAGCGTCTTTTTCGGGAACGTTCGCCTGACAGCTGCTGTCAGTGGTCAAGTGGAAAACTCGAGATTCAATCGAGTTGGGATCCTATGTTCGTTTACAATATTTTGTTTCCACTGGATCCGCGGACTCTGCTATCATTAATGAAAACACAAGTCTCACTAAATCAACTCAGTGCAGAGAAGTCACTCTGAAGGTCTATTTAAAGTACACCTTTGAGACGGTGAAATTACCGCAACGAGGGGGAAACCCCAACCGATATTTTCCATTTTGTTCGAGGTAATTTCCCGAGTGAATACAATATGAAATAAGTCTTCTAGTTTATCTTTCTACTACGAAAAACAAGTGTATATTTACCGGGTCAAAAGACAAGCACATAGAATGGACGGTTTCAATAATTTTGGTGATGTATTACACTCGCTTTCAGTGTTACTTGCATAGCGCCAATCTTTCGACATCCATCTTTTGACATCGTCTTTCAATGTCTTTCGACTTGCTAAAGAAACAAGGATCGAAACACACCAATCACATGTCAGTGTTCGTTTCATGTCACTTTTTGGAAATGAGTCACAAGTTCTGAAGGTCATGCTAGTGGGCTGTGATTGGTGGATTTCGATCCTTGTTTGTTTGCGAACGACAGCCGCTGTGCACGTAACACTGAAAGTGGGTGAAAGCGCATGCTCTTCACTCGTAACTGAAAGTTTATCTTCGGTTTCAACTGTGGCGCGAACATTTCTTGAACTTGAATGACTGCAAACAAATTCAAAGACACAGATCTTGGGCAGGAAATCTATCTCTGTAGCAAGAACTTTACATAAACAAGCACAAAAAGAATGCTTATGCATGACAAAAGATGGGAAAACTCCCTTTCTTTTCCGGCAATTATATTGGGCATGGAGCGAACACGATATTCAGCAGAACAAAAGAAAAACATTTCTTAAGATCTGCTCGGACAGGTACCTCCAGGTACAGGAATATATAAACAAGAAAAAAACCTTTGAGCTTGTGTGCATTAAACTGGCAAAGCTTCCATTCACTCGGCTGGAGTATATATCTATATAGCTTTGGGAACTCGCTTCGCTAGAATGTACTTGTGCTGCTCTGAGAACGGAAAATTAAGGATGGCGAAGACATGTCGAGGTAAGAGATATTCATAAACACCAGTAACTTGTGAATTGAGAGCCTTGAAAGACCACGATCAGAACTTATGAACCTACGCTTTAATTTCATAACAAGAGCGACTTTTATCGCGCTGTAGTCTTGTTGTAGTCTTTAAAAAGACTACAACAATTTTAGACTCAATGGCAAGTTCAGTTGCAGCTTATAACTTTCAAGAGAAAGAAACGATCTTTATAAGTTGTGTTGAACAAAGAGAATAACTTGCAGAGAACGATTCAATTTGAATTATGTGTTATGTGTCGTGGCCTTCCGCTGTAACGAAAGTCACGCGATAAAACTCGCTCTTGTTATAAAACTAAGGCGTAGGTTTATAAGTTCTGATTGTGGTCTTTCAAGGCACTAAATTCACAATTTACTGCTCAACAAGGCGACTGTATACCTCATTCAGAGTTTCTTAATGAAACACCACAAGATCGTACAGGTTTCATGGATAGTATTAAAAACCGTTGAGTGCGTCTACATTAAGGCTCTGTTATAAGAGAACATAACGGGATCTTTATTCTTAACTACCTGTAACATAACATCAAATTCTGTTTTTTCCAACAAGTGTACTGATTTGTTATAATGCATAGTTCAGAGTAAAACATGGGGTGCCGCACCATTGCCGTCCGACTAGATCACATGTAAAATTTAAGATGTGAATGATAAAAAGCTAAAGTTCTATCTCCAGATACTAAAAAAATATGGCCACATTCCCCACATCAGACCGTTAAGTAGTATTTAATTTTTCTTTAGTGGTATCCTTTGCTAGCAAAGTAGCGACACATGTATTAAATAAGATTTCCTAGGCGCCTTTTATAACGGACAACCCAAAGTCACGCAACACTTTGATCGACAGTCGTGCAATGGAAACAATTCGCAAATGGCAACACAGTTCCTCCTGTAAAAAAAACATCCGGAGCGAACAACCAATCAAACAATGACGCGTACACTCAGGCTAATGTTTTCTTACAACAAACAACAGCAGGTCGCAGCTCTATACAAGAGCTTTTTGTGTAGTACTGTTTGTTAACGACTTTTATGTGAGTAATCTTGAATGTCACACCACTATGAAAATTTCTGACAAGAGTTTGCATTCAACAACCCCCTCCCTCTCCTCCCCTCTCCTAACCAATCAACGACTTCACACGTGCTTGCTCTCGGAGCATCATCTTTGATATTTTATACAAGGTAGTTTAACTTGTCGGTGGACCGGTTCGCGTATTAAATTGAAAGCAGCAGGTAAGATTTATTATTTTGATTTGAGTGGGCAAATTAGTAATCCAAACAGCTGACTGAGCTGAGATATGTTACGTCTTACAGGTGCCAACGATTACGTCGCGTCTTACTCACTTATAAAACACCTTTAGACTTACTTCTCATTACAACACTTGTTAATTCGTTAACACATACCTAAATCAAAACATAACACATCATAGCACATCAGTCACTTAGCACGGTTAGAGGACGTGCGTTTAACAAGCAAATCGGTTTCCGTAGGAGAAGAAGATTGCCATAACCATTTGTGTACAGTAAATGGCACGTGAAGAACCTAAACCGTTGAATTACAGTTGTAGAAGTATCAGTTGTATTTTCATCAATAACAACCTTAAAACGACGTGATTACTACACTCGAAAGAGTCAAAAACGCGTTTCGAAGACATACACAGAAGGGGTTTTGCACCAATCGCTTCCAAAGAACGATCAATAAAGACGACACGCCCTTTGAATCGGAATTTGTCTCGCGAAGCCTTGGCGTACGCACATCTAACATGCATGTGTTGTACTTTTTTAGGAGCATACCAATGGAACCCGCACGTAGAGATGTAAGTATGATTCACACTTGTGTCCTGCAATTTACAAGTACAAGACGATATAAGAAAGATGCCGTGTTGATTTACACGTAGCTTCCTTCCATACTCACGGCCGAACATGCCTTCAAGCTTGATAGCCCTTGAATAGAGAAATATCGCTTCTTTTGCTCAGTTCGATCTCTCTCGACAGTTGTCTCGATACTGTGCTCATTTGTAATTTCAGCAAGAACTTACATTGCATTTTTGCTAGGTTTGCGATCAAGCACCTAATCATTCTTCGTGATGTTTACAATGGAGTGTGTGCAATATGCGAGCCAGCGAGTCATGCGAGCCATGCGAGGCAGACCTGCGAGGCACTTAAAAATACCAATAAAAAGGCTACCTATACGATCTGTAGGCTAACCGAAGTGCTTTTTTGGCTAACCGGAGTGTTGCTAGGCTAACCAATGTGTTATTTAGGCTAACCGAAATGGCTCGCTTGCCTCGCATGACTCGCAAGCCATGTGAACCGGGCAAGCAAGAAATCCCTTATCCCAATATAAAAGCTAACCGCAAGCTACCTAAGAGCTAACTGTAGGCTAACCGAAGTGCTATTTAGGCTAACCGGAGTGCTATTTAGGCTAACCAATGTGTTTTCAAGTGCCTCGCAGGTCTGCCTCGCATGGCTCGCTGGCTCGCACATTGTGCATTCCCTTTACAATGCGTGTAAATATTTACAGTCATTTCAGCTGTCATTTTTCGCTGGTCGTCACCAGCGATTTTCCCAAAATCACACCAGCAGACATACCAGCGGCAGTTATTAAAAAAGTCAGACAATCACAAACTTCAGAAAACTGTTAAGAAAACAATACCAATTTGTCTACCAACCTGTTGCAGCTGTCGAATAAATGTATGTGTTGCCACACTGTAATTTGAATTCTTGAATATGCTGCGAGCTAAGTGTTGTTTTTAAAACTCTTTGCCAGCTTTGATATTCGTATTTAAACGTTTCCACGCTTAATTCTGTGATAACTGTATCAGTAATTGTATCAAATAAAAAATGAAAGGAAAATTTCATAATTCCATTGAACGTAAGAACGAAATGTGGAAACCCTTCCATGATTTTAGTTAGCTTACACGTACATGTTTATGTGCACTGAACGCTGTAATCATGTTATAATCAGACACTGTTCAAAACAAGAAAGTCGCTTAAAACTCCCTACGATTGTTAATCAAGATGTGCTTTCCTTCCTTAATTTTGTCGAACTAATTTCATTTCAGCAACCAGACAGTCCTACTGGTCCTACTGGGTAAGTTAACATCAGTTGTGTTGCATTTCTATTTAACTCGACACTCTGTATCACAGAATTCTTTGTTTGATAAGGTTTCTACCTTGTCCTTTTCCATTATTCCAGCGTGTTCACGGCCGTTATATACAAAACCACACGCAAGTTATAACTGAGCTTTGTGGCCACGTCCTTGCACAGAAGCAATTAATTTCACAGCAGGTTTGGGCCTCAGGGCTGGGATTGTTATACGGTCAAGACAATTTATTGTGCCTCTTTCCATCCATTTATCAGAAGTATAAATGGGAACCAGTGAATGAGTTTCAGGGGTTTTTCTGTTGTGGTCACATTTCAAAGGGACCATCAGTAGAACAAATACATGGTATAACATGGGAATTGAACCTGGGTCATGATCAAAATACACCCTCAGTTATATTACAGGAGTTTAAATAATTCTTCCTATTTGAAAGCCACATGCATTACGCCACTGGATCATTATAGTTATTCCTCATCATTGGTCTTTAAGATGCTTGTAGCTAAACGTTACATACATTTCAAATGTACTTACATTATCTCATTCTGTGATGTTCCCCTAGGCCTTATAGACATGTAATCCCTGTGTTGAAAGCAATGTCACAAACTCCAATTACAAACCTGGAGGTAAAGAGAAGTTTGTTGGTTATATGATTTTTCCCTTCAATTGAAAAATTCTTTTTTTTTTTAATTTAAGTCCTCCACACACTTATTTGTTACATTAATAATTATTAAGATGTAATCAAATGGGTGTCCAATTACAGCCAACCAATTTCAACTTTTCAAAATTGGACATGTACACATTAATTTGAAACTACTTCCTAGTAAACTGTTCTGCTAATTAAAAGTTCTCTTTGGCTTGTGAAGTAATATATCAAACACACAAGACATGCGTACATGTACAAGCACAAGAGGGCCTTTACAAGCAGAAGTTGACTGGCCATACATCATGTGCTTACAAAACACTTCTGAATGCAGTCAACACCCACCCTGAAAACACGTCACTATATATAGTTATTGAAAGCAGTAGCTGAACTCCTGCAAAATAAATCTATTACAACACAGGCACCAAGTTAGGCTTGCTCAAGAGGGGCTCAAGACCTTTGGTGATCGTGCCTTTGCCTGTTCTGGGCCATTTCTCTGGCACAAACTGCCACTTGAAATATGATCCAGTCCAAATGTTAATGTTTTTAAATCAAAATTAAAGATACACCTTTTCAAGCTAGCATAGAATTTGTTTAAATATTTTTTTAATATTTGATTGTTTTAATAATTATGTTAATATTTTTAATAGTTTATCGGTTTAGTATTTTTATAACATTCTTTCTACACTTTAAAGTGCTTTAAATATTTTATAATTTTAGCACTTTATAAATTTTATTATTATTATTACTATTATTATTAAGTGTTGATTGAGCAACCGACGCAATAATACCATGCCAGCTTTCATGTAGCATGCGTGTAGCAAGAGCATGCTCAAAACAATATCCCAAATCAAATATTCAGATTTCTGCTTAACTGTTTTTGTTTTTGCAAATTAGTCTCCATCAATAAAAGAAACAATCACCCTTCTCCATGGGTGTTGAAGGAACACAAGAAAAGTGTTCTTCCAGCATTCAAGTGATTAATTTATGAAAACAATAACCATAGAGATGGGTTTTCCTGTTTCATGATGTATATGATATAATGTGGTTTACTATATATTACAATAGTCAATAGCTAAAACTGCAATTATAAAGGAACTCAAAACTGATAATAATCAATCGTCCATTGAAACATGTCTTGTTTCAAATTGAAAATGTTGTTAATTTTTGTTTTTAAAATAGTTGCCTGTACATCTGCTTTCATCAAGGCCATTTTGATGTAATAAAAGCATTATTATAAAGCACAGGCAGTAGCCTGCATAGCAGGTGTATAGGGTGTGAGGACTGGGGAGAGCAGAAAAGGACCCTTCTTCCTTCCTTTTACCCCAGATAATCCCCCTTCCCTTTTACAAGGGGCTCCACAGGTTA
This sequence comes from Meandrina meandrites, assembly GCA_963693305.1. NCBI lineage: Eukaryota > Metazoa > Cnidaria > Anthozoa > Scleractinia > Meandrinidae > Meandrina > Meandrina meandrites. The sequence continues at coordinate 19,177,826 of OY855905.1, read as the reverse complement.
CATGCATAGTTTTACATTTGTACATTAAGTTGTATAGTAGTTGTATGTTAGTTGAACATAACGATTTTAACTCTTTCAGTGACAACATCTCATTTATGTTATACACCCAACTGAAGCATCCTATAATTCAATATGTGCATGAGTAAAAAAAATATAAAGATACAAGATATAAATTTCAATTTTCCATCTTAGTTTAGGCTTTAAACATACTTAACATCAAATCTCATATTTAATTGATATTACATATACAGGTCCTGGATGAAAATCATGAAGGTGAAACAAGGTGAGTTTTTTGTGATAAGATGTACTTGTCAGGATGACCAATTTGGTAAATTATTGGGGTTTTTTTTATTTTTCCTCTGATATCAAGACAACTTTGCATGGACCATTCCAAGGTTAACCTGCAAAGAAACTTTAAACATTGCCTTACATACAGATGATTGACAGGACTGTCACTTAGGGCTGGAGGGGCTTGGGGCCTGGGAAGTCCACCGCTATTGTGAACATGAGCCCCGGCTACTTAAATTAAACTGTTCACAGTCCCCTATTTTTCTGTGAAGTCGCAGAGATTGATCATTAACCGCGCGGCCATGGGCCGAGTGCGGTTCTTGCTCTGCACGGGATTTATTATTTTTCGTCGTTTTTTTTGTCGGTGACCAGACCCAAACCTCACTGAAGTCGGCCAAATCGCGATCGGAACTTTGAATCACGCAACCTGGGGTGTTTAATCACCAAAAGCTGTTGAAACATTAATGTACGGAAAATGTTACGGATATTCTTTTCTTTATTGTATATGAAATATATTTTCTTCGGGTTTTATGGAAGGAAGCGTTGGATTCGAAGCAAATCTTGAATACACTAAAAAAGGTATTACGTCAGCCATGGAATGCGCTGACGTTGCCACTTGACAATTAAGATTGTGTTTTCTTTGGACGTTTATTTCACCAGAAGCGATGGTCATTGATTTATTTGCAATTTTGCGAATGTTTCTTGTGGGTTTAGGCAATTGAAGTAAATTCTTTGGCTGTGTCATTGGAGCGAGGAGATTTGAAGAAAAATTAAATATAAACAATTGATCGTGCCCGTACTTGCAGGGGTTACGTCATTAGTAGGGAAAAAACCACCTAGCTAAAGATAGCTGAAAGTAACGTAAACCACGGATTGTGTGACTCGCGTGACTTCTTTACTAGTACTTAACTCATAGTACAAAAAAAACATCATCTTAACCGTGACTTCTGAGGAAGAAAGTTGTTAGTTGGCGAAAATGGGTTTAATTTTTGAAACGCGGTTATGGAAGCGTTGGATTCAAAGGGAATATTAAATACACTAAAAAAGGTATTACGTCAGCCATGGAATGCGCTGATGCTGCAGCTTTCACATTCGCTACCTGACAAAATTGTGTTTTCTTTGCAAGTTTATATCGGCAGAAGCGACGGTCATTAAATTATTTGCACTTCCGCGAGTATTTCTTGTGGGTTTAGGCAACTGAAGTGAATTCTTTGGCTGTTTCATCGAAGCGAGTTCAGAGATATCAAGGGAAATGAAATATTTGCTGAAGTAAACAATCGAGTGTGCCCGAACGCGCAGGGGTTACGTCATTACAAGGGAAAAAACCCCAAGCTAAAGATAGCCATGGATAAGGTAAACCTTGGATTGTGTGACTCACGTGACTACTTTGCTAGTACTTTACTCACAGTGGAAACAGATTAAATTTAACCATGACTTTTGAGAAAAAATGCTGTTAATTAGCGAAAAATAAAAGCGTGGTTTTAAGTTGCAGGCAACTTCTTGTTGATTTTGGGATCGCCATCTTGGTTTCTTAATGAGAGTGAAAACTGTGGAGAGTACAAATATGCCCATCGGTTGGGGTGATGGTGGTTAATAGCATGGAGGTGGAGGAGCAGAAAAATCACTGCCTCCATCCCGCCCCCCTACCCACGGGCATTTTGTACTCTCCCCACTTTTCAGCCGCATAAAGAAACCAAGATGGCGACCCCTCAAACTCAACGATCAATCTCTGTGACTTCACGGAAAAATAGGGGACTGTGAACAATCTACGGCTACTTTCATAGTGAAATATAGCCAACTATTAAACTTCTACCTGTATGATTGTGGTTTTGCTCTCAATTCCCCACCTACTAATTTCATATGCCTGGCAACATGAAATCTTATTGGCGGCCCTGATTAACAATAAATTATTTGGTTCCACAGAGACCACAATTCACATAAAAAACAGACACAGTTTAATTTAATTTATAGACAGAAAGAATACTATTTTACAATTCTGTAAAATGTAACCAAGCCTCTGTATCAAATTGAGGTTTGGGTTTTGCAATGATAGAAATTCTAGAACAAGTTAGCATGGTAACAGGATAATTGAAAAGAAACAAGATGTCTGTATCACAACAAAGCCAACTCAAGCCTCACTCCTGATCAAAGGCCTGCTTTCACTAAGCACAACAGTAAAATAGGCTATTCAGTGTCCTGCACGTATATGAACTGGTGAGTTTCAGCAGCACAGTTAATTGCAGGCACAACAGGAAAACGTTTAAAAATCGACAATTATTTGTACATAATTTATTTGTACACTTTTGTAGCCATGAATTCTTAACCTTTGAATTATCAGTGCTTGAAATTCAAAAAAAATTAATAATAATCCAGGTTGTCCCTATTTCAAACCCATGAATTTGGATGCCAAAATTGTTAAAAACGTGCTTGTCTGTAAGATATTGAATTTCAAGCCTAGTGTATGAAAATTTGTAGTCAAAACAAAAACTGCTTCAAAAGCCAAATCTAGGAATTAAAAGGATACAAAACCAGGCAAATAATATTAAGAGACAAAACTTCCATTCAAGTAAATGCTAGTACAGTTGCCATTAAAAAGAACAAACTTTCAATTTTCTTCTCTACGTGTGTGAAATCCCATGCTATTTTTTTACCTGCCATCTTTGTGCCATCTTCATAAAATTGATATTTCCATTTTCATACCTTAATGTTACTTATGGAAAATTTAATTATATCCATCCAAATCATATGAAAACATTTTACTAAGGCAAATTACATGTAATTATTATTATTCGTACCTTTCTATGATCATACATCGACAGTTCTATAGGGACAGACCAGTTAAACACAGCTGAACCTTCATAGAAGTTGGGTGTCATTTATGATTATTTATTTTCTACCTTATCCTGGGTTGCCTGTTTGTTTTTTCGTTCAGGCAACCTGAGGCACTTAACTTAATCTCAGACAACCCATGACTGCTAAAATAATAAATAAATGTTTAATGGATATCTGCAATGAAATCCAGACAGGCTACATGTTTTAGACTGGATATAAAACCACTCGTGTTGGCTTAATTTCAACTGTTATGCTTTGAAAATTTAACATACTTGAGCTCACTGATAACAATGAGAGTGCACCTCCTATCCACATGTAACAGCCTGTTTTAGAGTTTGGCTTGAATGAGTATATCATTCAGGGATCTGCCACTTGGGGATCCTTGAAAAATTTACAAAGTAGTGGTTGTTGTTGGATTAAATGCCATTTTTGCATAAGTATTTGCACCATAAAGGATGGTATTGTGTGACAAGAGGCAGGATTTGTAACTGTTTTCTTCATTTGTATTTTTTATGAAGAGCAAACTTGATATCTAAGAGGCTATAGAAATCAGGGTTGCTGTATGGGTATCCTCTACCAATAAAATATGCTTTAAGGTGACTCCATATATAGTTATTGCAGGTGCATCCATGACAAACTTTGGATTTAACTTTTTAGGCTTTGACACAATGGCTGTGAAACTTTGGGAAAATGTTCACCTATCATTTGGTAATAATAATATGAAATTCAATTTTACTGAGGAAAAACATTTTTAATGATATTGGTATTTAACCAGATCCCACTTTTTTGACAAAATTGTATACAGTAAAAACATTTTGCTGATAGTTTTTTGCTAAATTTGTGGAATGAGCTTACATTGACTTAATACATACCATAGCCAGGTTTCAGAAAAATCGTCTGAGCAGAAGAGTGAAAATATTAAGGTCATCTAAATTCAACTCTAACATTCTACTGGCCGGGCTAAAGGAAACTGTTCGTTATACTGAGGACATCGTTGAATAGAGGTTCATTAAATCTAGGTTCCACTGTAGTTGCCAAATGAAATGCCTGTACTAAAATGTACTAAAATGTTTCAGTAGGCCAGGTTTGAAATGTGTTTTTATGTTCAAAATAGACTCAGTTTGAGAATTGTTTGCCTTTGAAAATTGTTGCTGTCATGACATAGACCTGGTCCACAGAGGGGGTCCACGGACCAAGTGTCACTGTTTTCAGGTTACCTGCAACTACGAGTATTTCTACTGCCCCCTGGATGGGATGCTAGTCCATCCCTGGGTTACCCCCAGCATTAAATTCACTCTTACCCATTTAAACACCTGGTTGTAGAGAGGCACTATGACAATAAAGTGTCTTTCACAAGAACACTGATAACACAGTGTGCCAGCCAGTACTCAAACCTGGACCACTCAATCTGGAGTCCAGCACACGCTAACCATAAGGCCACCATGCCTCCCACATACTTGCAACAAAGAGAAATAGCGTCTTCATGGTGATAATTTTCAGGGCACCTAATGGACTCTTTTAATTTTTTTTTTATATTTTGGTAAGCTTGATCATAGATATCTGGAAAGAGATGCACAAAATCAGGGAATTTAACCAATGGAACATGTTGCTGTCCACTAATATGTATTCGGTGAGTACATGTATGATATATTGGAATTCAATTATGCAGTCAAACCTCCCTGTGCGACCATATCCCTCTCAATTACAACTACTTTCCCAAATACATGTACCATAACAACATTTTCCAGTCAAATAACTACATAGCTGAAATTTTACTTGACCACAAGTCGAAAGTGTCCATGATCACTTTTAAGGTGGGTCCTTCTACAGATCTAGGGCAGTTGCTAAGGAATCACTGAAGATGGTTTTTGGTGGCAGGCCACTTTGGAGAGTTTGGTAATGCTAAAAACTGTTAATAAAACCCTTTTTAAGCGGCCACCTCTATTAGCGGCCATGGCCGCCTTTTTGCCGTCCCTTTGAGCGTTGTTTTTTGTTTTTGCCCCTTTTTAGTGGCCAGCAAGAATGTAATATACATTGTTTGTTTGTTTGATTTTTTTTCAACAAGCTTGGACAGACCAGAGTCAAAAAAAGAAAGTGATGGTTGAGCTAGTTTCAGTCCTTTTCATTCCATTTTTTATTTATTTTATTTTTAAATTTTTGACGAACCCCTATCTTTTATTATCATTATTTTTATAATTTATTATTATTAGTATTATAACTATTTATTTTATTATCATTATCATTGTCATTATCATTATCATTATCATTATCATAGCCATGATTTTTGATAAGCCATGACTTTTGATACTGATTGGGACAATAAGCAAATAAAGAACACAAAGCAAATAATTAAGTTTTTTTCAAAGCATTATCAATGGTAATATTCAATTCAATGTCACACTTTTCTCTTAAATATATAAAGCCAATGAATTAACAAAAAACAACTTTCTTTTTTCTAAATAGGTTGCCAATGAACTTTAATTACACCATCAAGCATTGCCATTACTGCTTGAATGTAAAAAGGAACATAACATTTTGTACACACCATGGATAATAATATTATCATGACAACTGGAACAAAAAAGGTTTATATTACATAGTTGCATATTTCATTATATATGTATGTTTATGCAGTGTACAGATTAAAGCTGTAAGTAAGTATTGATATTATTGTTTTGCAAAGAATACCCACAAGGCATAAATAATTTTCCATTTTGTAATGAGAAAAGTATAAAAAAAAGTAACCATAGCTTACACATTATGTAACAGCTTGTACTGAATAAAGTGGCTGCATAATTATTGCAAACTAATATTTTTGTATACAAATAGTATTCGTGTTTTAAAGAGGTAAAATATACAATACTTTTATTGCTATAAGTAAGACCTTGACATGAATCAAAATAATTAAAAAATATGCCAATCCTTTCAACCAAATTGTAACTTTTTTGCCATCCCATGAACATCAATAGGCCATATTTGTACAGTGTATTCTCAGTATTTGTTAGGGCTGCAACGATACACCGGTGCACCGGTGAACCGCGATATTTTTTGTCACGATACGAATATCGATATTTGAATGGGATATCGCTGTATCGCAAAACAACAAAATATTTCTCATCAAAAATGAAAAATTACTTTACCAACATTCAGAAATTACTGTTTTAATCAGTTTTATGACTCCTTACCCAAGTACAAGCCTTTTTTTAGCCACTTCTGCTTCCAGTCACGTATTTTTCAATGCGTAGTTTCAATAAGTTGTCAGCTGACAAAGTCTTATGCGCCCGCAAAAAAACGCGCGGTTCGTTCGTCACGTTAGTTCTTTCGTCAAAATGCCTTCCTCTGCAGTTGAGTTACAACTGGCACCGTCCTCTTATAAGTCAAAGGTATGGAAAGACTTTGGATTCAAAGTTTTTTACGATGGCCAAGGAGTAAGACACTCCTCGTTATATTCTTGTGTTACTTTTTACCATTTGTTAATTGTTATCAACAGAAATTAAAGATTCCAAAGCAGTTTAGTAACATTACGTCATTTGTCAGTTGTATGTTATGATGTATCGTATCGTGTATCGTATCATGGCACTTGTACTGAGATATGTATCGGTTGCTAAGAAAATGTATCGTTGCAGCCCTAGTATTTGTCTGGAACTAGCTTGCAATGGAACCTAATATGGGGGAATATCATTAAAAAGAGCTTCATCTGATTTGCATTTGAAAAGATTTCCCGCAGTAGCCTCCACTGCAAGCTAGTTTCAGTCCAATACAGAGGACACAATAATATTACACCAGTTATTAGAATTTGAAATATCACACTGCTGCTATAAACTATCGTGACAAACACACTGACTTATGCAATACCTTGAATGAGAAGTCTTCTTCAAGTAACCTGGCATCCATCCTTTTAATACATGTATATATCTGAAACAATAAGTAAAATGAGGTGAAAAGAAGGAACAAATTTAAAAAAATAATTAATTACTAAGAGCATTTATTGTATCATCCACTGTTATACATGTACACAGTTTGAAAGGAAAATCAAAAGGCCCTATTGGGCCACGACTGTTTTTTTAAGCGATGACGTCATCGTTTAATGTGTTCGTGCGAGTTCTTGTCGCTTTTATTTAACAAGTGACGAATTAAATCGTCGAAGTCGAACGTGCATCACTTGTTAAGATCTATACGGATTTACGTTGTTTTTCATTTTGTTTTACATCGGTTGTAAAAGAAGCAAGCGCCAAGCAGACAAATTCAAGTTTGCGTGTTTTCGTGCTATCGTGTGTACACTCTTTTCCCTGTACAGCGTGTACGATTGACGTTCAATTTCCGGAATGTGTTTTGATAGTGCCATGAGCATGATCTTGCATTCTTTGATTGCTGTGAAGATTAACGTCCCATAAACTTTATTTTGAAATCCGCTCCGTTGACCTTTGTCGCGTGATACTGATAATCTTCTGTCAGCTAGCGATTACACAAACTTCGCTTTCAAGTCTGATTTTGTGGTCAACTCAACTGCACGTGGAACGACTTTTGGGTCAAATTCGATTGCGTGTATATCTGGATAACTTTGGGGGCAAGTTGTTTTCTTCTATGTATTTTTCTATTCGTGTTTGAAAACATATGATCACTTTTAACGATCCGCGCATCGTCTTTTATTTTAATATGCTTTTAAAATATGACTTTGCCTGTCTTCTGCGACCGCTATTTTGGTTGCTTATACTGTGAGTTCTGTTGTTCCTCTTTTACTTGCGGTAGGGTCCTCTGGCTTTTGGGATAGCTAGTCTTCTGCTAGGAATAAATCTCGTTCCAGATTTTATTTCGTCGTTGAAACTCGAGTGTTCTCCGCTGCGACCTGTGCTGATGATTTTGCTTGCATGCAATGAACATTTATCTGTTGTGGGTTATAAAACTCAGCAAGGGTACTTCTTAACTGCGAGGCCTATAAAACGTGTTTGAAATGCGTTGATTTAGGTTGTCGCTGTGAAGCACACGATGTAATTGTTCCTTCTTGTCGCTTCTATTTAACAAGTGACGAATTAAATCGTCGAAGCCGAACGTGCATCACTAGTAAAGATCTATACGGATTTACGTTGTTTTTCATTTTGTTTTGCATTGGGAGTAAAAGAAGCAAGCTCCAAGCAGACAAATTCAACTTTGCGTGTTTTCGTGCTAGCGTCTATACACTCTTTTCTCTGTACAGCGTTTACGATTAACGTTAAATTTCCGGAATGTGTTTTGATAGTGCCATGAGCATAAAAGGTTTCATCTTGCATTCTTTGATTGCTGTGAAGATTAAGCGTCGAATAAAATTTATTTTGAAATCGGCTAGGTTGACCTTTGTCGCGTGACACTGATAATCTTCTGTCAGCTAGCGATTACGCAAACTTCGCTTTCAATTTCGCTTTCACCGTCACATGCAAACTTAAGAAAATTCTGTTGATTTTTCTACAGGGCAGAAACAACATACACCTGGTTTAAAGTAAAATAAAAATAAAATATGTTCACAATCGATTTTCAAATTATCATCACATACCCATCAAAACAAAACCATCAGCGCGTAAAGTACAGTGGTCTGTCATCGGTCTTAATAAACCGCAACGTCAAAGTGAGAGTGGCATTACATGTAGGTCTGCCAACCATCTGTCAACGGCCTTTTGTTTACATCTGACCGAGTGAAGGAGTGAAGGAAGGATGGCTTCAAATCGCCCCTCAATCCGTAACTCCCGTTTTGCATACGCAAAAACAGTCATAAAAAGGAATCTCTACATATAGATGAGTGATTATGTTGAGACATGTTGCCTGCTTTGAAGGTCAATCAGGAAATGTAAAATTGAAGATAAATTATAAATAAATAAATAATTAAATAAATAAATAAATAAATCACTTTATTTAGTGATCTCCAACTGATTAGCACCATTTTGTGTCTCTGACCCTACTTCAACTTTTATTGAAACCCCTGCTTTTGTAAGCCATTACAATGCATGAATTCACATGGGATCATTCAGGACAGCAATCCAATTGGTCAATTTTAGTTATTGGCAATGTGACTACATATCTCAGTTGTGTATTTAAAATTGTTATTATTCCACTGTGCAGGAGGATGAGAGGGTGAGAACCCAGGAATAAATGGTGCAGGAACCCAATGAGAAGGGAAGAATACTAGAGGATGGGAAGTGGCAGGGCATATGGTAAATATCTTACTAACTGAACTTAATGATCCTAGTGCTAGGATCATCCTCTTTCCATGTAAATGGGGCCTTAGAACTCCATGAGCTGGCACTGCAGAGAGGTAAACTAGGAATACTGTAGTGTGTCATGATAGAAGCGGAATTTTAAAAGAGTGCTTTTAAAAAGGATAGAGCGCGTAAAATTCAAATTTGCACACTGAAGTTAATGACCTTAACTCACTAGCAAAGTTTTAATTAAAAAATCCGCTTCTGTCATGACACACAAGAGTTTTTAACTGATCTATTTTTGATAAAATCACAGAGTATTGTCTTCTACTCAATGGACACAAAATGGTGGATTTTTCAATTTGACATCAGTGGGGCTCTAGCATCACCGTAAAGAGCAGTCGACCAATTAAATCAAAGACGACATTCGTAAACTTCCATCATTCTTTTATGTTTCTGGAAGATTTCAGCTCAATCGCACCTAAAACAGCTGACATATAAGCGTTTTAAAAGATGTAGTACAAGCAAAATTTTGCCTAATGAATTTATATATGAGCTATATAGGTATGTGCCGCTGTGAAGGGTATGGTTTTCAAGCAGTTTTGTCTGGGATAGGGTATAGAATAGGGTATCATTTGCCGTGAAACTGATCAGTGGTATGAAGAATTAGGGAATTAGAAACTCAGAAGAGAAAGAGGCTTTCCTAAAAATAAACAAAATCATCATTTGCCAAAAAACTGGTCACAGATTTTTGCTAATTTTTTTCTTAAGCAATGAAGATACTGTTCTCATTAAAATAATGAAATAAAAAATGGGGGTCACCGTGCTCATTTAGAAGAAAACGACCATTTATCTCCCTGCTGAGCTTAACCCTAAGGAAATCCTGTAATGTTGGGTGCATGCTTCTGAAGCGCACTTATGCGTAACCTAAATGACGCGAAAAATTATGCGCAGCAAGGACGCGCAATGCAATTCCGTGGAATAACCTTAAAAGCCACGTAAACACTAAAAGTCACATTTGTTTGGGTAGTATTAATTCACAACTTAAACCCAATATTTTAACAGAGATGGTTGTAGAACACTTTTTTATGGTTGCTTATTGCATTTGATAAGTTTGAGCGAACTGTGAGTGAAAATGAATGTGAAAATTAGATTTCAGAACATAACACTTGTGTGCACCGCCTCATACATGTGTATGCTACATTACCCTATGGAGCCATCTTAAAAACACTAATAGGGCTAGTCCTTCAGTTCTAAAAAATAGCAAGTCTGGGATAGTGTAGGGATTTTCGGTGTCTAGTCTAGTATAGGGTTGCAAAGTCACCTGAACAGGTTTCAGATTCCCAGCAGTACACACCCCAACCCAAAAATATACACAGTAAGTGCCCCCCCCCCCCCCCCCCCCGCCGGAATCACTTGTTGTGTTTCAACATCATCATGCAACTGAACCGCAGAATACCCTGCAATTTTTGCATCTAGTTGAATAACACAAGAGCCTATTATTTCGCGCTTTGCTCTGAAAATGAACACTGGCAAGGTGGTCGGGAGTTATGATTTAAAAATTCTCCAAATCTTATGTTTTATGTCATCGAAAAAGAAACGCGGTACCCTGCGTGCCAGCAGAGTCTCTTCGAACTTGGATTAAAGCTTACTAAACGATAAAACGACAGCCCATTCAGCATATAATATATCGACTACCTTCTCAACATCAGCATTCTATAGTTCAGTTAAGTCTGGTAGTACTGTTTACGTAAAATGAGTAAGCTTACGTTTTGACCTCTTATATCAAGTTCTATCGGAAATATAAAAAAACATTGTCCTTGACTATCCTGGAATCGTTGAGGTCGGAAGGTCAGTATACGTAATGTAAGGTCAGTGCAACAAGGTTAAGAACGGTTACATTAGTCGTATACAGCTTACCTCAAGTCGAAAGAAAGCAGTGAGAGAACTTGAATGAAAACACTTTCCGCTGAGGCTGCACTCGTCTGTCCGAATGAGCGGGAGCAAACAAACAAAAGGGGCAGTGGGGGAGGGGGCGGGAGAAGAGGGAACCTGGCGCCCAGGCAAGCAAAGGTAGTAGGGCATAGCCCTTCTTCAGTATGAAACCATTGCACTAAAGAAGAGCTATTACCCGAAACGTTTGTGTTTTTGAACTACACAAAATGACACTTATAGCCCCATTTTTTTAGTTTTTTTGTTTATGTCACTACTTTGAAGTGTCACCCATCATTTGGAATTTTTTTTTCCGCATTCAGTCAAGCTAAGGGAGGGACCCATGCCAGGTACAGGCCTACGAGATACGAAAAACGAAACATACCTTCTGCTATCTTTTCTAAATTCCCACCTCACCTCCCTGCACCTCATTCTATCTGTTATATGTTAAACTGTTCCTTTTGTTCCACTTTGTTGATCTCCCCAACTCAAAAATCAAGGTGACAATAAAACGTGCACGGATTTTGCGTCGCGACTTGCGCGTCATTTCCTGACTTGCCCGCCAACGAGGGAGAGATTGCGGCCTGCAACGCAGGCCACAGCGAGCTAATAGCTTTTTAAGTTTACCCCCAGACCCGGGGAATTTATCTTGGTTCTTTATTATGTAGCTGGTTGACGCTGCCATCAGTGTCATGCTAAGAAAAGAAAAAATCAAAACCATTGAGTAAAAGAATCAAGAATTTGAAATCTCACAGAAGTTAGTCAAATCTACTTGTCCGAGTCTCAGGTCTGTACTCCGTACTCGAATTGTTACACACAAATGGAGCTCATGATGGAAAATAACACGTCTGGAATTCACTTCACCCTCATGAACTAGTAAGCCTGTTCAGCTTGGCAATCACGGGATGATTTTGGATTTTAGAATTTTGATGGCGTCACTCTTCACCGCCGGTCACCATCGTCACGGGCGCGAACATAAAAAAAAAACCGCGGGGATTAAACAAGCGCGCTCGCGTCTGCCTTCGATCACTGCGTACGGACAATAAGGTGCCGCGTACCACAGCGTTTAAATATAGCTTTCGAAACTTCAATAAATTGATTTATTATTCCCCGTACCGCGTAGGCGGCTAGGGATTCGTTCGAGTGCCGCAAACACACACCATTTTTTGTTTCACGCCAACAGTGGAATGCATACCCTCAGTTCTCTCTGTTCGGCTCGCGGCTCGCGAGCATTTCGGGAAGTCCCGAGCCAACTTTTACAAGACGACAGAAACCGACAGCAAGCAGTCTAATTGTTTCAGTATAGCCAGGACCTCATAAGGGGTTGGCATAACCTAATGGCTGCTCTATGTAATATCGAATATCGACAAAACAAATTTATTGATGGTTTTGTTTAATTTTTTTTTGGCCTCGATGAAGGTCACAATGCCATGCGCACTCCGGAAGCCAACCTGTGTAGCCAATCAGATTTCGAGTTTTCTAATATTCGGTCACTGGGTTTTGCTAATTATGCATACGATACATAAAATAAAACAACTTGTATTTATAAGATTACAGTAACATAAAGAGAAGGAGCATTCATTATTAGATGCGAAAGGGTTCGCAGTGCATTACACATGCAATACATCCTCAGAGACCGAGGGGCATTAAGAAAAGAAACATACTAACAAAACAAATAACCAAATGAGAAAAAATAAATAAATGTATATAATTATACAAACAAACAAATAGGCTAAAAGTATCATCATTTTGGTTTTGCTTTCTCCCGCCTATGACATCATACTCTATTGTTTCTTTTGCTAATTTGTTTTTGTTTTGTATTTTAAGAAAAAAAAATTCCAAAATTGCAATTACGGACTTGTGTCAATGATTTCAAGAAGGCTTCTTTGTCATTATATAAATAGCACGATGATCTCCTTCTAGTGAAATGTTTACTTACTTAACTCCGAAGCAGGGTAAGGATATTTGGTTATTGCTTTGAGAATACAACTTCAGTTTTGAGTTAGCAATTTTTCTTACGAACTTATCATACAGGAATTTACACCCGTGAAGGCCGCTCGAGGGTTCCCCGACAAAAAAAAAATTAATTTTCAAACGATTTGAACAGAAAATGAACGTACTCTATTTTAAGAAACCGAAAAAGTCTTGTCGTTTCAACATATTGCGTGAATTAGTGCGTTTGGTATGAAGATAGGCTATGACTAACGTTTATTGTTCACCACGTCTAAAATTACTGTCTCCTTGCTCTATGATTCTTCAAGGATTCTTCTATCCGATTAATTTGTATTTGATAGTACATTGTTACCCTATTCTAGGAATAATGTTCGACTAGAGTTCTCAGTTTGAGGTCATTTTTTGTCCAATCTAGTGTTGCCAAAAGTACCGACGACTTCAGCCTCAATTACAAGCTACCGTAAAATTCCGGTAAAAAGCCCTGGGCTTATACAACTTCGTAAGGGGTTTTGGGCGGGCTTATAAACGGAGGGGCTTATATCCGGGGGGGGGGCTTATAAGCGGAATAGAAAAAACGTTTCGAAACGAGCCACGGCAGTGTTGATTGAAATACGTTTTTAAGTTAAAAAGTCGTAATAAAGCAACATTTACCCTTGTTCAATACTGACATCCAGCAGAGGGGGGCTTATATCCGGAGGGGCTTATAAGCGGACGTACTTTTTTGTTCCCAGGTAAATGGGCCTATAACCGGGAGGGCTTATAAGCGGGGGGGGGGGGCTTATAACCGGAATTTTACGGTAGTTCCAGTCCAATACCGAGAATACGAAAATGGTCGATTTAAGTTCTTGAAATAGTCAATTTCACTCCGTTGTATTGTAAATCCTTAGTGACTTGAATCTGCCTAAAATCGGCTTAGTGCTCACGTCAGTTTAATGGTGATTTTTTGAACTATGCTGCAAGGCAATTATTATTTTACTACAAAAAAGAAAGGCTTAGAAAAATAACATACGCTGGAAAAGGGTGAACGCTGTCATTCTTTTTGTGTGACCACGTACCTTCGATTGGTTCTCTTTCAAGAAAAATTATATTGTATGTGTCCCTGTATATTTTTTTCTTTGTGATTTATATGGATTTTGAAAGGAAAATAAAAACTCGAGCGACTTAAAATAAATACAAATACGAGGTAAAGTTCAGTGTTTTGACAAAATAAACTTTTGACGTCGCATTGTGTAGATAAAAGTGTCGTGTGGGAATTACCATCAACAAGTGGAAAGTATTTCCTCAGAGAAGCTTTTGATCTGAAAATGAAGTTTAATTTTCGCAAACAGCTTACAAATGCATTTACTGGAAAGTTATTTCGTCCTGTGCAAATAATCGGGTCGCGGACCGGGACGTGGGCTATAATTGTTCATCAAACTTTCAATTCGATTAAGTCCTCATCAGTGCAATTTTGATACTAATAATACTGCTCCCGTAAACACTCCCATCTGATTGGTTGACAGCAGAACAATTTGCACCAAATATTGTATCGCTAGCTGAACAATAGAAAATTAATTGTGTCGCTCAGAGTTTCCCGCCAAAAAACGCGGCTGCACCACAGTCCCGACTCGTTGCAGTCTGCTTTACTCGCGGCTTTGTTTCTGACAGATCGGACCTTCTTTACAGTAATTTTCACTGGTGCATGGCTGCGGCTCTCGTCCGATCGCCGAAGTTAAGACCTGTTGGGATGGGGTTAGGACTAGTACTTGGATCAGCGACCAACTGGAAATATCTCGAGTTTTGGGCTTTTCTTTTTTTCTTACTTTTCCATGAGTATAAAACAATTTGTTTTGTTGGTTTTGTGCAAACTTGAAATCACATCACGTCGCGAAGCCCAGCAGATCAACTGAAGGAAGACAGTTATAAGTTCGCTTTAAAAGCTCACATCGCCAGAGATTTCACCTAGAGAATGTGGGTATCCATTCAAAGTTGATGCATTGGTACATCGACCAAAACGTTCCGCCTGAACGTCTTTAGGCTGCTTGCTGGGAAGATGTCCTGATAGGACCCGTGTTCATTTCGTAAAAACACGACACAAAATGATTTCTAGGTTGTGTTTTTCACTACACGGATTAGGACACGGTCGCATCCGACGCTCGTGACATATCGACACATAGCTGATTAACATCTCATCATTATTTCACTACAATAAAGTTTCACATTTCTGACATCTACCGACATTTAATTTCCTCTCCCTCAAATTTATTTGCGCGTTGGTCAGCGAAATTTCAAACAAAGCTCTACGACCCAAGGATCGACTGACCGACCATGTGAGTGAATGCGCTCGCCTACAATAATCTTATTTACATTCTGCAAAATAGTCGTAAAAAGGTTAATAATAAATTAATGTTGAGATAATAATAGTTCAACTGAATAAATAATATAATAATCCAACTAAAGTTAACAAGATTTCAGAAGTACAGTTTGCAAGGCATTTGCAACATTGACACTTTTTGAAAGCTATCTTGGTATCTTGGAAATGTGTTGCCTGTTTGAAGATTGACACTGAGGTTGCACATTGTGGAGATATCGAGAGACGACGCAAGAAAATGAATTAAACAGAAACTGACCATTATAAAAGTTTTGTGCGATGTTATGGCCACTTCCTTTCAGATCAGGTCACTCGAGACCACTCGAGGCTCAAAGAAGTTAGTTATATAAGCTAAATTGTTGTATTGGACACTTAAAAAACTGAAAGACAAAATTAAGACTGTTCTACCTGTCTGTATTCTGAAGAGTACACGGAGATCAACTCATATCCAATGCTTTTCTATGTTTAACACGGTTCGTTATCCATATAAAATAAATAGCTGGCTTGTTCGAGCCTTTTTGGAAAGGTGGGCTTGGGCATGTCCCGTATTTCCCGCTCTTTGACCTTGTGATTTGATTGGATATGAAGAAATAGAAAATAACAAGAGGTCGAAACATTGGCCAAAAAGAAAAATGATTTGGAAGAGCGCTAGTTTTGAAAGTTTTAGAAAATTTCTCGGACGCTTACGCCGAAACGTAGTTTTGCTGTGCGTGTTAAAAAATATTAAATAAATACCTGACGAAACCGACCACATTGTTCGTGATCACTCTCGTAAAATTAGGCCAAGGTCGAAGGAGCACAAATCAACGACTAAGTTCCTTTGCTTGCATTGCCGAGCTAACAAAGAAAAGCCGCTGAAATTGAATAATGAAATTTAAAGCACCTGCACTAAATAAACTCGGATGGCACGTTTAAGTGATTTTAAAAAAGTGTCCGCAACTTCAATTTTGACAGAAACGCTTATGATATCATAGCAACTAAAGCTAAAATCAATATTCATTGTTCTTGTCTCTTATCGTGTATTAATCTAACTTCATATTCTCTTACTTGTCATCTTCTTGCCAGTTTAGCGACGATGCAAATTCGACTCTAGTCAAGGAAACTTTATTTCTAGGTTTTTGCCCCTTTATTTTAATTGAAAAATAAGTATACGGTTATCTTCTTGATTTCCGTTTGTAAGGGAAGCCATTCACAAGTATCAGCGTTAAAGAATACCAAAGAATCCAAGCATGACCTCTTTATCGCATTGCGATATCGTTTCATGAACATGGACTGCAGAGAACCAGAATTGCCGACAACTGGTAGCTGTAAGCATGACTACCGTGCACTGCAATCAGCAATCTTCTCAGTGTTTAACTCCTAAACACTTAATTGATTTTACGATGCAGAATGCACTCATTGTCGTACATCACGGATTCTGAGACATGAGAAATCTATCGCGTGACTTTTCGCCTGATAATTAGCAGCAAGGAGTAGACTTTACTGCCAAGTGAAAACGTTTTCGATTACAGTAGTTCTTGGGGTAAATGTCTGCGATTCGGGGTGCAGCGTAGTGCTTCCGTTGCTAACTACTCACTGAATGAAAAGCGGAAAAGTGTAGTTCCTGTTGTTCTTGTAGCTTCCAGAAGCAAAAATACTAACAATAACTCAGTAACCTCTCTCTGTTAGTTCCAAGAAGACAAAACGATTCCTTTGTTATTCGAAGAAAAAATCTCAGTGTGTGAGTGAAACCTAGTGTTAGTTCGTGTGCTTTGTAAACGACAGAAGTTGCACCCGGACAAAGAGATGTAGTGATTAATTTAAGGTAATTATCGGCAGCAACAGAATTGCAATGTGTTGCCACTTGCCTCCTGTCTTACGAAATGCAACTATCTTCTTGCTAGCGCTATTCAGATACACTTTGCAGGGTATATGCATAAACTCTGTCTTCATCCACTGGTGTATGCACTTTGTCTTATTAATGGCGGTGTATTGTATTCATGCGACAACATTTGCCGAATGTAAATTGGTCGCCAGTCGGTTTCCTCTTTTAATTTCGGTTTCTCATCATATCACACACAAAAGAACTTGGACGAAGTCGGTTTGCAGCAATCATCACGAATCTGCAGTGACCGTTTTCTTAAATTCAACACGTTTGCGTTAATGTTGAACGTCGCGTCTTACGCTTAGATCGTATAATTATGCTCTTGAATAACTGCCATGAACCATGTTTGCAACACTGTACGGCCACTTAGTATGATTTTGTGTCCAGCTTCTGCTACAGATCCTAGCTTTCCAAGAAGAAGCAGCCCAAGCTAGAAAACCTAATTGTTACTTCTTCCACCGTATGTTAGAACTTCAATGATGCACGTTTTAAAATACCACTGAACTATGACCCTCAAAACAAGAAAAGGATTCACAGTTCTTGTTGCATGTAGGCCCGTTACGCTATAAAGTGACCAGTGCTCATCTCTCGACGAGAAGAAGAGATAATGTTCAAGTAAATAGTATAACCGACAACCAAATGGCATGAACACTAAACAGGAGAGAGTCGAGACCATGACTCACTGGGAGTGTGGAGAACTACTAATAAGTCAGTAAAAATAAAGAAACAGACATACCTTCGTCATATTTTCATCTATGTTTGAAATCATCCCTTTGTGAGGTCTTTAAATCATAAAGGATTGGTGTCCCCTTACTTACCATCAGGTTTCATAAATAAGTGTGACTGTATTCATGAACCGTGACTTCCGAGAGCTCTAAGCATACGTATTGCGATATGATAACCTCTGGGTCACCGTAAAGATATTTTCGCTTTCTATTGGCTGGGCGATATGTTAAAACACAAAATACATGTAAAAAAAGTTGTGAATGGGCGCTTTATTGGCTTACCAGAAAGGCACGATTTCAAACGAACAAGTCATTAGGATCTTAAAAAATTTTGAGCTGTACTTTAGGAAGCGAGAACACTGCTGATTACAAATCATCTGAAATTTAACAAAGGAATTTTTAAAAATTCTTGGACATTACAGAAAGGCCGCAACCAAACATTAAAATTCCCTCTGTTAAAACTTTATTACTTCGATTAAAAATGCCAGAATCTTTTCGCGTTTGTTGTACACAACAATGAAAAATTCTAATGACTAAATTTTCTGATATAGAGCGGAATTCAAATGTTATGGGTTGGTTTATATTTAGTTGGGTTGCCATGGTAACGCAACATGGTCTTAAGCAGCAGGCAAAAATTACAAATACAGTAGCTATCTTGTAATCTGCCAATTATTGAGTTCGTCAGCTGCTGCGGTTTGGACGTGAAAGCAAAACAACGGATTGGTACTCCAAAAAAATTAACCTACCAGTTTTTGAAAATTATATGTACAATCCGATCTCCACGATGAGGCCTTGCAAGTAGGCTTTACAACGCACGGCTGGAGCGGACTACAACGTAATGAACAAATTCAGTTAATAGTGACAGAACGGAGGATTTGAGTCAGCAGTCCGCAGATTTCAAATCTTGCGCCTTAACCCACTTGGCCACACCACTTCAACACATTAAAAGTTGGTAAGTACCCTAAAGGAACCATAAATCGAAGTTGTGTTTTAGTGAAGAAACTTCAATTGCATTCTATAGAACTCGTAAAGAGAGAAATTTATTTTAAATATCACACCCTCCTGAAGTACGATTTTATAGCAACAACAATTCGCCAACAATTGTAGCTCTTTTACAAAACGAGATTTGACGAGATTTGAAACAATCGTGTAAGTTTTTGTTTCAATTAATTCTTGTTGTCAGTACTTTTTATGGGCTTAATTTTGGTATTACTTTATTTTGCACCAAATCCAGTGGACAAATTGTCTCGTGTCACGTGACACATTGTGGGGAGGGGTGTAAGAGTTGGTTTCAATATGTGAAAAGTTACCTCAGTTGTAGGAAATATTCCATTTCACAAGGACATCATAAAGCCTGTGATAGCGAATAAAGAGACGCTTTTAGCTATCAACCTGTAAATGTCTTAACAGCTTTTCTTCAAAGTATTATTCGCACGTTTTAAAATTAATCATTATTCGCAGTTATTTTCTGACTGTAAACATCCGTTGAAAAAATGTTGTAAGAGTTAGAGCTCTTAGATAGCTGACTCGTTTTGAGATACGATCGGTATAACGTTTTTTTAAAACAATTAAGACGGATTCCGCTGAAAGTTCGAGCAATAAGTGCAAAACTTATTCACCAAAATTCTACTCAAAGAACGCCGGGTAACGTTATGTATACTACTTGAAACATCTAATGTAATTCATTTCTATAAGTGACCCCGCGGTTTAACTCTAAAGCATTCTCGAGAAACTAAATATCAAACCTTGTAAAAATTCTTAAAATGCATGTTTTTTTGTTTTGAACTGACGCGAAACGTCCGTTTTAATTAAAAATGGATAACTTCAAAATCATTTTTCTCTCGCGGGACCAGCTTGAGGGCTAAAGTTTCGATAAGTTCTTCTTAACTGTATTCTAACTGTTAACATGCTACGAGTGTGTGGTTTTTTTTTTTGGTATCTTTATTTTTGCCTTTATTGTTCGATTGATCTCTCTTTACAGAGAATGCAAATTCCAAAATCAATGAATTTGTCCTGTCAAATGTCTGGTGTTTCGAATGCTTCAGTGAATGTCTTGACCTCGTTTCCAGAACCCGCTTTTCTTTTGGTCAACACCAAGAACGCAGAGTTCGGCTAAGGACAGAGCTGTCCTGACCAAGTCCGATTTAAAAGTCGGCGATTCATTGACTTCTTGTCGTTGTGCACAGGCTCAGAGTTTATTTCGCTCAAAGCTGATTGGCAGATAATTGATAATGAGCACTTTGCGCATGTTTAAAAAATTGAACGTGGCCAGAGTCTGCGTTCTTCGTGCTAACGAAAGAAAAGCGGGCTCTGGGACGAGACGTATGTTCGAATGAATTTTAAAAACTTTTGCGATTGGGAGCTTAGACAATCTCTTCTAAAATGTTTGTTTTCCTTCGCTAGACCCGAGTTCGTTTTATCAGGGGGTAGCACTGAGCTCTCATAGATAAAATTGCTATACCATTCAGAGGTCCAGTAAGGACAGAAAACTAGGAGTAATTATTTGTGTGTTTATTTTGCTCCTCGGTTTGCGCAGCCATTGCTTAGATATCAATATTAACATGTACTCATGCGTTTGTATTAATTTGCGACTTAGATTTAACCGCTCACTTTGAATTTCTTTTCTTTTCCGGCAGCTATTTAAGCTTCGCAGCCGTTGTGCGACTGTGTGTACTGAGACAAGAGTAGACACTGTGTAACTAGTCCTTTTTTGAATTGTCAAGCAATAAGCGAAGAAAAATGTTTGAGGTCAATCGTTGCTGTCGTAACATGGATCTTTTCTAAAAATAAAACTTTACAAATGACCGATGTATTAAAATATGAGCGGCTGTCTGCTGCAGGCCTCCTGGCGATATTTGCAAAGGGCCGATCTTTTTTCGGGAGGAATGGTCCTGTTCGCTCATCATTTCATTTAATATCCCATTACAAGGGAAAATTTTCTCTCCCCATTACTAACCCTAAATTAAAATTCATTAAAGAGTTGTTTTGGTTGTATCTTCGTACAGAAAAATCAAGATGCAGTTTTATTTAATAGTGCGTGTCATTAAGAGTTTTTATGGTATAGTATGGACATTTTAGTGAACAAAACCGACCGATCTGTTGTAAAGACCTAAAGATTTCAGGCTTCGTTAAGAAAGAGAAAATAAAAAATAAAAAAAACTTTATAGCTCAATTATGGCTGCATAGAAAAGCATTCAAAATTGGACTTGATTGACAGGCAGTTCCTGATTGAATAAATGAATATTATTGAATATTTTTTTTGCACAACAAACTGATTACTTTCGCTCAGACTAAGATTTTGTAGGTTTATTTAGGTCAATGATTAAAACTTTGATCAACTGTATGTCTCAAATTGCTCAAATTTATCCATGGTCGTTAAGAATTAGCTTTGCTTTGTCTTGTGACTCTCTAGCATTTAATTGGTGTAACCACAATAAACAAAAGCTATCATCTCGTATTTTCGCGTTCCAAGATAATGTAAACAAACGTTCAAAGGGTTTTCTAACGTCATGCTGTCTAATTCGTTTGCCAGTTCGCATCAGAAGAGCCAGTGTGAAAATGTTTCGCTTGTTCTTCGTGCTCGCCCTTGCCTTTTTCTTGAGTTCTTTCGCAATATCACAGAAAAAATCTGATAACCAGGTTAATGATTTGCCGATATTTTCCTTTATTCTAAATCAGAATAATTTGAATCGCGTTAGTCTTCAAGTTTTATTCATTTCGAATTGTCCTTTTCAACTGTCTACAACTAGAAATTGCGTCGCGTTTTTAAAAGTTTATTCCAGTCAAGATGTATTATGTAAAATGTATTTACAAAATCTTCTCATATTAATCATAACAGACTAAAGGAACCGAAATGAAACAAAACAACTGTGCAATTGCGCCACAAGTTGGATGCGGGAAAGATGGTAAGCGAAACCTTTTATAACTTAAATAAAAATAATAATTTAACCGTTTTGTTGACATTGGAATTTGCTTTTGTGAGCGATGCGGGTTTAGTTAAGCTTTTTTTTTATCCAATTTTGCAGGCAAAGACGGAAAAGATGGACAAAACGGTAAGTCTCTGATAAGTGAGCCATTCGATTTCCCCGAGTTGATTTTTTCCCATAATTTCTCAGGATCCCAATTCTTTCGCAGCTAATAATATTTTATTCTTTATGTTTACTCAGGGAAAGATGGGCGCGATGGATTAAACGGTGATGTAGACGCTTTTATTTTAAATTATGTTTTGCATCAGGTTATCACCAATGAAGCGAAAAACTTCAATTAAACGAATACAGAGTATTCACTGAAACGAATTGTTTTGTCTATCTGATGTGTTCAAAAGGTAAACAGGGATAACACTATAAGAAGATGATTTGTAAGAATATCCTTTTCTAATGCAAGTAAGAATATGGCTACTGATCAACTAACAAATTACTGTGTAAAAAGATATGGAAAATCACATCACAGAGTTTGCATCAATGTCTTCCCTTGGAATTAGCTTACAAGGTTTTATCTATGAATTTTAAAATAGCAATAACAGGACTTACTAAATAATTTTCAATCGCGATACAGTTCAGCTCGTGTTTTGCAGGTTGAATGGTTCAGAGTGCACTTCTTTAAGATTTGTGTATGAATGTGTTTATATATTTTTACACATCCTTTGTGCCAGTAACAAAACATTAATAAAATTTGCATCATTACAAAAAGAACGACTTCATGATTATCGCGATCAGACTAATTCGAAATATTTTTTTGTAAAAACAGAGTCAATTCTCGTTATTTCAAACTAAAGTTAAACTAAGTCGTTACTTGTCACAACAAATTCATCCAATGTTTTACTATCTAAGCCCATTTGGAATTTACAAAGACAATCACTATCGTTGTTTGAAATGCACAGGAAAAGATGGTCGCGATGGACGTGACGGAACACGTGGTCCACTTGGTCCAAAGGTTGGTTACGTTAGATCGAGGATTGCAATTATCCCACAACCATTAACGGTTGAGCTTAATTTTTAATACATGATAAAGAAATCAAAACATCGCAATTAAGCAGGTTACTGTTTTGTCTTTTAACGCTGACCTAATATATGTAAAAACAATCCGTGATAGCCTGGACATCATTCATACTGTATTCATGTCGGTTTGATTAATACTACTGAGGGAAACAGGTGGTTAACTATAGTAAAGGTTTATTTTCTTTTTCATTCAACAGGGAGAGAAAGGTGAACCTGGGAAGCGTGGACTAGATGAAAATTCTGGCATCAAGGTTGGTTAAATATATTGCCGGATTTTTCTGGGTTTTTTTAATCAGTGGTGGAAAGTTTGGGATCATCAAATTTAATGTCGCTTTTGTATCAAGTATAGTCTTATTCTGGAATTGCCTCTTTTTCTACAAGATGTCTGACACTACATGCTCCTCTGACTCAATTGACGGATTAAAATCGTTTATTTGCTCTATGCATCAACGAACGTTTACACCAGGTCATCCGCCAAACGTGATAATTGTCTTCAGCTGCGTTAACTTCACTAAAGCATATTCCTTTGAATCAATTTTCAGGGGCAAAAAGGAGAACCAGGACTAAAAGGAAAGGATGGTAATTTTAGCGCAAAATTGAGTTCCATTGTCCTTAATCTTGGAACCAGGATGTAAGAGAAAAGGATCGCAATTTTAGCCCAAAAGAAAGTTTCACTGTCACATAGCTTATAACCAGAACTAAGAGAAAATGATGGTAATAGACCTTTTTCGCTTGGGCGGTTTGTTTTCCCATTACAGACCACGTGATATTCTCTAGAGAATTTTTCTTTTATCCACATAAAATTTATTTATTCATATACACGCGACTATTTGAAAATTAGAAAGCGAGAAGTCTCAAGAGTATCATCACATAATCTGTAATGGGGCAACAAAACGCCCAAGCGAAAAAGGTCTATTTTAGTACAAAGGAATTTTTTGACGCTGCTATCCTATTCTGCTTCATCCAGATCAAATACGAAACTTTCTTTCTGTTGTAGAACAGCTATCAATGTGCTCTGTGTTCTCGTGGTGGGTCCAAATGATCCACGCATCATGTTTGTCACTTCTCGGCTAATATAACCGTCGCACCCGACAGCAAGGTGACAATAATCTGGACGCACGCCAGCCTGTCTACAAGCATGGTCCTCTGCGTCTGTAAGGTTCTTTCTCCACTGCACTGTTAATTCTTGCAGGATCTAGCAGGATGTGGTGCAAAGGGCTAGGCCATCAACACTGACACATCTGATCGTCAGATACTCTCCAACGTACAAGATTGTGTCGGGATGGGAGCATATCATACATTGACCTCACTTGGAAGTTCAGCGCGACATCTCCCATGCCAACTGTTCTTTAAGGAACATTTTCTTTCAAGCACATGTTAACTCTTCCCACCTCATGCACTGCTCTTGTCGACTGCACTGCACCAAGTGATCACACATTCTCTCGCATTCAAACCGCTTCACCTCGTTCACAACTGCGTAACCTCTCTCCTTGGGGCTATTTTGGCAAAGGGGCTTGGAGTTCTACGCATCAAGTCCCTTTTGGAAGGAATGAATACCAATTTAGTCCAGTGGAGGAATGAGAACTTATAAAGAAAACTTTAAACCTCTCCATAAAATGTAGCTAGATGATACGAGCAAGCGAAATAGTTGTTGTAGCGAGATTGCAAATTTAATAGAACTAAGAAATATAATCTAGCTTAACAAAAATGCTATAAAGCACAAACAGAGCTGAAAGCTGAGAAAACGGTAACTAAATGCATTCGATAAAATTAACTTAGCATGCCTTATATATAACTTTATATTTTTGTTTCTATCCCAGGATGCTCCACTGGTTTTCACTTTTTTGAGAAAGTTCAAGATCTACCAACCAGAGGAGCTGGAGATGTTGAACATTTTATCATTAATGGAAGCCTGTTTCTCGCTTTTGCTAACTATCGCGGCGACATTTATAAATACAAGACAGGCTCCATGATCTACAAGATGGATGAACCAACTGGAAAATTTACTTTGTATCAGACCTTGCAAACTAGAGGTGCTTTTGGCCTTAAATACTTTTCAATCGGTGATAAACATTTTCTCGCTGTCGCTAATACTTATGACGGAACGTACCAACTCGACTCTACAATTTATCAGTGGAATGGGAAGCAATTTGTCGTCTTTCAGAAAATACCTACAAAAGGGGCTCACCACTTTATATTTTTTACGATTAATGAGGAAAACTATCTGGCCGTAGCAAACTATTATGATGGTAGAACCCACTCCATAAAATCAGTAATCTACAAATGGAACAGCGGTAAGTTTAATAAGTTTCAGGAGATAGCAACTGAAGCTGCCCTGGGATGTACAACATTTGACATAAACAATGACACTTTCCTCGCTTTTGCAAACAAATACAACTCCAAACAGAGATATTCTGTTCAGTCCACTGTCTTTAAGTGGTCAGGAGGACACTTTGTTAAACTGCAGTCTCTTCAGACGTATGGAGCACACGATGTGACCTCTATTAACATCAATGGACACACATTCCTTGCCTTTGCCAACCACGAATCTGGAAGAAAAAACATCGATTCCTTCATTTATAAGTGGGATGGCAACAAATTTGTCCTGTTCCAGTCCATTCCTACTCGTGGAGCCATCGCTTGGCATTCCTTTGTGATCAGCGGTCAAACGTACTTGGGTGTGGCCAATTACTATGGTGACAGTCAGGGACATAATACCCAGTCAGTTGTGTACCAGGCCTCTGGGGCGCAGTTCATCCAGTACCAAGAGATTCCAACACACGGAATACGTGACATGACGTCATTTCAGTACAAAGGTCACACTTACCTGGCTGTGGCAAACTTTTACAATCAGCAGTATAACATCAATAGTGCCCTGTACAAGTGGGTATAGAGACAAACACAGACGTTCTGAAAAGTGACTAAGGACCAAAACGCGTATGCATAGTATCAGGGTAGCTTTTGCTGTCGTAGACTAAGGATACAGATCAAAGACCTTGCTTATCATTAAATGAGGGACATTTTATTTTTGTGATCGCCAGACTTGGTATGATGAAAATAGTAAGATAATAACATGATCTTAGGGTGCTTTCTAGAATGACAAATAATGCCTGGAGATGACCTTAGTGTTTTCATATAAAAACAATTTTGATTGGTTGCTTGTCAGTTTGATATCTTTGGCTATAAATCAGTTTATGATGTGGAGTTACTTAGAACAATAATAAAGCTGTTCTTGGAATATAACCCTCTCGCCTACTCCTTTTTGATGTTTATACTGTTGTAACGTTCAGGACGTTGGACATTCAATCAGGATTTTTTTAAGTAACCCAGCGTAAAAAACGTCCTTCAAACTGCTACGATTGGCCCTAGTTTTCAAGCAAAGCCCCTTATTTGGATGTTTTTAGTAGACGTTGCAAGTGATACGATCTTTTATCATTTATTTCATTGGAAGCCAATAATGGAACAATGGCGTTGTCTATTAAGAGTAACTGAGAAAGGTCTTTTCGCAGCCAACACAACAGAAAAATGAAAAAATGGAATACAAGATATAGACGATATATCCTTGCATTTTCCTCATATCATATATTTTTCCATTGGTTTTCCTCCTAACATTAATTTCATTTTTCGTTAAGTTTTGTTTTTCTTCCACCAGTGAACTACGCTACCCAAATATAATGGCTCGCGCAAAAAGCTGGACCGCCCCATGGCGTCGATGGTCATAACAGTAAATTAGGTTTTGTATTCGGGTGGAGGGTTTATTGTCGTAGGACTTCTTTCGCCAAAGGTCCGGGGCTTTATTTTTGAAAGTTTACTGTTAAATATATCTTTAAATTTCCCTAAATCTACCTCTAGTAAAGGTAAATCGCTTACATTAACTAGAGTAGCTTAACACTTAAATACGAACATGAAATAAAATACTAAAATAAACAACGATGGATACGATCAATAAATTAACTTGTTGATTGAAGGCATACAGGCTTAAAATTTAAAAAGTATATGTTTCATAATGGTTACGTGAATTATATTATTTATAATCGAACTACCTTTTCAAAATGCACTGCTACAAGGCAATTCTTCCATTTTATCAGAGTCTTAAAAGTCTAGAGTCTTTAAACAAGCGAAGCACTTCCTTTTTATTTTACACCAGGGTTTTTTGATTTGCCAGACCCAAGGGCAGTTAGTCGGGGCAAAACGAAGTAAACCGGGCAGAAATCGTAGCGGCAAAAGTTTTCTATAAAAGCTGTAAGAGCCCCTGGGAAACGAGTCACTCCAGACCATTTCCAAGCGGCTCTGCGAATGCTTGCTACTGATTGAGCAAAAAAAATCCTGTGTATTATTTTGCCCAATCAGCGAATAGTAACTTCAGAGTCACTTTCGTGTGTTCTTACAAGGCGGTTATTGTATTGGCCATATTTTATTTTAATTAACATAAGATAGCCGAAAAATGTCGGAAGTCATTTTGGATGTCAGAAAGAAAAATATATCAACATCCAACGGTAATTTTTGTTTGGACCGATTAGAGGTATCGTAAATATAAATTGTGTCTTGTTTACCTGTGCAGTGCATTGAGGGCAGTTCGGCATACTCGTCTGGCCCGCACTGCGTGTATTTCTTTGCAGCACGGGAATATTCCAGTTGGATGAAATCTCCGAAAATAGAAAATATAAAAAAGACATTAAATGAGTGATTGATGTAAGCTTCAAGGTCTCAATTTCTGAAATTTACTAGTACTGGCTTGTACGTTTGATTTTACATTTTTCTGACTTTATCTTAGTATTTTTCGGCCAACTACAATTTGTCCGCGCTGCGTACATTGTTTTACTGCACGTGCCAGAATGTGTCGCATACAGGTAAACAAGCCACTATTTCCTCTAATCAGTCCAAATGACAATATCAGGGTAGATCTTGAAATATATTTCTTTCTGACATCCGAAATGATTCCCCGACTTTTTGTGGTTCTCTAATGTAAATTGAAATAGACTGCCGTGTAAGAACACAAGAAAATGACTTTGAAGTTACTGTTCGCCGATTGGGCAAAATAATACAAAGGATTCTTTTTTTGCTCAATCAGGAGCCAGCATTCGCAGAGTCGCTTGGAAATGGTCTGGAGAGACTCGTTTCCCAGGGGCTCTTAAACTTTTATAGAAAACTTTCGCCGCTACAATTTCTGCCCGGTTTACTTCGTTTTGCCCAGACTAAGTGCCCCTGGGTCTCCGAGGATGCCCCCATTCATGCTCATATGTATTTAAAATGACAATTTTGCACATTAGAAGTGGATGTCAATGGTTCGCTTTAGGGTACCCTTTGTTGCTCTTCAAAACTTGTCCTTCATTCAATTTGTTGCATTGGTTGCGATATCCAAATCAGTGGAATCAACCCGAGATACATTCGAGTCACGCTTTGCCTTTTGTTATTTCTTTGGTACGAAAAAGAGTGGAATACAGGTAAAAGGTTGAGGTAATTCAGTCATTTTTGTTGAAAATAAATACAAATAACGTCAGTAAAAATTCTTTGCAAGCGGACCATATGCTGTATCATTCCACAGATTGAACCTTTTCAGGTAGTGTTCTGAAATAATAATTTTCTTTACTTTACACACAACTTACCTGATCTAACTTAGGAATAAAATTATGTCCAGTGTCCGTGTTCTGAAAACACCGAGTCTAGCAAACTAAGCATGAGTTCACTTTCTGTGGTTCAATATTTCAAGAGAAAACGACCCGCCAAAACAGTGATTCGAAATATCCTTTGCCAATTGCGCAAAGTAATTAAAGACTAACTTTTATCTTACCTATTACAGGAACAGTCTGTTTTCATTATACTCTGAAAAGAGCACAAAAACCCCATTACAGTAATTATACAGCGCGTGAGATATGCGGCAAGGCCGTGGGAAAAGGCTGTTAGTAATCCGTGGAACGACGGAACACGGAACGGCGGAACGACGGAACGAGAAACAGCGGAACGGGATTTTTTTTCTGTTTTTTTTTTTAACAAAAAAACAACAACAAACAAACAGTAAATATATCTCACAAAATAAAGGGCATGCATATATTCTCTATCCTTCGAGGTCGATCTAGAGCCAAGTTGTCGAGCTTATTTCGAGTGAGGATTTCGAGAAGCGTGACTGCCCTTCGGACTTGCTTGGCCATCCCTTTTTTTTTTTTCGTTTACTGTCGAATGCGTTTTCTGTTTTTGGGTCGGTCGGTCGGAAAAGAAACAAAAAAAAAATTGGAAAAGGAGTCTGGAACTAGGAGGCCCGGTATCTCAGCGTAATATCCGTGGAGCCTGGAAACAACAAGACGTGGTTATAAAGTCAACATGGTGGCAATGGAAGAAGGAAAAATCGACGTCGTGGTTAAATTCAAGCGAGAACAGCGCAAAAAGGATGAACGACCAAAACTGTATGGCAAAACGCGAAAATCTGGGTCGGTCGGACGACGCTAAACAGAGAAAAAAAAGGGGATGGCCTTGCCCCAATCGAGACAATGAAACGTACAAAGTCGAAGCAAGTCAAAAAAGCCGTTGACAAAAAAAAAATAAAAGGGCCTGAAAAGTTACTTATTTCGTAAGAAAAAAAAGGAAGAGAAATGAAATGCCCACAACAAGGGGTATTTTCAGTTGGTCACCCATCCAAGTACTAACCCCGCCCAACAGGGCTTAAGATCGGACAATAGCACTTCAAAATACCGACAAATTAATAAAGAAACAACTAAAATGAACATTTAAGACGAAAAAATCACTCAGAAAAGGAAGTAAAGCGACTGAAAGTACGAAATTTAACTTACCATCATCACTATCTTCCATTTTGATGGCCTCGTGTGTCGTGAGAAAGTGAGCCCGCGAAAAATTGCGCCGGGGAAATCTCGCAAACAGGCGGGAAAAGGTAGTAAATCGCGCCAAATACGAATTCTTTAAATGACAAATGAAAGCAAGGGACGCCGACGAAAATGCTGCTGGTGTACGTAGGAGCTACTGACAGCTCTAATCAGCCAAAAATTTTCATTTTCAGTTTTATTTGGACCGTAGATCTTTTCAGATCCGATATGCTGTACATTTTCACTGTTTTCGCATGGTTTTGTCCATGTTTGCAGTGTTGTTTTCACATGGCTTTGTCCATGTTTTCAGTGTACGGATAGTTCTGGCTATCCTCACTTCCCTTATCGCGACAACGACATGATATTTCGAATTCTTGACCTATTGAGTAATAGTCACGCGGCTGTTGTCAATGGGCGGGCTTTCGAATTTGAGCCCTCTCGGATTGCCATTACCAGCGAGCACTTTATAGACAACTGTCTTCACGCTAGTTGTTCTATTCTGTGCGGCATACACTCTGCTGACGAAACCCAATCAGGTCGAAACAGCTGTCCAGAGTTTGCATTTTTGGCTTTCAGTTTGGACTCTATCATGTCGTTGTCCCGTTAAGGCTTTTCATTTCTACGTAGTGTCAGCCTTGCAGTTTATTGTCTTTGAATTCTTTAACAATTAACTTTTGTTAAATCCTTAACTCGTAATCCTGGGACGAAATCGACCTCGAAGGATAAAGAATATATGCATGCCCTTTATTTTGTGAGGTATATTTACTGTTTGTTTGTTGTTGTTTCTTTGTTAAAAAAAAAAAAAAAAAAACAGAAAAAAAATCCCGTTCCGCTGTTTCTCGTTCCGTCGTTCCGCCGTTCCGTGTTCCATCGTTCCGTGGATTACTAACAACCGTGGGAAAATCCAAAAATCAAGAGGGAAACTTGTTTAGAATTAGCAACCATAACAACGATGACAAGTTGTTCAGTTGCAGTAATAAATATATATTAAGAACTAGAAACTAGAATAAGCAACTTTCTAAAATTAGTGATAGCATTAATAAATTACTTATTAGCTCACAAAGGCATCCACATGACACAATTTCAAAGTGAAAGAAATGATATAAGCTAAGTACACTTTGCACGCAAAACGGAGGGAAAGCTTTAATAAAAATCAAACGCTGTTTTTTTTTTCACAAAAAGTTAATGAATGGCAAATTCATGCATAGCAATAAGATCTTTTTATTTTTATGGAATTTATAGGGCCAAAATATTTGAGAATACCAATTTCCACCTTTGTCACGTCTGTCACGCAATCTCTTATTTGCTTGATTTCGTGATTTTTAGCGCTTTCTTAGAGAGGTAAGATAAGGTAAGGTCAACTTTATTTAGGCAGGGTGGCCCAGTCAGTACTTGGCTGGTATCAAAAGGGGCCCTGCGTAAATTAAGACTACATTAAATATCTATATATAAAAATTTATATTTACAATATAAAAAAACGGGTAAAAAGCGCTTAAAAAATACAAATGAAATATAATTATTTTAAAAATTAAAAATAATCAAAGGCCCTTTGGGCTGTCTCGTGTCTCTTTTCAATATTTTTGTGTAATTTGTGATTTCAGTGTTAAAACGTTAAACCACAAGGTATAGCCTTGTTTTGGTGCTAAGTTAGTTTTCGTTCTATAATTTTATAAAATGACTCTTCTTTTATAATTCTTTTTGATGTATTGATGTCTTGTTTCTTTTGGTTTTTTTTAACGTTCTCAGGCTCACACGCTAGTTTTTACCAGGTAGTTTTGTTTCGTCTTAAACTCAACCTGACAGTTGCAATTCGCTAAGGGTGCAGAGGATTACAAAGAAGGGGCATTCCAAATTAGGAAAAAATAGCTGCCCCCTTTCTTTGTCAGTGGCATATGCTAAAGTGTAAGATCAATGTAAGACATTGACTTTGATCAGTAGTAGAGAGTATTCTGGTCTCGAATTGTCACTATTCGCGACTATTCGGGAGTATTCGTACTATTCGCGACTGTGTGCTATTCGATTTTTCCAGACATCTATTTAGACCAAGCCGTCATTCAACACAGGAGAGGGGACTGCTCAGAAGCTTTTTAGTCAGAGAAGCGTGTACTCGACATCAGACTGAGGCTGTTTGGTGAAGAACATCGAAAGACTGCTGACAACTTCCATTAAGTAGGGGTTCCACAACATTCACTGGGCGACTACATCTCCGTTCTTGAGCCCAAGAATCATGCACTTGATATCAGACGGAAACTATTTGGTGAAAACCATTCAGAGACTGCGGACAGCTATCTTTCAGTGGGGGTTACACAACATTCAGTTGGAGACTACAACTCTGCTCTCGAGTCCAAAACGGGTGCTCTTGAAATTAGACGGAAAACTGTTTGGTGAGCTTGACTAACAACAACCATGAAGTGAGGGTTACACATGATATCATACTGAGACTGTTTGGTAAAAAAAAACATCCAACGACCACTTACAGCTACCATTCAGTAGGTGTTACACAACATTCACTTGCCGACTACAAACACAGCATGAAAACATAACTTTACTGCGGTGTAAAGCTGAAGTAAAGCTGGCGTAAATTTGGAATTTAATCAGCTTTACGCGACCTTTACATTTTTTAAAGCTGACCTTTAAACCAGCTTTACACTCATGTCTAAAACTGGCTTAAAGAGATTGAAACATTTAAGCCACATTTACACCAGGTTTACACACGGTAGCGTAAATGTCAGGTTTAACCACCTTTAAGAACCTTTGATTGATGGGGTAATTTTCCGTAAATCTCCATTTTCGAGGTGTGAAATTGTCCGCTCTCAAGTCCAAGAAGCGCGCGCTTTATATCAGATGGAAACTGTTTGGTGAAGGATATTGATATACTGTCTCTGATATTCAGAGACAGCTGACTGCTACCATTCAGTAGGGGTATTACAAATCATTCACTGGGCGACTACATCTCTGCTCTGGATCCGGATCCAAGCTTGTACTTGATATCAGTCTGAAACTGTTTGGTGAAGAACATTCAGAGATGGCTGAGAGCTATCATTCAGTAGGGGTTACACAACATTCACTGGGCAACTACATCTCCACTCTGAAGTCCAAGAAGCGCGCGTATGATATTAAAATGAAAGTGTTTGGTGAAGAACACTTACAGACGGCTGACAGCTACATTCAAAAGGGGTTACACAACATTCACTGGGAGACTACATCTCTTGTCTCTCGTCAGACAAGCGTGCATTCGACATCAGAATGAAACTGTTTGGTGACTGAGGACACCCAAAAACGGTCACAGCAATCGTTCAGTATTGTTTCTTATCAGTATTGTTTCTCATTTTTAGCTCATTACCGGGTGACTATACTGAATCATTACGAAAGTAAGTATATGAAACTATATTTAAACAGGGTGGGTCATTCAGGTGGAAGACTAGTATCTATAGGTGCGCTGCATCTAAAACCTACATCACATTAAAATTTAAGATTAAAAATAGTACTCCTTATTATAATGCTATTACAAAAAGAGGCTAAAATATACTTTACCAAAAAGCTATTATAACAGGAAATGTTTCTCTAGGCTGTAAAAAGCTTGTATGTTATCTTCGCTTGCAACTTTCGCGCCTCTAAAAAGAAAGGTGTTTTTAGAAGATTTACCATTTCCGGGGATGGGGAAAGCAGAGACCGGGGAAA
The DNA here is from genome assembly GCA_963693305.1 of Meandrina meandrites. NCBI lineage: Eukaryota > Metazoa > Cnidaria > Anthozoa > Scleractinia > Meandrinidae > Meandrina > Meandrina meandrites. The sequence continues at coordinate 19,144,222 of OY855905.1, read as the reverse complement.
ATTTTGCTGGGATAATTTGAAGTCTTCTTTTTTTCATATGCGAGAAATAAAAATTGTGAACATGCGGGAAAACGAAATGATAAAACACTCGAGAAACAAAATGACAAAACAAGCAGGAAGACAAAATTACATTATTTTTGACGCAAATGAACGCAAGAGGAAAATTACACCAAGGTAAACTCACCGCGGGAATACGTTACCGGGGTGTTTGCCGTCACAGACTTAATACTTTACCAAGGTCATTAATCTTTCTTATTATATGACTAGCTCCGTGAGCGGTCAAGATGAAGCGAATCTCGTGCTCTGATTGGCTACCCGAGCGGTCAAGATGGAGCCATCTTGACCGCTCGGGATCGCCCGCTGTGTTCCTGCAAGCGAAAAAACTTTTTAAACCGTCGCTAGTCGTAAATTTTCGCTATGAAACTATTTTCCGAAATAACACAAAGATTTCCTGTCTATTTCTAGCGAAAGGAAGTCCGACAGCAAGGAAATAGGTCTTGAAGCGAATGAGAGCAAACAAATTTAATTACAAATGTTAAATAACGAGTTTCGTGAATTTTATTCGCCGCAAAAACCGGCTAATACAAAAATTATAACGCAAAGCGACTTGAAGACATGGTATTAGCTTTGTTTGGCGGAAAAGGGAGAGACTGAAGTCAGTGACATACCTGAAGAATAAACTACTCTGCAAACTTGTCGTTTGTGTAACATCTTCAAAAATGGAAGAAAGCGGACGGCAAGGCGAACCTAACATCTTTTCACCTAAGCTTCTAACGTTCACGTCGAGTAAGGGTGGGTCTTGCATGTAGAATGATGTAGAAAAGTTCAAGCTTTCCCCGTGAAGTGGTAAGTCCCAAACGCTTTCAACAGTCGCAATTTCAATATTCAGCTCGTATGTCACGGCAGGTTTGCACCACTAAAGCGCCAGAAGCGAGCAAATACTCTGCAAAACGTCCAATAATCAAAAGCTGGCGGCCGGATGGAATGGACAGTCTTCTTTTAAGGCTTCAAACTCAACGTTGATTCGCAAATTTAAGCCATTTCAATATCCTTTTTAGGGCTAAAGTGAGGTGAATTTCGCTGTTGTCGCATCGTTTTACTTCGTCTCGATTCATTCAAGAATTTGACAGTCACTCATTAAACTTTTAAACCAATGAAATGATTTAGCGTGCGCCATTGATTGTGCATGCAACTGGCTTTCTTTTCAGTGCTCGAAAAAAGTCATATAATAAATCCTTTATTGACCAAGCTTGTTCGGTCAAGATGGCAGGGTATTGGCCTCGTTCTTTTTTTGCGTGTTTATGGACCTCGACTTCGTCTCGGTCCATCAACACGCAAAAAAAGAACTCTGCCAATATCCCGCCATCTTGACCTCACGCTTGATCAATAACCCATATAAACTGTTTTCGGCGCGAAATGCGAAAATGGATAATTCGAGGGTGCTTGCTAGCATCATCTCGCTTTTATTATTTATACTGCTTTGTTATGTCAGTGTTTCAGACACCGAAGAATTAGAAGGCGAAGACTCCGTTTTTATAAATCTCCTTGTTGGATTTTTCTAGAGGCCTAGAGATTAAATCGAAATACATATAAGAAAATGCACAAAAGATCTTCCTTGACTTGTGTTGTATTTAAACGCCAAATTTCCAAAATCAAAGGGGCCCTATGAGCCCACGACTGTTTTTGGGAGCGATGACGTCATCGTTTAATGTGTTTGTGCGAGTGTTGGTGGCGATGGACGGAAGGGAATAGGAGTGGGAAAAGAAATCATGTCCATGTGTGACGCATTTCTTTTACTGTAGGAGGCTGAGAGTGTCTTTTGGGGAGAACATAATGTAATCCTTGATGTATAATGTACTAGTTTTTTTGGAGGCAGTTAAGATGCAGTTGACCACTACGTGCTACTAGTTTAGTATTTGCGTTGCGATAATCTGGTGGTCCTGGGTTTTCTTCAACGTCACCACTCAGAGAGATCACTCTATGGAAAACATGGTACATTACCCATTGACAGAATTTCAATTTATTTAACATTCTGTCATAACAGCAAGTGCAAAAAAAAGGTGAATTCTTATGCTTTAAAATTGTCATATGCACGACAATGAAATGCAACATTTCACTCACACAGAACTTGTTCGAAGAAAATGAAGACTTTGATATTGCACCCAGTTCATTAAAAGCACAACAGTCATAATCAGACACCAAAAGTTTCACCTTATATGTATTCGAATTATACTTTACGTATGTTCTATAGTTGTAAATATGAATAGTTGGAAATATGAATGGCATATTTCAATTGCAGTTAAGTCTAAAAGTTATTGCAGATGAATTGAGCTAGTTCAAAGCTATTTGTGTAAATGTGGAGGACTCAAAAGGTAGCTCCCTTGCAAAATGTTGAGTACTCGAAGGTAACTCTCTTGCTTAAAACAGTCAGCGAGGGCTGTATGGGTCTCTGTTCCTTGCACAATGGTGCATTAATCGTACAGCTGTCCAAGGTAACTCCCTTTTAAATATTCAGCAGGGGCTGTTTGGCTCAATGTGTTGAACAGTTAAAAATTCAAGTTGAATGTAAAATATTTCCGTTTAAAAACTGAGGAACTAAACACTACAAAAGTTCTTCTACGCCCTCCAACATGACAGAAGAAAATGTTTCCTTTCATCAAACGATTTTCAAAGCGCAAACAAGATGAAAAAAAAAGACTTGAGTCAGCACAAAAAAAGCTGATCGCATTACGACTTCAACACGGACAAAGTGTGTAATTCATTATGTATTCAGTTTTCAGTTCACGCATGCGCAACATAGTGATAGAATTACCCAAGGGACACTTTTCACAACTTAGTATCTTAGCAACTAAAAGCAGGTTCGAAAATCAAGTGCCCAGTTTAATGTCCGCTAAAAACCTGTTTTGACTCCGATTGAACACATGGCGGCTTTAAGATTGATCTCGCCGCTTCGCTGCTTACACGTGAAAGTGCTGCTCGAAGAAAAATTGCTACGCTGTGTAAACAAAACACCAAAACCTTTAACTGTTTTGAAAGTAGGCTTATGGTTGCAACGAACATTTTGTAAACAGACTGCCCATTAACATTTCAGCGTGACATATGTCCAGCTATCTTGAGCCCCTGCCAGGGTAAATTCCGACAAGCGACATGGGCCAAAAAGTAGCGACAGCGCTCAAACGAAATAGCGACAAACGACTGACGAAGCCAAATGTATGTCGCTAAATTTCCGACAGCGTTGTGTAGCCATGACAAAATGCCGACACGAGACATTTTAAAACTCCGACAAGCGACCTGGGACACCCCCCTGGCAGGGCCTCTATCTTCGACATCTTCCGGCGAAAGCTATCGGACCTGTTGTGCAGTCATAAAAAGCCACGCAGTAAAAGTCTGTTTGTTAACTCGGTGAACGTTTATTACGCTCAAGTGAAAGTTTCACAAAAGATGGAAGAATCCATGGCAAAATTTGCAGTGAATGTTTCATCTTTCTGTTCACATTCAACAAAAACCCGGTAGAGTTGTGATTATGCAAATATAAGCTTCTTCCAGTGACAGCGTGTCCGTCTATCTTCGCGCTTCGCGAATAATAATGCGAAGTCACGAAAAGGCTCAAATTAAAAGTTTGTTTCTTACTGTCTGAACGTTTATTATGATTGACTAAAAGTCTCACAGAAGATGAAGAAATTGATGTCAATATTTGCAGGGAATGTGTGATCTTTCGGTTCACATTCAACAAAATGCCGACAGAGTTGTGATTATGCAAATGTCGGCTTCCTCCAAGCCAGCTGTTTGTTTCGACTAGAATTTTTGACTCGCTTGTGATCTTTGCGGATAACAATTAAAGCTGTTTTTCGATGTGCATTTCGTGAAATATTAAACATGAATACATCAGACAAATTCAAACATTTGAGTATTCACTCTTCCCACCTATTTGCATTTTTTTATCGGCAACTGTTCGATGTTACATTAGCGGCGACTGTAAAATGTAAACAGCGGCAAAGCCACTTCCCCCTTCGCTATTCAGCATTCTAGTTCCTTTGATCGGCATTTTCTTTTTTGAGATTTTTTACCATTTTTGGCTGCAAAAGGTTTTAGCCTCTTATCATTCTTTGATTATATGAAGAATTGTGAGAAACAGATTCGAGAAACATCATCGCGACGATTGTTTACATATAGGCGCTTGCTTAGATTCGCCGTCAGATAACAAAAACTACAGTGCCAGAAAGATTTCGCTACCATTCGAACCGATAACAGGCTAGATTTCAACTTCTTGCATATTTTCGTTAGTTTTTGCAGGTACACACAAAAAACATGAGGTTTTAACTTCTTTCAACCGCTTGCTTGTTCTTGCGGCGCAAGAATTAACTTCTTTCGCCTCTTCTAATGCGTTCGATATGCGTGCATTAAAATGGCTTCCGACTATTCTTCGAAAGAAATGTATGCACTAAATGTAACGTCAAAACCTTACCACTGGAAATATTTTCAATGCTTGGAACGCAAAAACCGGTTTTGAAAATAAGTCCCGAGTTGAGACTCCCAATGGGACGTGACGTAGAAAGCGTTGAACGTTACTAAGATACAAGGCTCATAAATATGCACGAACCCCACTTGAGTGGGGTTCGCTGAATTACACACTTTGTCCGTGTTGAAGTCGTCATGGCAACGCAACTGTTCTTTGGTAACATACTCTTTTAGCTTGTTACGCATTATGGACAAAAAGCTTGCCACTTCCGTTCTGTAGACGTTGGTATTTATGTAAACAAATCATACGTCACACCTGACAACGTTGGAGTTCGGGGTCCACATTATAGAAAATAACTCTAGTAAAAACTTCTACACAGATTCATTACTAGCAAGCACAACAATATCAACCTATTTGGTGGATAAAATAAAGACACAGCAACTGGTTGTCCTTTGTGGCTCGTTGCCCAACAAATGAGTGGCCTGTAATCTCCAGCAAACTCAACATTACAGCTGTCAAATATTGTATCCTACAAACGAAAACAACGGTCAAACAAAATGAAGCACAATTAGAGATAAATTTTATTAAACAACTTTTGCACGGTTTATCAATCAAATAATACTAGAAGAAACCTCGGGAACTCAACTCCATTAATGTACATAGCTAAAAGCGATTGCGCTGTAGAAACGTCTAAATTCGCACACAAGACTGTTACAGGCCCGAACACGAAATTGTCACGCCAAAAGACCCGAACCAAGGGGAGTCGCAACCATGACAGAAGAAAATGTTTCCTTTCATCAAACGATTTTCAAAGCGCAAACAAGATGAAAAAAAAAAGACTTGAGTCAGCACAAAAAAAGCTGATCGCAACGCAACTGTTCTTTGGTAACATACTCTTTTAGCTTGTTACGCATTATGGACAAAAAGCTTGCCACTTCCGTTCTGTAGACGTTGGTATTTATGTAAACAAATCATACGTCACACCTGACAACGTTGGAGTTCGGGGTCCACATTATAGAAAATAACACTAGTAAAAAGTTCTACACAGATTCATTAGTAGCAAGCACAACAATATCAACCTATTTGGTGGATAAAATAAAGACACAGCAACTGGTTGTCCTTTGTGGCTCGTTGCCCAACAAATGAGTGGCCTGTAATCTCCAGCAAACTCAACGTTACAGCTGTCAAAATATTGTATCCTACAAACGAAAACAACGGTCAAACAAAATGAAGCACAATTAGAGATAAATTTTATTAAACAACTTTTGCACGGTTTATCAATCAAATAATACTAGAAGAAACCTCGGGAACTCAACTTCATTAATGTACATAGCTAAAAGCGATTGTGCTGTAGAAACGTCTAAATTCGCACACAAGACTGTTACAGGCCCGAACACGAAATTGTCACGCCAAAAGACCCGAACCAAGGGGAGTCGCGTTACGTCTGTACGAAACCATCTGTCAACCCGTTTTCTATTCACGATTAAAATAGATATTTTGCAATAATTTGTACAACCACAAGCCTGCGAGACCCCGTTTCGGAGCCATTGCGTCAGTCAGTATAGTCGGCCAGGTTCTGATATCATGACAACATGGTCTGTTATCGCTGCCATTTTGAGGGTTATCATCCAAGCAACAACAGTTTAATTCAGCCACCACAAGTTGTAAAAGGAGTGCAAATCGAGTAAGTCGATTCGTTGTTTTATATGGCCAGCGATTACACAAACTTCGCTTTCAATTTCGCTTTCTCCGTCACATGCAAACTTAAATAAAAATACAATATGTTCACAATCCCTGTCTTCTGCGACCGCTATTTTGATTGCTTATACTGTGAGTTTTGTTGTTCATTCTTTACTTGCGGAAGGGTCCTCTCGCTTTTGGGATAGGTAGTCTTCTACTAGGAATAAATCTCGCTCCAGATTTTATCTTGTCGTTGAAACTAGAGTGTTCTTCTGGTCGCTTCTATTTAACAAGTGACGAATTAAATCGTCGAAGTGTTCAATTTCCGGAATGTGTTTTGATAGTAGTCGAATAAAATTTATTTTGAAATCGGCTAGGTTGACCTTTGTCGCGTGCCATGAGCATAATAGGTTTCATCTTGCATTCTTTGATTGGTGTGAAGATTAAGCGTCGAATAAAATTTATTTTACTTGCGGAAGGGTCCTCTCGCTGTTGGGATAGGTGGTCTTCTAATAGGAATAAATCTCGCTCCAGATTTTATCTTGTCCTTGAAACTAGAGTGTTCTTCTGGTCGCTTCTATTTAACAAGTGACGAATTAAATCGTCGAAGTGTTCAATTTCCGGAATGTGTTTTGATAGTGCCATGAGCATAATAGGTTTCATCTTGCATTCTTTGATTGCTGTGAAGATTAAGCGTCCAATACAATTTATTTTGAAATCGGCTAGGTTGACCTTTGTCGCGTGCCATGAGCATAATACGTTTCATCTTGCATTCTTTGATTGCTGTGAAGATTAAGTGTCGAATAAAATTTATTTTGAAATCGGCTAGGTTGACCTTTGTCGCGTGACACTCATAATCTTCTGTCAGCTAGCGATTACACAAACTTCGCTTTCAATTTCGCTGTAAAATAAAAATAAAATATGTTCACAATCGATTTTCAAATTACAGTGGAGAGGCACGAGGTCGACACGAGGTGATAAAGTGAAAAGCGATACACGGTACGAAGCTGTCTCGTTTGACTCTCTTTTCGGTAGAATCTCAAGGATTGTAAAGGTTGAAATATTTAGTGTGATTTCTAGAACGCGAAATCGATTGTACACCCACACTGAAACATGTTGATGACTACTTCGGAGTGGGTAGGTGCATGAACTTTAATACGAGAGAACTTTACGAGCGAACTCTTCCGAGTGAAACCTTTATCAGAAGCCTAGATTTTATAGTGAGCTATCTATATAATGGAGTTTGAAACGCTAAGAGAATCATCAATACTTGCGGGAACTGACGCTGTTGAGCACTCAAGCATTGCGAAAAACTGGACTACAGACATGCAACAGAGTTTTCCTTATCAACACAAGAATGTTCTCGAAGATGCAATGGACACCATATTTAAGCTTAGTTGCGCTCTAAAAGAAGAAACGAAAAACGAAATGAGTACTTCAAGCAGCTTTTGGGTAACTATATTCTTTCTTTCAATTTTTGCTTTTTCTTTTTTTGTTTCATTGGGTTTATCTTGCTTTGTTTTTATCGTTTCAATTATTGTAACAGCATATGCTCTTGTCCAGCACTTCATGTCGTATGTAGATGGCTATGTAGAGAATGTTGAAAGCTATTTACTCAACCGGAAATGTAAACAATTATTCAATGGTGACAATAAAAGCGAGAAAAGACATGAGATCTCGCAATGCGAAGTATGTTTACTATAATTATTGTCGTGTGAGGTTATGTAAACAGCCTGATCCAAGTTAATTTTTTAAAGAGAAGCCCGAGTACACGCAGTTAAGCGTCTAGTTCATTTTGATTTGCATTGGGAGTAAAAGAAGCAAGTTCCAAGCAGACAAATTCAAGTTTGCGTGTTGTTTGCGTGTTTTCGTGCTAGCGTGTGTACACTCTTTTCTCTGTACAGCGTTTACGATTGACGTTCAATTGCCGGAATGTGTTTTGATAGATTGCTGTGAAGATTAAGCGTCGCATAAAATTTATTTTGAAATCGGCTAGGTTGACCTTTGTCGCGTGACACTGATAATCTTCTGTCAGCTAGCGATTACACAAACTAGTACAGTGGTCTGTCATCGGTCTTAATAAGTTAAACCGCAACGTCAAACTGAGAGTGGCGTTACATGTAGAGTGGCGTTACATGTAGGTCTGCCAACCATCTGTCAACGGCCTTTTGTTTACATCTGATCGACTGAAGGAGTGAAGGAAGGCAGGAAGGAAGGATGGCTTCAAATCGCCACTCATTCCATAACTCCCGTTTTGCATACGCAAAAACAGTCGTAAAAAGTAGCTTATACTTACAAATCAGCAAGCCATCCAGGCATGATTCTAAGAAACACCACGCTTTCGCTGCCTTGAACACGCAAAGTTGACCTCCGGAAATCTAAACCGTATTTAATTTCAAATTTCTCTGTTTATTTTATTTGCTTATCTTTGAAATTTGCCTCGCGATCAGTCATTTTATCTTGGGGTACTTGAAAAACCTACCTATTTACCTCGGTAACTTTCATGGGCGATTCTTTTGCTCTTTTTGATGTATCCATGGAAATACACCGCGATAAATTTACCTTGGGAAATGTTGGCCACACACGATTTGTGACTTTTCCGAGGTAAAGAGCCCATTTACCACGGTAAAAGGACGATGTGTAATCGCAACTGTATAAGTTTGACACTCTACACTTGACACTAAGCTATTCCGTACTTGAAACCATACACTGCTACACAGATCAAGTAATTTGTTCCAGTCAACTCTTGTTGATTACATTTTATGCAGTCACAAAAAACCTTTCGGTAACGATTCTCGCATCGCGACCGCAATCCTCAACTCGAAAAAAATATCTTAACTTTTCTAAGCGCAATAATCAGGAAAAGAAGAACTACAATCGAAGCGATCACGCGTTCAGGATCCATGGCGGATTTCTTGTCACGCGAGGGGAAAAAGAAACATTTGAGAAACGTCCTGACTGTCACGCGAAAGGAAAAAGAAACATTTAAGGAATGTCTATATTTATTCTCGCGTTTTGTTTACTTTCGCAGCTGACCGATTTTATCTCAGTGTGCTGATAAACATTTCTCGATTATCAAAATCTATAATCAGAGGGCTAGTGTGGTCTGTCTGTTTTTTGTTTTTTTTTTCACTTCTAAAATAAAAGTTGACTTCGAATCTAACATTTTGCAATGATTGGAAGTAAAATCATAAAACGCATGGGTCTATTTGGAAAGGAAGGTTTTTTTTAAATAAAAGTTAACAAAATAGTTAGGTGCCATATTCACGGCAAAGCCACTGCCCGGCTACTTTTCACATGCGAACAGAAATCAAGTTATCGCCGCGTAGAACACAAAGCAAACTACTCCCCGGCAGTTAGAAAGGACTAATACAAAGTATAAACGAAAGAGATAAATTATATTTGACGAGTACTATTAGATTCGGTAGACAGAAATTTCTTTTAAAGTGTAAACAAACTGAAGGACTAACTGAGACCGTTTGACCTTGTATCGTTTGTCGGATGCCGCGCTACTTTAATACGCACTATCAAAACAATTTCAGGAAATTAAATGTCAATCAAATGCGTTTTCGATGAGGTATCAGAACACGCAAGACTTGTACGACACGTACATTTCTTTCTGTAAAAAGAAAATTCACACAATCACAAATCACGCATTTTGTTCCTTTAGCGATAAGTTATTAAACAAGTCGACGGTTTGCAAGAGTAGCAAATCCAGATCAGCCAATGAATGGCGGTCAACATTGTCCATTTCCATCGACAAGCGCCATATTTTATCGTCCAGCTACTACTACTGGCGAGAAGCACGCCATCGCCTCAGTCTTCAGTTCCAAGTGATGTCGAAGTACTTGCTACGACAAACACAAAAACGAAAAAACCTCGCGTTAAGTCTGCTGACTGGACTGAGGAAGAAACGCACGAAGTTCTTGAAGCGTAGGCGCCAAAATATAAAAAGCTGTGGGGAGTTTCACAAAGAGAAAAAATCAAACTCTGGAACGATATCTATTCTTTGTATAAAGAAAGGTGTCCACACCTTAGCCTAAATAGCACTCCGGTTAGCCTAAATAGCACTTCGGTTAGCCTACAGTTAGCTCTAAGGTAGCTTGCGGTTAGCTTTTATATTGGGATAAGGGATTTCTTGCTTGCCCGGTTCACATGGCTTGCGAGTCATGCGAGGCAAGCGAGCCATTTCGGTTAGCGAGCGATTTTTGCCATTTCGGCAAGCGAGCCATTTTGTGTTAAATAACATATTGGTTAGCCTAGCAACACTCCGGTTAGCCAAAAAAGCACTTCGGTTAGCCTACAGATCGTTTAGGTAGCCTTTTTATTGGGATTTTCAAGTGCCTCACAGGTCTGCCTCGCATGGCTCGCATGACTCGCATATTGTACACACACTTTCAAAACAAATGTTGTGCAATACTCACGTAGCAATCACAGTCTTCTTTAGGGTCTCGTTTTTCTGTTCAACCCTTTTCAACGCACTGTTGGACAGCTAAGAATTTGCTCGTTCGCTGCAAGTTCATAAAAAAACGCCATCTCTTCTGCGTGCATTGCGTGTCGTTTATTTACAGATAAAATCGTGCCGAGTGCACCGAATTAGCTCGAATTTGTTGCGTTTGATAGACCGATCAGAAGAACCGCACAAGACTTTGAACTAACTACAGCAATAAACGTAAAAGAAAAGAAATCAATTTTAATAACAGTAAAGCGTGCCTGTATTTCACATAATAAGCCCTTTACAATAAATACTCCTAACCTGCAGTTTGATAAACCAGCGGGCTGCGACCTCTTTGTTAAGAAACTTATCTGTTCTTTGATATGAAATTCTGGCGGCCTCACAAAGCAAATGTTGACATGGCGGGAAAAATATTGACATGGCGGGAAAATTCCGCGGCCTCACAAAGAAAACACGCATGGAATGGTCCATGGAATGCACTTTCTCCCCCTCGCATATTCTCGTGTCGTCATGACAACGTCATGACGACACGAGACAAAAAAGCACTATCACTGGAATTTGCATATTATTAGTCAAAATAATGCTAAAAGGATGTCTATGTGCCCTCGCTCATATGAAATGCGCCTAGAATACCACGACCGGGCCATAGCTAGCAACAGGCGAACCGAGGCAGTTGCCTCGGTAAAAAGTTTCTCTGTAAGGGGATATAAACGTAGAAAGAGATACTATACGAAAGAAGTGTTTCTTTTGTTTGATTTTGCCTCGGCGCTGCACGATAAAGATATCAAACTAACTGTGCGCAAATTGTAATTGTTTTTTTTAGCAATTTTCCCAATATAAAGCGGGCCAGGTTTAAAAAATTCTGCCCGCGTTTTTCAATTCAAGATCAAAAACTGATAACATCTCTTTCACTTCAGTGCCCTAGTATATTAAGTTTAAACAAAATTAATGTCGACTATTTGTTTGAAGGTTTCCACTGATCAATATTTCAACGTTAGGCTAGTAATAGTGCCTTTCTAAGGTGTTTTGTATTTCTTTTTTCATATTAAATATAGATAAAACTGAAATTTTTTCCTCTCAAAAGCTTGAGATATTAAAGAAAGTTATTTTAGTTATACTGATACGAAAGGCCATAATTTTGAAGGATCTAGTCACAGAGAAACATGATTAGATCAGTGCTCCTTGACCAAAGTATGTTAATATATTTACGTCTTTGTCTCTGTTTAGAGGGAGAAAGGAGAACCAGGACTAAGTGGAAAGGATGGTAATTTTTCTGCAAAAGTAAGTTCCATTGTCGCTTAGTTTACAACATAAGAAGAAACTAAGAGGGAAGGACAGTAATTTAAGTTCCATTGTCTCTTAAAGTAGAACCAGTAGATAATGGTAAAGTCTGCATACGAGCCTAGTGGCCCATCAGGCCGGAACTTATCCCGGTTTCCGTAGCATGAAGCAACTAGGAGTATTTCTACTCTCCCCTGGATGGGATGCTAGTCCATCGCAGGGCTACCCCCAGCATTAAATTCGCCGGTACCCATTTATATACCTGGGTGGAGAGAGGCACTATGAGAGTAAAGTATCTTGACCAAGAACATAACGCAGTGCCCCGACCAGGGCTCGAAACAGGACCGCCCGATCCGGAGTCCAGTGCACTAACATTAAGCCACCGCGCCTCCCATACGTAGAACGAGTACTAAGGGGAAAGGGTGGTCATTTTAGAGTAAAACTTCAGTTCAATTATCTATTAGTTTAGAACCAGGACTAGTGCAAAAGTAATTCCCATTATCTCTTAGCTTGGAATCAGGTCAAAGGGGAAAGGGTGGCAATTTTACTGCCAAAGTAAGTTCCATTGTCCTTTGGCTTCAAACCAGGCCCCGGTTGTTCAAAGGGTAAATAATGCTATCCACCGGATAAATCACTATCCAACAGACAGCATAGCTTGTTTTGTCAACGCTTATCCATTTAACCGGTGGAAAGCTTTATACATCCTTTGAACAACCGGGCATAGGACTAAAAGGAAAGGAATATGGTAATTTTAGTGCAAAAGCAAGCTCCATTGCCCACGCTCTTTCCGGTAACGCCTTTTCCAGATCAAATACGAAGCTTTCTCTGATGCCTGTTGTAAAGCAGCTATCAATGTGTTCTGTTCTCTAGTAGTGAATCCAAATCGTCCACTTCACGTTTGCCCGTTCCCGGCTACTATAACCATCGCAACCGACAGCAACGTGACAAAATCTTGAGCCCAGCCAGCCTGTCTACAAGCATCAATCTGTTCCTCGTACCGCCTGTATTTTTGGTCCTCTGCGTCTGAAAGGATCCTCTCCATTGCACTGTTAATTCTTGCAGGATTTAGCAGGATGTGGCGCAAAACTGCTAGGCCAACAACACTGACACATCGGATCTTCTGATACTTTCAAACGTACAAGATTGGCTCAGGATAAGAGCATATCATATATCGACTTAACTTTGAAGCTCAACGCGACGTCTACCGTCCCCACAGTTGTTTTTTTTTTTTTAAGGAAAATGTTATTCCAAGCACATGTTATTCCCACCTCGACTGCACTACACCAAGTGAGCATTATCTTTTCTTGCGTTCAAACCGCTTCACCTCGTTTCCAACTGCGTCCCTTCTCTCCTTAGCGCCTTTTTGGCAAAGGGGCTTGAAATTCTGCGTGCCAGGTCCCTTCCTGTCACTCTGAACTGCACCTACATTGTCTCTGTGCATCAAACTGCTCGTTTGCTCTCTCTGCCTCTTCCTCTGCATTCTATTTCTTGTCAGTGAGAGGTAATCAATACATTTCAAATTTAAAACATGCATCTAGATGTCAATAGTACATTGGTAAAAGAAAGTTGATAACTGAGATTAGTATTATTGTTGTTTGAGCGCTTAAAAATACATAATTCAAGGGAGTTTATGTATTTTGATTTTCACTGTCACGCGTATTCTTCATTTTGATTTCAGGGCGAGAAAGGATCTGCTGGAGAGAAAGGATCACACGGAGAAAAGGGACAAAAAGGAATGCCGGGAACATGTGACAAGCAGGTTATTAACAAACCTCCACTATAAATGAGAGTATTTTAAGAACCTGTCAAATTCCTGTGCAAATACTAACCCGATCTGAAGAACTGAGTGTAGGCTGATGAAAGTACTGTTACAAATGATGAGGGTCTCCCAGGGGTTTTGGGGAACAAGGGAACATTGGCAAAATATCGAAGGGAACAAGGGAACATTAGCCAATTTTTGGGAAAAAGGGAACAAAATTCGAAAAATTACAGTACGAAAAAATTCTGATATAAGGAATAGAGAGCATTATTTTGGAGTTTTTATTTATGGTCATTTATGCACCACTGTCGTTCCGACGTTGGTTTAGCCCTGGTTAGAGTCAAAGAACTCAAGCGAGGTCAAGGCTCTCAGCTGGGAGACTGGGTTAGAGGTGGGTCAGAGGTCACCACGGTCACAAGTTGGCGGTAATCTGACGCTGTGTTGTTACAGATTGCCAAGATGGCGGAAAGATCATTTGCCGATCGTGTTCTGTTGCCTGTCACTGCGGCAATTTATCGAAATGGCGAAGAAAAACCAGCAATGCGTTGGTCCCTTGAAATGGGAATCGGGGGCGAAAGTGACAAGAATTTGTTTGATTTAATATTTCGAGTAAGAGAAGGATTTGGAATCGCAGATCGGTGTAGCCAGCTACAAATAGCGAAATTCAGAGTGACGATCAGTGTTAAAGATTTTCAAGTTACAGCGAACTGTCCAAAGGGCAGAGTATTTGAAATTGATTCCCAAGAACAGTGGAATGCAGCAATTACCAAAGTGATGACGAAGGAGCGGGAATTAATAGGTAGGTTGCCCATATCTGGCTTATATTTGAATATATTTAACGCTAGAAGAAGCTTCTTTATTTATGTTCATTCATTAACCATGTAAGCTTGAAATGAGTGAGAACGAATTTATTTATTGTCAATCTCAATTGATCAGTCAAGTAGAAACAGTAACCATCGAAGAGGCAAGGGAATGTGTAGAGGAAGATCAAGAGCAATCAAATACCACATCGAGAAGATCAGGAAGAGCATGGAAGAGGGCAAATTTTGACGAGTTCATGTATTATGATGATTGATCGGAGAGTTAAGGTTAGTTTTAATGCTAATCACACGCTGATGGATTGCGAATTTCGCTCAAATGCTTGAGATGATGTGTCACACAAATAGAACGTCACATGCAACATCTGTACTCTTCTTTTTAATTTTTTTTTGTGGAGAAAAGTGAGCAGGGAGGGGGTAGGTGGTAAGTGGATTTGATAAAAGGGGAACAAATTACGAAAATGTGTGGGAACATGGGAACATAGGGCAATATTGGAAGGGAACAAGGGAACAAGGACCCCCCCTGGGAGACCCACAATGATATTTAATGCCTTAGTTGTGTAACAAGCTGTCTGTTATTCTTTATTGTTTACAGGGATCCTCCTCTTCATCCAGTAAACCAGCATGTTGTACAACTGGTAAGAATAGTTTATCATTGGTTTTTGTAAACTTTTAGATGGCTCTGATATAATTGATTTGCATAGTAAAAGAAGCTTATAACTTTTCTAGAGAAGTCTTTGTTCAAAACTGTCAACAAACCTCAATATCTGAGTACATGCCCTGCTGTATTTCTTTCTTTCATTGTTAGCAATAGTAAAACAACGATTTTAAAAACACGAAACAACCTTTATGTTTCGGCATAACTTATGACATCTTCAGTTCATAAAACATTTGAAATCTAAAGGCTATTTAGAGATGTTTAGTTAGATGACATGAGCAAAATTGTTTTGGAACTGAGAAACAATATAGCTAAATAAAAATGCTATAAAGCACAAACATAACTGAAAGTTGGGAAAGTGGTAACTAAATGTATTCGATAAAACCAGCTTAACATGCCTTGAAAATTGTTTCGTTTTCACCTTAGGATGCTCCACTGGTTTTCACTTTTTTGAGAAAGTTCAAGATCTACCAACAAGAGGAGTTGCAGCTGTTAAAGCTTTCTAAATTAATGGAAGTCTGTTTCTCGCTTTTGCCAACTATCACGGCGACATTTATAAATACAAGACAAGTTCTATGATCTACAAGATGGATGAACAGACTGAAAAATTTACTTTGTATCAGAGCTTACAAACTAGAGGTGCTTTTGGCCTTGAGTACTTTTCCATCGCTGATAAACATTTTCTCGCTGTGGCAAATTTTTACGATGGAACGTACCAACTAGACTGGAATGGAATGGAAAGCAGTTTG
This sequence comes from Meandrina meandrites, assembly GCA_963693305.1. Taxonomy (NCBI): domain Eukaryota; kingdom Metazoa; phylum Cnidaria; class Anthozoa; order Scleractinia; family Meandrinidae; genus Meandrina; species Meandrina meandrites. Next base: position 19,128,362 of record OY855905.1, on the reverse strand, counting down.
TCGTCTTTCAGCGAATACCTACAAAGGGAGCAGGTCACTTCACATTTTTTACGATGAATGGCGAACACTATCTAGCAGTTACCAACCATTACGATGGAAGTACCCAGTCCATAAAATCAGTCATCTACAAATGGAGCAGCGGCAAGTTTAATAAGTTTCAGGAGATAGCAACTGAAGGTGCCTACGGATGTACGACATTTGTAATAAACAGTGACACTTTCATAGCATTTGCAAACCATTACAACTCCAAAAAAACGCATTCTGTTCAGTCCACTGTCTTTAAGTGGTCAGGAGGAGACTTTGTTGAACTGCAGTCTCTTCAGACGTATGGAGCATTCGATGTGAGGTCTGTTAACATCAATGGTCACACATTCCTTGCTTTTGCCAACTTGTACTCTGGAAGTAAATACAACACTGATTCCTTTATTTATAAGTGGGATGGCAACAAATTTGTCCTGTTCCAATCCATTCCTACTCGTGGAGCCATCGCCTGGCATTCGTTTGTGATCAGCGGTCAAACGTACTTGGGCGTGGCCAATCACCATGGTGACAGTCAAAAATACAACACTCCCTCAGTTGTGTACCAGGCCTCTGGAGCGCAGTTCACCCAATACCAAGAGATTCCAACACACGGAATATATGACATGACGTCATTTCATTACAAAGGTCACACTTACCTGGCTGTGGCAAACTATTACAATCTGAAGTACAACATCAACATTGCCCTGTACAAGTGGGTTTAGAGACAGAAACATACCCTCCTGAAAAGTGACCAAGGACCAAAGCGCATATGCATAGTATCAGGGTAGCTTTTGCTGTCGTAGACTAAGGAAACAAATCAAAGACCTTTTTTATCAGTAAATGTGGGACATTTTAATTTTGTCATCGCCATGGAAAATATAAAAAATTCTTTTGTGATGAAAATAGTAAGATAATAACTTGATCTTAGAACGCTTCCTAGAATGACAAAATTAGCGTTTTCATATAAAAAAACTGATTGGTTGCTTGTTGGTTTGATATTTTGTGGGCCATAAATTAGTTTATGATGTGTAGTTGCTCAGAATAATAATAAAGCTGTGCTTGGAATATAACCCTTTTGCCTACTCCTTTTTGTTGTTTCTGCTGGCTTAACGTTCCGAGTAAAGAACGTCCGTTGAACCACTAATACCACGTTCACACCAACAAAACATGTTTAGTTAAACTAGGTTTAAGAAAATGAAAATCAGCAACAGACAACTGACAGACTAAATTTTACATAGAGTTCAAGTATGCTAACTTGTGCATTCATTGTGCCAAATTTGAAGTCGATCAACATTAGTCAGCAACGTCCATGAAGAAAACAATTTGAAACCGTGTTTAACTAAACAACATTTAAACATGTTAAAGCTTTGGTATGAATGGGGTATTAGTTGGTTCTAATTTCAGGCAAACTCTCTGATTTGGTTGTTTCTAGTGGATGTTGAACGTGATATGATCTTTTATTATTATTTTATTTGAAGCTAGTATTGTAACCATGGCGTATCGTCACGAGTGTTGTCTATTTTAATAGACAACACTCTTAAAAGAGTAAAAAGAGAAAGGTCCTTTCATAGCCAAGAGAACACAAAAATGGAAAATGGATACAAGATATACACTTGCGTTTTCCTTATGTCATATATTTTTCATTGGTTTTCGTCATAGCATTAATTTCCTCTGCCGTCAAGTTTTTTTTTTCCTTCCACGAGTGAACTATGCCTCTCAAATATGATGGCTCCTGCCAAGAGCTGGACCGCCCCACGTAGGACTTCTTTCGCTGAAGTTTCGGGTCTTTATTTTTGAACGTTTACAGTTAAATGCATCTTTCAATTTCCCTAAATTCACTATCAAAGGTTTTCCTATAGTTCAGTCAAAAAAGACAATCAACTTACTAGGTGCATGGGCTAGCCATATGTTGTTTTACCGAACTTTGCGCGTGGTTTGCAATCCCGGCTTCGATCTTTTATTTATGTCATTGACTCTGAAATAAGAATCGTCAAGTGCTATCAATTTTTATTAACCATTCTACCTGTTCCAGGAAATACTAAGACAAAAATCTAAATTTTTAACTCCAAACAAGACGAAATACGAGTATAAATTATAACTCGGGCAGTCTCTTTTATTGCGGTTTTCAATAACATGCCAACTCAGAAGTTCAAAGCCCAACTGACGATTGGGTTTTTCGCTGCCGTCAATCAAAATTATGGCGACAGCCAACGAACCTTGAAACACAGAAACAAACAAAATGGATCGAAATCTATCAATCACGACCGAAAGGCGTGACCTTTTGACCCGGCTGAAGTGAGCTTGTGTTTCCCGAGAGGTCCGCTTAAATGATTGACGGCAGCGAAAAACGTAAACCGTTGGTTGAGGTTTGAATTTCAGAGTTCGCATGTTATTGAAAACCGCAATAAATAATTTTAAAATAACTTCAGTGAATGTTAATCGCTGACATTAACCAGATTAGCCTAACACTTAAATACGAACGTGAAATAAAATACTAAAATAAACAACGAGGGGTACGATCAATAAATTAAAAAGCATATGTTTTGTAATGGACAATTTGAATTAACATGCGTGCTTCATAAGTTACGTGAATTATGTTATTTATAATCGAACTAAACAAGATGTACTGCTACAAGGCAATTCTTCCCTTTCAAAGAATCTTAAAAGTTTAGAGTCTTTAGGCAAGCGAAGCACTTTTTTTTTTCAATTTACACCATGCAGGTTTCATAGAGTCTTTTATAAAAGTCTAGAGCCTATAAACAAGCTAAGCACTTCCTTTTTATTTTACACCAGGATTTTTTGATATGCCAGCATTTAACTGCTTAGTATAATATTTCCATAAGCGTTACGACGAAAGTAAAGAACAGCGCCCGACTTTAATAAGGAGCTAAATTAGGTACAAGAATATAATGATATACACAATTGACTTCCACAGCTGTATTTCAATAGGCAAGTGTTTCTTGAGTAATGACTGAAAGAAAATGCAAGAGCAATGTATTAAACCTTATTTTACCCCCACATTGGTGGTTTCTTTTCGTTGAATGTTGTCGGCACTTCAAAGCGCAGTCGATATTTCCCATTTAGTTTCGTTAACTCCTTCGCTCTCACCTTTTACAGAGCTTAGATTACGTTTGTTCACCCTTTACTTCAATCTCGCGCTAAAATTCTCATCTGAACAAAATGTCGGTATGTTTGATGCGAATTGTCGGTGATTCGTGTTTGTAGTCTTGTGCCTGTCATCCGATCATTGCCGCGTGATGGCTTCCCAAGCCTAACTGAGACTTTTCTCATCTTTTCAATTGATTGTTGTCCTCTTCTTTTGATGCCAGTGATAATTTCGTAAACTAACGAAAGATAAAGCAGTACGACGAGAACTTCTGGCTGTATTCCTTCCATGTGAATTTTGTTCAAAACTGATCACTCTCGAATTTCGTTTCGTCCTTTAAAAATTGCTCATGTAAACCGATTCTTGCCATTCGGCCGTCGCGCTTAATGGCGACCGGATGAGACATATGCGGAACCAACAACACTATAATATGCAAATGAATATGTTCAAAACCAACTTATTTAAATATATTTTGTTTCATGAGCAATACAGCTCTTCAGTGTAGTGTGAAGAAATACGTCGCTACATCACATCCCTGCCAAATTTACATTATCTTCAAAGATGTAATGGAAATATCATTAACCATGTTAGTTTTACAATTGTGTTTGTGCGGTATTTGCGCCATGAATAAAAACAAAAATTTGATGTCTGAGTTTTGGTTCCATATACTTACGTTTGCGCGATAATTTTATGTTCTTTATGTAAATAATCCTGTTCACTGTAAATTGACCTACTTATTCCATTTATTTGTTGCAACTAACGTTTAACCAATAGCTGAACAACATGTTAATACCAGACATTTTCGTTGTCAGACTAATTGTGCATTAACAAGCGCACGTCTCAAAGAATATGTTTCCCTTTATACCACGATCACAGATCGCAGAAGATATAAGATATAAGATATACACAACGCATAATTTTACCAACTATCTGTTGGTGAAATTTCCAAAAGAAAGCAAGCCGGTTTAATTTCGATTTTATTATAAATTTATTATAGGCTTTGCCTCTGCTATTGACTTTTTGAATTGCAGTATTCGATAATTTAGAGTTTCACTCACAGCAGCAGTCTAAAGACAGGTGCAAACGCGAAGTGCGATGTTTCTAAAAGGCACCTTGTGGAACCAACCTCGTTGTTTCTTACATGATATCTTATATAAATGATTCCGCAGTGTGTGGATTCCTCGAACTAGCTAATAAATCTACGGCTAGAAAAATATCACCCTTGATTCGCAACAAATGCGAAACTATGTATTAACGGCATTTTTTCTTGATGCGGAAAAAGGCAGCATATCACTAAGCATTTGGACTTCCTCTCGTTCGCACGTTTTGCTCCAACCGGGTTTTTAAACTTAAAATTGCCAAAAGCGAGTAAAATTCTTAAAACGTCAAAGGCTTGGAAAAATTCGCCGACGTAATGTCGAACCGAATACGGCAGCGAGCATAATATGCCAGCAGGATCAAGAATCTTCGAACAAAATAAAACAAAAATAATCGGATTTAATTGAAAACCACATGCCAATTCCAAAAGAAAGAAAATCCAAGTCAACCAGTAAAAGATCAAAACACAGTTTATGAACAGTAAACAACGACATTAGTCACAAAATTATCCCAATTACATCGAAAGAGTAAAAAGAAATAATACTGAAATTCAAATATTGAGCAGTAAATATTCAGTATTTTACTGAGTAGAATTACTATGTCCAAGCAGAATTACGGGCAGGCAGTATTTACAATGTTTTCTAGCCCGGCAGGCACAATAGACCAATTCACGAGCAGAGTTTTTCCAAATAATCGGTTCTGCCATGGCAGAATATATTGACGTCTTTGCTATCTGATTGATTTTGTGCACTAAAGCATCATTTGGAAAAGATGTACCGTGCATGGAATGATAAAGAACCGAGCTAAATAAAACATTTTAGTTCAAGCGCTTCATCTTTATTCTTCTTTTGTTTTGTTGTCCAGACATTTCGACAAAAACCCTTTACCGGCTTTATAAAGGACAAAATTGTAGTTGAATGTGTACTAACACAGGCACCAATAAAACATTTTTGAAGACGTTTATTATTTGTACACAAGGTTATACGCACTTGAATGCTACCAAAAAGTTCCAAGTACCAACGCTGATGATATCGACAATAGACCCTTTTCGTATTCTCGGTATTGGACTGGAACTAGTTTGTAATTGAGGCTAATACGGGAAATCTTTTCAAATGCAAATCACATGAAGCTCTTTTTAATGATATTTCCCCACATTAGCCTCCATTGCAAGCTAGTTCCAGTCCAATACCGAGAATACGAAAACGGACTATTGGAACATTTTGCATCCTTATTACACACAGATGACGCTGGACTCTGGACTCCGGATTGGGCGGTTCGGGTTCGAGCCCTGGCCGCGGCACTGCGTTGTGTTCTTGGGCAAGACGCTTTACTCTCATAGTGCCTCTCTCCCCAGGTGTATAAATGGGTACCGGCGAATTTACTGCTGGGGATAACCCTGCGATGGACAGGGAGGAGTAGAAATACTCCTAGTCGCTTCATACTACGGAAACCGGAATAAGCTCCGGGCTCATGGGCCCCTAGGCTCGTATACAGACTTTACTTTACACACAGATTGCAATAATGTGTTGAATTCGAAGTCCTGGTGCGATAGAACATAAAAAGAAATCGTAAAAAACGAAATTAACACAAATTATCAGACAATAGATGCATGGTACATTTTTTATTATTATTTTAACCCTTACCTGAACATTGCCTTTATACAGAATTATTTCACCCTGTTTTCTTGAGTGCATTATATTTGGTTACACCATGAATTGGAGTTATAGCAAATATAATTTAAGTATACATGCCACATCATAAAATATTTACACGCCTTCTACTGATTTTGGTAGATACCTATACCGGGGTATAAACATCTCCTTCGACGCAAGAGATTGGAATAGTACGATATTGTAAGTTGATAACTTTTTACATTTGAGTATATATTAATTGTACTAAGTTAAGACCTGCAGTTGCTCACATGCTAACAAATCACAGCTTAAGTCTGACTTTCGAGTAATAACAAGGTTGGCTTGATATTTTATAATGTTCGGTATTTGTCTCGTGGAAATACTGTATACCACGAGGTCGTGACCGAGGGCTGATATGCTCTCAGGACGGTCCTGAGTGAGCTCAGTTATCAGAGATTTATTACACGACTGTAAAACATCGCCATAGATATAAGCGGAAAGAATAAAAAGAACGGGATTCTGAAGGAGGTCCACCGGGTGTATCAGTCGAAAAAGAATTCCGTACCGTTGTTTTACAAACCAACAAAAAAGTATGTAGTATGGTTTTTCATGCGAGTCAAGCCTTTGTAAGCCATGACCATGTACAAATCACACTCGGTATCATTCGGGACAATACCCGGTCCAATACTAAAAAAAATATTGGATCGACAATGGAGCAATCCGATTGGTTAGTTTTAGTTTTTGGCCTTCTGACTACCTCAGTCGTGTAACAAACACTAATAATGCACACTTAGTCTAAGACATTATGAGTAGTGTTCTGTTTTACTCTTTTCACTCCGGCCTAAATCAGTTCTAAAGTTCGTTTAAACATTTTCCTCGAGGGACCTTCCACTATAAGCAGCACTATTTCTGTCGGACGACCCATTGCCACTTCCAGATACACTGTCAGGTTTCGCGCCTATGAAAAGTCGTCTCGCTGCTTTCCGCATGTCTCGGCTTCTCCAAAAGTAAATGTGTGGGTTTGCAGAGGAGTTTATCAAAATTGCTGAGATAGCAAAATTCATCTCGGTTTTACTCTGATTACCGCTGGTGAATCCCAAAACGATTTGTACCAGAACAGCAGGAAGAAGGAAAACCAAGAGCGCTAAAAAGATGTAAACAATTGTCACTGCAGACCGCTTTTCTCTTTTGTAAGCAGTAATGGCGCTGCTTTCCTCTGTATGCAAGGAATGAATGCTGTTTCGTTTGATGCTGATCATCAGGGCTATCTGAATAGCAAGCAGGTAAATCACCAAACTCCCAGCAACAACCGAAGTAGCAATTTTATTACTTGCTTCATCGATACCCGTGTAACGGATAACAATAAAACCGATCCATGCGATCCACACTATGGCCATGTTACGTATGGCTTTTCCTGTTGTCACGCGAGCGCGGTAATGTAGCGGTTTTGACACGGCCATGAAACGGTCGGTACTTAGGTACGCCAGGCAGAGAAAAGATCCCCCGGTACATACGTAGAGGAAAACTTCGTAGAGAGAGTGCAACACCTCGGAGCGACAGATTGTGGATGGGTAATGCAGCATCACGCGCCACGCAACAAAGAGAGGCTGAGTGACCAAGCCAACTAGTAGATCTGTTAAGGCCAGGCTACAGAGTAGAATGTTTGCAGGAATGCGAAGTTCCTGTGTCTTGCAGATTGTGATTAAAACCACGAGGTTGCTGATGACAGCAAATAGGGCAAACGGCGTGTTTATGACGATAATGGAGATGTTAAGATCATAGTGATATGACTCGTTGTCCAATATCTCCTGACTGCAAGTCTCGTGACCTATTTGGTTAATCGCTGAAATCGGAGTTGAGTTGTTTGTCATCTTCTAAAAAGGAATAATGTACTTTTTCAGTGTAGAGCACTTTTTTCCTTAAACATTTAGCAAATTTCACTGGTCGAGTTATTATACTTTTAAAGTTTAGCTAATCTTTATGTTAAAAGTATAGCGTAGTCACTATACGATTTGTGCACTCTGCAAATGAGACTTCCAGTTCAGAACATGTTGCTCTCACAGTGCCTCGAAATAGTTACGGGTGAATGGTCAGACCAATCTGACAAACACTGAACATGGAGGGTGTAGAATCCTACTCACAGGAGTGGCAATATCCCAAAATGCCACGACAAGCACGACACGGCAAGACAGCCATCTGGCTTCGCTAATTCCCAGGACATTTACACTGACTGATATTACATTATTTAGTCAGCCGAGAACGCAACAATTAATTGATCATCGAGACTTCTAGAAAATCTGCTCAAGGTCCGTGCTGCCAAGCGTTGGTCAAGATGACTGGCGAAAATCTCCTCTTCTTTAAGTTCGAGGTTTTAAACCGACGTTCCATTCTCTACTTTCCCAACATTTAACCTAATATGCTTTAAAATTTCATTAATCAGAAACCAGTCGTTTCGTTTCTGTTGAAATGGATTCCTTGTAGCTTATTGTTAGTCGAATGGTTTTTCACATCATGGTGTAATTAGGATAAATGAATAGAAGCGTATATTTTAAATCCTAAGATTGTCTTTGAGCTCTTCACTGTGATGCTGAGAACATTTCTTCTTAAATGTAGATTTACATATTCATATTCCTGTCTGTTTGCTTTTCCTGATATCAAAGGTGTTGTCTCTGTGGATGTGGAAGACGTCGCCATGAGGGAACACTTCCGTGCTGTCATTCACACAACCTATAATGTCACCGCTAATAATTATGTTGCCAGATACTTCTCTTTTTGTTTCCTTTTTTTAAACATTGACATGGCACCAGATGCATCCGCTAAAATGAATATTAATTTAGAAAGAAAACTAAAACGAATATGATCATAAAAACCAAATGAACATATAAATTCCCCTCAAAATAACCTAGATAAGCCGTCTATACTAGTCATTACTAACTATAGGCATAAAAGGACCGATTCAACCGGATAGTTTCACATTTGAAACAATGATTCACTGAGCTCACTACCCTTGCCCTAATAACATTTCAAAATTGTTACGCCATTGATTTGTCTTCTTTCGAATCTCAGCATAAAAGGATTGTCCGAATATTTTTAATATTTTCATTTTGATTTCAATTGCACAAGAGATTTTCTAATAAATTATGGGTTCTTTTGTCCACGGGAGATAAATTTATTGTTTTCTTCCTCTTCCTTTCCAATGTATGAAATGTTAACGAATATGGAATTCGGATTGCTTTAATCCATTTGCTTTTTTTTTACATCACCGTACGTGACAAACATGCTGTTGATAGCAAAATCAGGAAGAACGAAATTTAATTTTCAAATACAGATTTAATTTTACTGAAACTCGGGATGACGATTAATGTGATGTTTCCCACTATCTTCAAAAATATATATTGATATAAATGAATGTTTGATATTCAAATGTTAAGCACGAGATACATAAAAAGCTTGAATGAAAGCTGATGATAAGACTAGAAGCTCCGAATATTGCGCCAAGTAAGAAAAAAGCAGTTTGAAAATATATTTCAGGCCCTTATTTAATTTGAATAAGCCATCTCGAACTGAATCTTCTTCAGTAAAACAACATTTGTTATAAACTTTAATGAAATGACGATAAGAAAAGAAACTCGTCTTCCTTTGCCACTTCACTTCTGCCTCTTCACGTACTTGGTGTTATTTTTACTGGTTGTTCCTAAAGGCCTCATCCTTGGTGTGACAACTAAAAAACTGCAAAAATTTGTACTTGGTCAAGGTGAAAAATATAGCTTTCCAATAATTTACGTATTTTCCCATTTTCAAACTTTCTTTGGATCAGTTTTGGAATGATGAAATGTTTGGTTTCTGTAAACAGCCTTTTCAGGAAAATTATCTTCAAAGATGAAGCACCAGCTTGATTCATAAAGAAACTGCGCTTTACCGTGTCGTACCGAGACAATAGCTAGAACTTCAGAAAAATATTGAAGGACAAAGCACTACCTTTTTTTGTCGATGAAGCAGCCCAAGTGGTTTCTCTTGTTAACTTGCCTGGTTTTGCGCAGTGGTCTTTCGCTCGTGGCTTACAGGATAGTTTCTCGATCCTTTTAAAAAAGATACGGATACGTTTAGAACGGAAACACTGAATTGTAGTACGTCACATTGAGCAGTTCATCTACATCTGTCATCTCATTTTCAACAAACTGTCATCTCTTATTTACTTGACCGGTTCTCTTTTTTTTTTATTTTATCATGCAATCGTTTTCCGTTTTAAATAGAAAGATAAAACGTGATTGGGGAAACTATCCGCCAATTTTCCTTAAGTGCTTTACAGCGCTCTTTCGACATGGCGATTCCTTTGAAATAAGATAGCCATAAAAATAATAAGGCCAAAATATATTTGGAAATTGTTACTTAGTAAAAATAAGACTGCTTACCGAGTGGACTAATTGCAGGTCGAAACACTATAGTTTAAGTGAGATTCTTCCACCCTTACCTTCGCTTTAGTCTTAATTTTCAAAGAGTGTAGGCTAAAATAAAAGAAAAACCAAGATCGTTTTGCTTGTAGCCGATACAATTACTGGGATTTTCTTGACGGAGAAGAATCGAATTCTCATTTCAGTGTATTTCCTTTCCTGCAAAGTACGTCAATTTACTTTAGATTTCTTTTCTATGCAAGTGCAAAAACTTCGCCGCCTCACCTTTATATTCAATTCTTACACTGTTTAATGTTCCAGTTGTTACCGTATGTCCCTCATAAGGACATTTGGTTAGTCGACACTGCTTTAAATTCGAAACTCGATAAACCATTCGATTGGCTGAAAAAGGCTTTCACCGACCTCAGAATCACTGAAATACCTCAAAGCCATCTTGAGTTAACAAACAGCTGCCGTGTGGTGAAACGAATTTCTTAATGATTGCATAGATTTTTATTATCTGTAACCACGAGTCTCTTTGTTTTGCACCTGATGCTGCAGTGTACGTGCCTCGTTTATTGAGTCAATCTACAAAACGCGATAAAGAGAATGAACCCAAAATTCAATAATGACTGACTAATGTGAGTTTTTAATATTGTTTTGATTCGTATTTAAATTACCACCTTGATCAAAATTTCCATTTTAATAACTATTAAGACAAAATCTGCTTATTTTCGAGCGTGGAGAATGTTTCCCTGATATAATGGATAAATATTCTTGCTAAATATATTACGCTGTTGCTTTTTCTTCTTTACCGTAAGATGTCATTTATTTGCGCACGGTCAATTTTGAATCTGCAACTTTATTTTATTTTCCCTTGGTTGAAATAAAAAGTACGTATACGTATGCACGTAAAGTGACGCTTTTAAGTAAATGCCTTGGAGACGCTAAAGAAACGTGCTCAGTTTCCCAACCGGAGTAAAAATGATTAGTTGTACCTAATCTTAAGGGATGGAAGAGAACAACAAGCAGGAAGCAATCAAACTAAATAATGTTGCTGAAACCTTGCAGCGGAACCGAAATACCATAGCCCGAGACATTTCAGTTTTTTGTCCAAATAAATTGCTCATTAATCAAGTCAACATGTCTTTCATTTCTTTTATATTACACAATAAAAGCTTTTAATATTTGCTTATTTATGGCGAATTAATTATGCTTTACGAAGAATAGCTTGTAATATCAAATATTTTGAAAACTTCATTGAGCAACTGACGTTTTCCATTACAAACGTTAAGCCTTCTTCCACCTTGCTTTCACCGTTCAAAATCTGCCTATAAACTTACTTAGGCTACGTCCACGCTAAGTCGGATAAATTTGAAAACAGTGTTTCGGTCCGAAAACGGATAAAATGTTTTCTGTCCACACTTTACCGTTTCCATAGTGTTTCACCGTCCACACTGAAACGCTGCCTCGCCAGAAACGCTTATACACACTAGAGCATGCGCACATTACTTAAACTCGCGCTAATTCGACTGTTTTGACGTCAACGTTTTTAAAAAGTTCCGTTTTCGCCGTCCACACTAACACACCTAGCCACGTTTTCAAATTTATCCACTGTGGACGTAGCCTTAGCGAAAAAAAATTGTATCCTTCATTTGCTTTAATTATGGGGTAATTTCAGCTAATACCATTTCAATAAAGTTGGGAAAAGGCACCTCGCTCATCTCGGACTTTGCGCATCATACCTGTGTTCATAACCGAACACCAACAAGAGAGTATAATAATAGAAATAATACTTAAATCTTGCTAGGCGGCGATAGAACGTTATATTTTAAGAGTCTTTAGGCGAACTGTTGCGTACAAATAAACAGCAACGTTAAATTTGTTAAAGAACGAAAGGAATACACGAATATTAACAGTCCAACGGCACTGTACACGTGAACTAAATGATTAAAGTTTGCTGGCGTAGACCAAACATGTATGTGGAAAATGCTTTAGCAAACGACCGCGCAGTTCAAGTTGTAATACAGAGTCAAAAGAAGCTTGGAAACAGCAATTGTGAACAGCAAAAGGAGGCCTTCATAAATTTGTTGAATTTAGAATAACTCCAAAGCGGTTGTAAGAGAGTTTTAGACCTTCACATTTTATACCAAACAAGCCATAATTTACTCTACTCGCCATAAAGCTCAACTTGTTAGAAAAGTAAACAGATTCAAGTTTTACATTTCAGTTGTAACAAGGCGCTTGAACCCTGTACTGTTGTTTCATTTAACTTAATAGCACGTTTGCGGATAAGTTGATATAACAAATGTTGGCTTTTCCGCTTAAGTATGTTGCTCTTGTCTTCTTTGTTGCGGCAAAAATACTTCAAAATTAGTATAAAAAACACTTTGGCATGGTTTATTTGAAGTATCTTATTATTTGAAGCTTAAGTTCAGTATACCGGGGGAGTATTTGAACATGTATTTTTATCTGCCAACGAAAAAGCACAGGACATTTGCAACATTACTCCTAGCTCCAGATGTTGGGGCTAACCGTACATTTTCATAACACATATATGATTGAAATATTGTTTTTCTTATTATAACTGCTCCTGTTGTTCAGGTTTTTGTTCCCATTTTGAGTCACAGCCATACTCTTTTAAATTCTTATTTTGTGACAAAAGGTCTGGCCCAAAAATTAACGTTAAAAGAAAGCATAATAATCATCAAGGTGAATTAAGCTTTGCAGCTCATCTGTCAAGAGCTTAGGCTAAAAAGCATGTTATTAAATGCTCTACATGACACACAGTTTTTTATTTAGGGTTTCTTCTCTCAGAGTACACTATAAGTGTTATTAGATATCATTGCTAGTGGCTTTTGCAATTCACATTGCCTTCAAAGTTCTCTTTCACATCAACAAGCTGGTGAAATGTACCGGATCTACCGCAGACCATTGATCGACAAACTGGTTCTTTCACCAAGAGGGAAAATGCACAAAATAAGCTGCAACAAAAATAACACTAGAGATTGTATGACTCGCAGGACACCGAAAACAAAGACAACAACATAAAGCGAGTTCCGAGCATGTGTCCTCGCTTCTGTTCATTTCTGTGTACATTCTGTCGATAGTATTTTGCAGTTTATAGAATGGAAAATGGGGCCCCCGGGTGAAATTCAACTCAGGATCAGAACGAAAGCCGCCGTCTGACGTCATTCGTCTGTGCATACGCAGTCGCCAAGGACATATTATAGAAATAAGGAGAGAAATATGACGATAAATCACAACGACATATGTAGTTTATTTTATTTTTGTTTTATCATGTCCCCGTGTCTTTTCGCTACCCTTAACTTAGCACACAACGAGCTTTACGATTTTGGCCAACTTTGCTCGTGCATTGTTGTTAAAGCGGGAAGTTTGGAGCCAAACGTTATTGGTCAAGGTCAAATGTATTGTTTCCGGCACTTTCATATGTATTAAATCGGTAATGGTTAAGGGGAAAATATTTAATGTCATATATACGTGCTTTTTAGTGAGGTGCCATGCACTGTTGGCAATTTACTATGTATAGACGTCCGCACTGAGAGTAGTAGCACACATTGTCACATTAAATGGCAAAAAAAGAGAACCATTTCCTTCTAAAATCGAAAGATATGCATTTTGTAAAATTATACTTGAATTGACATTGCGTGTTTCCAAAGTGTGCAAGACGCAACGTCTCACATGAACTAATAGCGTTTTTTGACACAATAATACATTTAGGTAATAAAGATTTGGAGTATACATTCAGGTTCATATCAGTAGTGCGTCATTTCGCAGCCGAGATGACATCTATTGATATTAAGATCGAGATGTACGTGCTGGTCATTCATTAAAGTTATTCACCAATAATTTTAAAAAAGACAAAAACTAATGGAAGACGATATTTCTATGTTTCATACATTTCTTTCAGTCAGGAGTACGTAAAGAATGCTTGCCCCAGATAAAAAGATAAATTCCTTTTTTTAGTTGAACTAAAACATGATTTTTCTATCAAGCAAATAACATACGGTCGGAAAAAGGTACACATAATTCGAAATGACATCAAGTTTTGGTTGAATTGATTAAAATTGACAGAAATGCATTAGTAAAACTATAATGTTCTGCGATTAAGAGGCATATTTTTTCAAGTAAAGGTCGGTTTCTATGCGAACACCATCTCCAGAACTAGAAGTAGTTGATTTTTGTTGGCGCTTAAATTTCTGTTCTTGTGAATCAGAACTCTTTCAGTAACCTTTCTTCTATTTTCTTAAACGAAACTCCAAATTTCGCCTGCAAGCCCGCGTGAAAATCGGCGTTTGAATGTTTTTATTATGAAATGTTTGTGGACGACAATGTTCTGATTCACTGTAGATCACTTTCTGTTTTCGTGTCGGTCAATGTTCGTTTTTTAATATTTTGGGAACGGCTTATTACAAGCTAATTATTCAATCTTTATAGACACTACTGACGACCTCGGCTATAAAACTGATACATTATTCTCGTGATTGTACTTCGAGTCGACAATTATTCCAACTACCAAAAGAAACAAATGAAAACACAACTGAAATAGTTTTTTTTTTACCTTCAACTGCTGATAATGAAGGAAAATTCGCTCTCGGAGAAGTTCTTTATAGTGTTCCTGCTCAGTCTCGGCGTTTCTCGTCCTCCTATTGTCTGGCTTTGAGTTGTAATGCACTGAAATGTATGCCTAAGTCTACTTTGAATAAATATACACGCTCGAAAAAGTACATTATATTTGCACACGCCAGCTGCTTTAATATCGTCATTATTTATTCTAAATGTCACCTTTTATTAGCCACCTGAAGTACATAATCGCGCTCTCTCTTTATAATCGTTTACCAAGGACCTCAGGTAGCGCCATTTATAATTATGCTGCATTATGTCTAGAGTAAACCGCGTGTCTTGTGCTAATAAGTACGCATGGGATTTTAACTGGTAACTTGTATTTATTAATATATTTTTAGTAAGTAGTCACACCGTTCACCATGTCTGGTTACAAAGTAACCGCGACCGGAATGGCCTTAAGTTGCATTAATTTTCAAACAAGAGCCAAAATACTGCGCGTAATGTGATTGGTTTGTTGCCGTCATCGATTACAGGACAGATACATGTGTGACGTTACTGCAAGGTGCGAGTCGTGTGCGTGATCTGTGTTTAGGAGTACCAAACAACAAAAGAAATTATTCATGATAACTGGAAATAGTCAATCAGAAAGCTACCAGAGATCACTCAACTTGCCTTAGTCAGAATTGTGAGGTAAAAATAGATGTTTACAGTACTTAAAGTGCCTATGAAGTGAAAATTGTTTTTATCTAGTTATAATATTTACCTTTTGAAAAACAAGATTCCAAAGTTTGAAACGTCTAGCTTAAAAACTAACGATTTTATAAGCGCTCAAAGTTGTGCCATTTTGACCTCAAAAATGGTCTTTGAATCGCGCGGTCAAAATACCACGTGATAATAACCTCTGACGTCACTTTGGTGCCGACGTCTTCCTCCTCTCGCTCACTGGTTTCTTCTTCTTCGGGGCTGCTAGATATTTCTGAAATTTTGCTCATTTTTGTATCGCTCGACATCTTTTCGAACTGAAAATACTCATTGGATACAAGAAACACTGACTGTGTAAACAAATGTGAGGCACCAAAGTGACGTCACGGCCTGGTATTTTTGGATTAAACTCAACCCATTCCCCTGACCATTTTTGAGGGTAAAATGGCACAACTTTGAGCGCTTGTAAAATCGTTATTTTTAAAGCTAGATGTTTCAAACTTTGGAATCGTGTTTTTCGAAAGGTGAATATTATAACTAAACAAAAACAATTTTCACTTCATAGGCACTTTAAACGAAGGAAAAAGCCCACGCCGTGAAAAGTTTGAGCTTGCCATTTCGAACCTATTTCCAAGTAAAGGTTATAGTTTCTTCCGAGTTGCATGTTGTGCTTTTTGATTTTAAAGTTTACGTTGTCATTGTTCGAATTGTTTTCTTCATATCTATTTCGCAAAACTTTCTTCGTAAAGAGGAAATTAAATAACTTTGTCAGCGTTAAGTCTAAACTCAAATGCTTTAGACCTAAAATTTTATAATTATTTTATTGTTAATTAAAACAGCACACGTACAAAGAAGTTTTCTTTTCCCACCCCAGCTTGTTCCCCGTTAATGAGGCGCAGAAACCCATGAAAAAAAAAAAAACAAATCATTATACTTGACCAACTCAGCCAATGGACTGTAACATGTCTTCATAGCGGAGCTTCAGCGTGTGCCGAAGACCCACGTAAGAGGAAATCTATGCTTAAGAAAATTTGGTAAACCCATCGAGGTGAAAAATTTGAATGTCCGTCCGTATGTAAGTCCATACGCCACTTGAATGAGAAAATGAGCAAGAGCAAGAAAATTGTTTAATCACTTAAATTCAGAGTTAATAGAAGGCAAAATAAATAACTGCAGAGCTTCGCTCTTGGGCTTGGCTACATCATACACAAATATTTAGGCAAAAGCATTTAAGGTTTCGTTGCGAGTTACTTGAATTGAATTCACAACTTTTTTGTTGTTGGTTGCTTGCAAAACCGAGAGAATACTGAGAATCAAGTGAAGACGGCGTGCGAGAGCGAAGCCCAGTACCTTGGAAAATCGTGAATTTCTTTTGCGGTGGGTTGTTTTTCTTCAGAATTGTGCTGGAGCATATTTCGTTGTACTGTAATATATGCAGTTTAAAAGAGAGCAAGGAAAAGTGCTTGTCGTCGACAAAATTGGAAAAGTAGTGCTAGTTAATCAAAACAAAAGCTGAAACTGTGGTTTGCAACCTTTCTCTCTTTCTCTCTCGTGATTTAAACTTTAAACTTTTTAGTGTCTCGTTGAAGGTTTTCAAAGAAAATTTCATATTAAAATCACATTGAAATTTTGAATTCGGCAATAAATATGAAAGGGCGAATCCAGGGGGATAGGGGTTAGAAGGTTACATCCCTTACAAAGAACAGCTGAAATATATAGGAAATGGCTTTTCCAACTGATCTAATCTGCCAAAATCCTCTAGGACGGAGTATGTCCTCGGTCGATCCCTTAAGTGACTGGTCCTTTACGCTGGTACTTACAACTCCTCCCCTCTCAAGAAATGCTTCCTCTCATACATTGGCAATAGTCACTTGAATGGTAATAAAAAAAATTTTAGGTTTTCTTTTGGTTTGAGATCGGTAAGTTAACAAATCATGACATTTCTCGGCTTTCTTGTTAACAGAATCGCAACAAGTGAGTTATTATCCCGGCGTTTCACATCTTGGTTAGATTACAAAGGTCTCTTTTTGGTATCCGTAGTAAAAGATCAGAGCTCTACGTTACATAAATTAGTTGAAAAAAAAGAACACAATCCCATACAAGTATTTTCGTTGTGTAATATTTTATAAACACTTGCGTAGATCCGGAGGGAGGATGTTATCATCACGTCGACAACGTGTCAAAAAAACTGTTTGTTCAAATAAAGGATCAGGACGTATTGGAACTGACTTGGAATATATAACGACGGCATTAGCGCGCGTCTTTTTACAGGCGTTTTAACTGTACATCAAAACGCGACGCGTTTGCTGGTAAATACATGTAACTTCTTTGATCTAACCTCTTTTAACGGCTCTTATCAAAATGTCGCAAGTAGAACATGAATCATTGCTGTTTCCTGATTAATTACTAAGATAATTTTTTAATTTACGAGAACTTTAAAATCCACACGTGTTGAAACGTTAAAACACGTGTTGATTTCTGCACGAGGCATTAAACACACGTGTTTTTTTTTTTTCAGTGACATGGAAAAGACGAAAGAGGGTGTTCAAAAACAAAGCAAACTAAATGTATGTAGTTTTCAAATATGATTGAGTAAGACGTAAACTAACGAGTAAGTATGAAAACTAAATAACTACGCCATAGCAAAGGAAGAAGAAGAAAACATCTAATGAAATTTATGGGATTTTTGTCAAATCATTTAACGGTGAAGTTCTATGGAGGATTTAACTTTTACCGATTTTACTCGTTCTTGCATTGAAAATTAAATAAGAGAGTACGAAGTAAGAGAGTTAATCCCCCAAATAGGTCTTATTCCAAAGGTAATTCCTCTTAAGTTATTTTTAGACATGGTGCCCAGTTCACCCGCGGATGTTAACGTGCGTCGCGTGGATGTTCTCGCATGTTTTTTAGAGACGATCACAAACGCAATGGCAGAAAATGTGGTGTGAAAATGGCTTGTATTCATTTTGTCGACGAACTTAGAAACAGAGACATTCCCATAAAATGATCTGAAGGCTAGAGGGATATAAGTGTCAAACAAAACTATAAGAAGAAGTGGTAGCACTGACCGAGCTTACCTCGAATTGCCGGGATTGAGTGCGAGTTTATTAGTTCCAGTTCTGTTAGACTTTTATTTCGCAACAAGAAATTTGCCCTGGCCGGAATTGTGCGTGTGTTTTAAGTGCGTCTAGTTCTTAGTTTCAAATTTTCCCGCGCACTAGTGATCAAATAAACGAAATGTGAAACTTTGACAGGATTTGAACTCATTATCTCTGTGGCGATGCACTACCATTGAGTTATGAAACCTTTGTGTCAGCAAAACGTAATAATTCCTCTTTATCCCATATGCGGACCGCGGAAATATAGTGTAATGGAAAAGTAGAAATAACATCTTTATCTTAAGCCAAAGGAGCCACACGAATAAAACAAATGAAAAATGATTTTTGAGGCATTATGTTCTTTAAAATTTTATACTTGTTTAAATGTTATTAATTCTATATGAAATTTTTTTTATTAAATACGGCAGTTTTTGTCCTCATTTCGGAACGTAATTGCGCGCCTTTGGGTAAGCAAGTTAATTTTATAATTTGGAGCCGCAAAACACTCCTTATTAAATTTCAATACACGGTTCATTCATTCATTTATTTGTTCGTTTGCTTACGGTTCATTCTTTTCATTCGAAAATTAGCGAAGACTTTTTTACAACTGTTTAACGGCTACATTAAGTATTAGAACACTGGAATATCTGTACCGGAAATTTCCTTTAAAGAGAATTTACAGCAGTCAGCATTCTCTACAAAACACGAAACCTCGAGTTACTTAGTGATTTAGTTCATGATTTCCTACTAGCTCTTTCATATAACTCTACTTGAAGTAAAAATAATTTTATTAGAATTTTACTTACCAGTTCGTATGGAAAATGCTAAGGAAGGACCTCGTAGCCACCAAACTGTTTTGTCGTACAATACAACAGCACAAACCGTACGAATAGCAAGCTACAATCAAGGCCGGATGCCAAAATGGAATTCTTATCATTCAGAGCTACTAAATATTTAAGCACGAACCAAGATTAATCTTTCGCTATCACTTTCTTCGCGGTCGCCCTTTGTTTTTGGATACCGGATTCAGTTCATTCAGAAATTCGACTTGGCTAAAAATAGTTTTACAAAGTGTTCTTGGTTCTGAGTTTTATTTCATGTGACTAGGATGGACAGATGTGAACCTTTTTATTTACAGCATGGCTTTACAATTTACAGGAACATCCGCAGCAGTAATCTCGATTTCGCATTAACAGCAGCAAAGCATCTTAATTGCCCTAAAAGTCTTAGGGCTTTTTTCCATCATGGTTTTGATGACATTTTACCGCTCATACAGTTAAGAAAATTTCTGTCAATCTTTAAATGCTGTTGTGTCATCAATCCCGTGCGTGCCCTTTACATGCGCGAAAAAAAATATCTCAGCTTAACTCAAGTAGCGGAGATTCTATCTGAGATTCGTTCCGCCGATTGCTGCGAATTTTTAATAGAATGTAAATTACCCCCATGTGACGCACGCGATTATGAATAACAAGCTACGGTCAGAGCATTTGTTTAACGAAAAACGCGCGCGTTACTGTTTTTTTTTGTCTGAAATGACTAGATTACAATTCGCTCAGCGTAACTCCCACACCCGCTGTCGTTGCAACATCTATGCGCATCCGTGAACGATATACGTATGCCATTATTTATTTCATTTCAGTCGTATCTGCTATCAGTTCATGCAAATCTGTCTTCCTTTAAGAAAATTGCAAGTGGTAAAGTGACAAGTATAAGGCAAACTGGACGCATCTCTTTAGCCGTCAGTGGAAAAGAAAGAAACAATAAATAACGTGACGTTGGAGTAATTTGATAAATTGCGCCTAATCGTTAAACTATATAAGGGATTAAACATCACGTTTCTGTCTTCGAAAGACAAAAATTTCGCGTTTGACTATTTCACGTGGAGTTTAGTTTGTTGCGAAAGCGAGAATTTTATCCTTCTTTGTATGGATCTATTCTGGGAAAAGGTAATTAAAGTAAAAGGTAAGCCGATTTTTACCGTTTCCTATATAATGTGGTTTTTGCTTGATTGCTTCTGAATTAAAAGGACGTGCAAATATGTTACCTAATTTATTTAGCCTCCTAGTTTACGGCGACCATTATTGTAATAGTTTATTTTCATTTTCGTGTTTTGCTGCTTTGCACATGAGCGCCACTAATCGCCGCGTTCAATCCACCTCATGCGCATGTAATCTCACTAGGAAGTCATTTATCATTCTCTTGAAAGCAGATGTAAGTCATACCACATTGCCGAATAATATTCAATTTGTCTAGGGTTTCTCATTCCTTGAACTGCCCTCGTAAAGCAGCTTCCTTGGAAACTAGCGGGTTTTTTCAGTTTTCACATCCACTTTTGGTAATCTGGAGAGTCTCGCGATTGAAACTTTGGGAATGGCTGCTGGCTAACAAAGCTCTTTTATGGGATACTTAATTCTCACTCACACAAACTAAACTGAAATTGATTACTGAGTACTTTGGCGAATTAAAAAATCGTTTCCTATTCACCAATATGTACATGAGTTATCTGAAAATAAATATTTTATGCATATCTTCTCAGAGAAAAAAATGTTCATAATTTGGACCAAGGAAGCGAAGATCTGAGCTGATTCTAAGTCTCTTGGTTTGAAAAAGACGTATTGTTCTCTTTATAGTTAACAAACTGTCATTTATGTTCCAATCAAATTTCAGCGTTAGGGTTAGGTGGCCGCAATATTTTGTACCTTTAAATACAGAACTAGCCTAAATGTCGCGCCAAAAAACTTCACTTTTTGCACCACATCCGTCTCGTTTTCGCGTGTACGTACTGGTGCTGTGCACGGGTGAACCATTTCAAACAATGGATTTAACAGCTTTTATGATAAAATGTCCACATCAAAGGGCTATAATCATTCACAATATTCAAAGTGCATAAGAACTGTGTGACAGCTCAATGTTGTTGACAACACATCGAGGCTAAAAGAGAGATTTATTTGTTCATTGCTTTTAATAGTTGGAGTATAATAAAACGGTTTAAACCGTTTCCCTCTGACGCAATATAAAAAAAACACCGAATTCTCGGTTTTTAATTTTGCTGGATCTTTGGTCTGCTTTTACACTGTACATATTTTGCCCAATAAGAGTCATTTTTCGAGATCTAAACAATTTGTCCGGAGTAATGACGTCCTAATTAGTGCCAAATAATTTTCGATCGAATTCCCATGAGTGGAACTATAAGCAACTTAACGCAAGTAGAGTTGTTTTCACTTCAGTGTTGAAAGTAATTCGCATTTGCTTTTGTTTTGCATTAATATGCTTAGTGGTTGGTCGAAAAAACTGTCGCCGCTTTCTCAACCAATCAGAAGTAAAACCAATACCAATTGTGACTCGCTCGCGCGTTTTCCCGCGCTTTGTGCAGGCTACATGTCTTTGCTTCGAGTTTTGATTGGTTCACTGAATTGTCTGTGTCCTTTGTGACTGGCCAGAGTTGTTACTTCGGTTTTGGTTTTACGATACTCAATTAAAAACTGCTCTATTTTGCTAAATTTTTCTTATTTATTTAGTATGTAGAGAAAAACACCGTATTTTATTTGAAAAATGTTATTAAAATGAGGAATGGTTTTATTTACGCTTTTGTTGCTTTCTGATAACATCAGCCATTGCGTCAATGGTCATCAAAGGTCATTATGGTCATCAATACTGTACGCGCGTATTTTCACAAGGTCAAAAGCAATCCGTTTTATCAAAACTTTACCATACAGCATCAAACTAAGACAAAACAGTCTAAAAAAAGCGGCATTTCAGGCAATACCCAACTCTAGCGATACAATTTTACTTGAAAGTAGAGTTGTTTTGCGCATTAGAACCCACGCCTTTAAAATCACTGCATTAGTTATTACGGCTGCATTGTTTGGTCCCATAAAAGTTCAAATCCCTTTACAAAAATATCAAGGCCGCTACATTGTTATACAGGACAGATTTAATCGCCCGTTGCCGGTCGAATTAACGGGGTTCCGATAAAGGTACTAATGCGAAGTAAAATTTGTACAGGGTAAAGCTTTCTATGATATTTGCTAGTATTAATTAAAATAAAGGCGACATGTTGCTTTGATGTTTCCTCTGATAATGTCAGCCTAATTTTTTCAGGAAAATACTATTTTTTACTGTGATTTAACTGCTTATTGAAAAAGATTGTACCATTTTCACTCTTCCTTTAACAGAGAAAAACCAAGGAATCAGCACATAAGCACACATGTACCACTTTGCTGATGTTGTAAAAGAAACACGAACACTTCTGTTAAAAACCTGAAGATAATGACTAAAAATTGTTAACTTATTAGTTAGATGGCAAAAAGAACAAGACGAAAAGTGATCATGTTTCTACTACTTGCTAACTAAAATCAGACGCCGTACAATATCTTCCGTTCCGTTGTGTTGACTCCATCTGTTCGTGTGCGAATCTGACGAAATAAGAAAATTTATCACCTGTCCATATGAAATGTCAGCAATATATCAATATTCCTTTTTGAGCAATAGATTGAATAGATTAAGTTGTCGAACTGTGTATTTCTACTTACTGTTTTATATTACAGAAAGTGATAAAAGGCAAACACTCTTCCTGTCAGCCAATAAGAAGCCAATTTTCCATTTTAATTTCCTTTTTTGTTATTACTGGACATGCAATATATCGCCTATATTGAGGGGACAGTGAAACTTGGGATATAAATATTGAACAACCGCCAAATAATAAGAGCATGTTATACTTCGTGTGTGAAAGATAAGCCTTACTGTGAAAATTTGTATTCATTCATTTACCTCAGAGCGTTCGCTCTTCGTTGGATTGTAATTGCGAACAGTAGTGGTTTGTTCAGGGTCAGTGTTGTGATGGGCGTTGAATTTCCATTTTCATTAAGCTGAGTGAAAATTACAACGGCTGTCAGGGAAAAATTGATCCGCCATTTTCTCAGTAATTAATCATCTGAATTCGATAATTTGCCATGCAATTTGATAGCTTGTTTTCGGTTAGCTGCTAGATTGTTTTATTCTCTTCTTAGTGCGAGCCTTCAGGCCCTTTTTCTGTCAGTTCATTGTTAACAGAAACAAAACAAGATGTAGTAATTCGTTAACAGAAGCTCGAAAGAAAAGTTACATGATGTAAGGTTTAAATAGGGCTATACAAATGAACACTATTTTGGTTGGAAGACTGTTGATGAAATTGAATAACTGTGTCCTCTGAGTATTTTTACTTTTGTATCGTCGCTCATTGTGACTTGAAAAGTCTTTTTTAGTTAGTTGGCGAGAGCAGGTCACGCTTTGATTTCGGGCTTGTGCGTAAAATCTAGAGAAGACAGCATGTGTATTGACGCTCCAAATGTGTGTATATCGGTGTTTTTATTTCGTTCACATTTACAAGTGAATCCTACTAACACTTTTTAATTACTGTTTGTTTTCAGCAGACCTTCTCGTATGAAAAAGAATGAATCATTCAAGAACAACGCCGTTTTCTCTTCCACCTCGCAGTTCTTTGCAAGTAACCGCCGAAATCCTCGTCACTTGCTCTTTAATGGTACTTGGAGCTTGTGGAAATACGTTGGTGTTCATCGCAGTCTGGAAAGATAAAACGCTGAGAACAATACCAAACGTGTTTGTGGTGAACTTGGCTATAACGGATTTTCTGTTCTGTGTAGCTGTCTTGCCACTGACCAGTGCGACATTCATGCAGGGTGAGTGGAAACTTGGCATGCGCGGATGTAAACTACAGGGGATGATATTTGGTACGGTGTTGAACGCAACCCTTGTAACTATGACGACAATAAGTATTAATCGCTTTATCATGATACGTCACAGAGCCAGGTACAAAAGTATTTACACGAGGAGAAACGTTATCTGTATGGTAGTCGGGATATGGTGTTACGCCATTATAGTCGCATCACGACCACTGTATGGCCTGGGGAGGTACGCGTTTAATTCAAACAATGCTTTCTGCTCTATTGATAAGAAACCTGAAAGTGCTAGTAGAATATCACGCATTGTGGCTTATTTCACATTATACGCAAATATAATCGTTGTCATGCGATGTTACGTTGGAATCTATCGAACAGTAAGACAGCACAGAAGGCAAATCAATAGTAATCAAGACTGTAAGCACAGTGGAAAAGGCAGTGAAAACAGTGGACTTCGCAGAGAAGTTGGAGAAGACGTCAACATCGCAAAAACACTGTTCTTCGTGATTTGCTTGTTTGGAATATGTTGGTTTCCAACTGCAGTGGCAGGTGTCATGGTTGCTTTTGGTAGCACGATTCCTGGCGTAGTACAAGAGCTACTGATGCTTACTGTTTGTTTAGCTTCTGTAGTTAACCCTCTTGTGTACGCTGTAAAAAACAGGCGATTTAGACGAACTTTCAAGAGAATAATTGAGTTGCAATTTTTCACAGTCGCTGATCGTCCGGCATTAAGGATTTCAGTACGTCCTGAACAGGTTCAAACTACGCTATGAAATATTCTTATACATATAATTAATATGAAATATTAGTTATATAATTCTTGCACACGCTAAAACTGGTATCATATCCATTTCTGATTGGCTGAGAACATAAGTTGTTAACCACATATTTCTTCCTTGTTTTGACCTTTGATCTTGATAAAATCAGTAAGTAAACACAATATACAATATCACAAACTCTACGAAATAAAGTTCAGTGTAAAAATATATCAAAATAACAACTTGCGTGGGGCCCAGCCAAGGCGATAAAAAATTAGCATGCAGTCTAAGGGGACGAATTATAAGTTTATTCAATATCCGATTACTTAAATGACCGTTAAAAAGGAATGGCGATTCCAACTGTTCACTGCCATGGTAAACCTGTTTTTTTTTAATACTTTTTATCTTCATTTAACTTGTTAAAAAACGAATATGCTTGCAGTTTTGTGGAACGTTCAAATGCCAAAATCAATCGTTCATTAATGTTTGCCTTATGCTAAAATGGGAAATAAGACTTTTCAAATGTAAGGCGTGTATTGTTCACCACAGCACACGTTCTGCAAATTATATCATCCATGTATTGTAGTTATTATTTTGACGTTGTTTGTTATAAATAATTTAAAAATAAACAAGTGCTGCTGGACAAACACCAGTGGAATTTTGGTGTTATTCATACGCAAAGTACAATGAAACAATGATCTTCTGTTAACGCCGATTTTAAGTGACTCAGTATACAAAAATTCATTGTTGGTTTTTATTTATCACTTCCAAATTAAAGTTTGCTTTTACTCAGTTTAAACAACACCGTACCATTGAATGTCAAAGCAAACGAAACCTGAATATATATTTGTAGCAGTCAGATAAACTTGTGACGGACCATAGAGTAATTGTACAGGCTTTTTAAGGTGCTGGTACTATACGGGAACTAAAATTCACTATAGCAAACAGTATCCAGTCTACAAAGAAAACTGCTCAGGACAACATCACCCTTCGTTGTCTCCATCACAGTCGCGTTCTTTTCTGCGTAGGATAGAAATGCAAATGCGGTAAGATGATTGGACTTTTCTTATGCACAAACTGCGCTTGTAGGCCGCAATATTATTTGTGCAGCTTCTATCGGTTTCTTCTGTTATTTCATTTCTCAAAGTTCGCTCAAACCCGAGGTCAGAAAGAAACGTGACGATGGTAATTGAAAATGGTTCCAACTACCTGTGCAGGGCATTGCAGCAGATTAATGTACAATTGCATTCCTCCTTTTCATTAATAGGATTCTATCCTATGGAGAGCAACCGCTCATACTTTCAGTTCACAACAAATAAATAATAATGAGAAACGTATAACACAGACACTTATTTCTGCAGGACCTGTCTTAACCGAATTAAAAATCAATGCACTGTAAAGAGAACTGCCACAGCGCCTGGGCAACCAAAACCGGTACCAAGCGTTTTCCCTGTCTTTGAAAGGTCAACTGCATGTTACATACTATAAGTTTCTTTTCAAAGTGAATTTTGAAAACCGTCTGATAATTATATAAATATTTAAAACAACAATATTACCGGCGACCTAACGATACAGACCAGAAGAACGTCTCTTCATTCCTTTAAAACATCCCACTGATGCATGTAACCATTTGTTGTCTGTTTGTTTGCCCGTGTGTCGTTTGTACAGGCTGTAACAGGTTGAGCTAAGGGAATATTTTCATGGTTTCTGTTATCACTCAAGGTTCGTGATCGATTACTTTGCTGTGCTGTTATTGTCACTATTAATTTTAGTTGACTCCAAGATGGCCCAAGAAGGAATACTACACACAGCTGATATGGAGAGAAACAGTGAGTTGCTTCTACTTGTTGATTATACTGATGATATAGTCACGAAGTATTTTCTACATTAAAATTAAAATATATATATTTCGATTAATTCTATTTGTGATGAAAGTGAATAAAATGATTTACTCTTTGCTTAAAATAAAACTCGAGAAATCTCTTATCTTTCCTGGGTTTGAATTAGTTAAGGTATCAGCACCGGCAAAATTTTAGGATTTTTGTTTACTCTGTTTTTTCTCTGACATGTTTCTAAGTACTCCTATTTTACATAAACACAGAATTTGGGACAAAATACGCGCAAGGAAACGAGAACGATGACGCTAAAATTTGTTCCTTTACCGGAAGTGAATGGTATTTTTGAGTGGGGAACTGGGTCGGTTGTTAGGGTCTTTATCCATTTTTCGGTACTTCTCGGCGATTTTTGGGTCCTGGTGGCTGGTTTGTGAGGTTGTTTTGATGTATTCGAACACTGTTTGCTTGTGGACGCCATATTTGTTTTGAAAACTAGTACCTAGTCCTCGAAAACCAATTTTGGAGGAACCGGAAGTCTGGGCCTAGTGTCGCCCTAGCAACGGATAAACAAACATGGTTTTTGAGGCCTGCAAGCTTTTTAAACAGCGGAAATCGATCCAACATGGCGGCATCGAACACGAGTGGCTATGAACACGGAGTTTACAGGATTTATCGTTGAATCTTAGACTTATTGGTGACATTTTTGGCATAACAGTATTAGCTGCAGTCAGAAAAAATGATTTTTTTCTAAAAATATTTGGCTGATGGACAAAATATTTGGCAGGGAGACTCTTTACATGCAGTTGAACGATCGTAGTTTCAGCCCCAGTCATATCTGTTATTAAAAAATTCTGACAAGAACTCAAAAGCTACAAATGTGATGCTGGTCTTTTTTATTAGAAATTTTTCACTTGAGGATGGGGCTGAAACTACGTCAGTGCGTTTTGTGGCAATAAAGACAATTCCAATTTAATTTTGCTGTATTTCCAAATACCTAGAGAGAAAAAAGCAAATTTCACAATATTGCAGCTATTAATAATTAACCAGCCAAGCGCAGTAGGGTGTCCATATGTAAAAAAAAATGACATTTTTGTACGTTTCAATGTATACACAATCATATTAAGATATAAAAGATAGCACAAATACAGAAGAGATATTTTATTTTATTTTTCAAAAGAGGCATATTTTAGTCGGTGCTGATACCTTAAAGAATATTTTCCCAAAGGATTCAATTTCAAACAACATGTCATGACCGTAACGTTGTAGTGCTCTGTTTATGTTTCCACCAAAACACTACAAGCAAGGTTACGCGCGTTAAAAAATCCAGCAAAGATACAAAAAAGTGTCGGAACCCGTATAACTCAAACTCCTAAATACTCTCGTGCCTGTGTCTTGTCTTGAAAGGACCTTGTCTATGTGATATAAATTAAAATATCAATAAATTAATTTGGAACAAAAACGTGGTTGTAGTTGTGTGACATGGCAAAAACTTTCATTAACACGATTTTGCATGAAGTGAGAAATTTAAAAATAACTGGGGGAAATTTGACATGAAGGTATTTGTAAAAAAAAAAATCTTTATCCATATTTACCTTAATATAGTCAACGTATTCCTTTTTGTTTTGTTTTAATAGCAGAATACACTTTGTGCACGGATTTCGAACTCGAACACAAACTGAGGCCTCGTAGGTCAGTGGTCTCTGTAACTGCTAGTAAATGCTATTTACCTTTCTTCATTAATGGCCAGCCACCAACCGGTTTCCGAAAACATGATGTCAACATCAGATATATCTGCCAATCATCTCTTGGTAACCCCGCTTTCGTCTACGCCACCATGTTTGACCTGGGCTATGGGATCCCGATCTATTCAGCATACTATGTAACGAAGGCAGAAGCAGGTCAGTTTGGACCTGTGGATAGGACGGGCGGATGGCACCAAGAAGAAGGTATAATTCTCACATGAAAGGAGATATACGTGTGCTTGATAGTGCACGCAACTGGTATGTAACAGAGCAAAAAGCCAGTTACGCAGTATATTTAGTGATTAGGGAACCATTGAATAATAGTGCAGTGCTAGGAGCTTTTGCTTTAATTGGCAATAATGATCAGAATACCAACCTAATATACATGTCCCAATTCAAAGTGAAAGATTTACAAAATTTTCTACGTGTTGGAGTAAACGGTACCAGAGGTCGAGCTGTCCGTTTATTTCCAGGAAACCGTGGGTGTTCTTATAAAGTGAACCATGTCAGTGTTTAAATAAAGATGAAATAATAAACGAATTCGCCAATGATAAATGAAAAAAAAATGGATCTATTGTAAGGCAGTACTTCAAAAAGGTTTACATGTTTTCGGGTACCCGAGGCAACTCGAAATCAGGCGTTCATATGAGAAAACGTTGTCCCTGCTGGAAGAATCAAAGTTGACCCTGGGTGATCATATAATTTATATAATGCCTCCTCAATTATCCTTCTCCTTTTGAGTTTATACGACCAATGTGGAATTTGCTGAGTTAAATATTGTTTCCTTAAAATAAATTTGTGCTTTGAAACCTAATATATGGGCATAACGAGACACCTGGCACGCTGTAAGCTGTCTTGGGTAGGTGAGTCTTAGTGTTTTTGTAAGAAAAAGTTGCCTCGACCGCCATGGTTACCCTACCTTCATTCCTACCTTGCAGAGACCGGGGATCGAGTTCGTGATCCTCATATAAACGGTTGTTTGACTTTTTCAACGAAGTAATGAAAACTTTGCTTGACTAGGGTAACTAGGGCATAGTTAATGGCGGGAAATGGTTATGAAGCCCGGCAAACATCAAAGGAGCAAACAAAGAGGCCAAAATTGAGGTTCGAAGGTCTATGAGAGTGCACATCTTTTGTTTTGTGCTCATACACCGGGCATGAGTTACATAATCGCAATGTTTTTATTGGTTAGTTGCATGAACACACGTAACCATCTATTGTATTTTGTCAGGTTTTATCCACTGTCAACCCCCAAAATAGCTAACAAATACCTATTATAACAAAGAACTTTGCCGGGCTTCATAACCATTTCCCTTTATCAACTATGACTCGGGGGAGAAATGGACTTTTCTTGCCAGTTTCCCACGTTTTGAAACCATTGTCTGTCAGTTTATCTCACTAGCTAGAAAGAGACTCTTGAAAACCTCAGGTGTACTCCCCATAGTAGACTAAACAGGGCAGCTCCGCCCGAAAGTGGCACCTTTTTCAGGCTGCAGATTATTAAAAGAAACGAGATTTCACGAGTTGTAATATAGAAAAGGATAAGGGAAAGTGCTAACCCTCACCTTTGGGTACACTAGAACTTCTTATGCTAATGCTTGTGCTTTTCTCACAAGTGTGAACCAAGTGCCAACCCAAAAATTAAGTTCGATATGCCCAGTTCGTCGACTGACTATGAAGCGACTTCGATTTAAAGGTCGAATATTTCATGAACCGAACGTAATGCGTAGGCTCAAACGCAAGCTGGTAGCTAGTCGCGACAGCAGTGGAAAAACTATAAGTGCAAGCTCAATTATGGAAACAAACACACTCGTTCTTCTTAATGTGTTGTCAAAAGAAGTAATCACTGCGTCACAAGTACAAGCACAAGAAGAATGGTTAGTTTTGTTTTTATGCCTACCGTCTACCCTTATGCTCATGCCACGGCGATTCCTAGTGATGACACGAACATACAAAGTTTGAATGAGTGTGGCAGTCATTCTTGTGCTAGTGATTTTGCTTATGACTTGTCTTATGTCGCTCCTGTCCTCACCAGTGTGTGCTTGTGCCTGTGGTTGTGTTTATGTCGCTTTATGGAAACCAGCCATTTCAGGAATTAACACCACTTCCCGTTAAATAAAGTTGATTATAATTATTATTAATATAATAACACTTCTGATAGGCGGAAGGCTGGTATGTACCGATAAACGAGGAACCTAAAGTGCTAATTCATCGTAACTTGAAATAGTAAATGTTTTATAGAACTTTGCGGAAGGAATCAGTATACGTGTATATAGTATACATAGAGAAAACGAGAACAAGAGTACTATGTTTCCTGTTGAACAAGGCTCTTAACAAACATCAGATCAGTTTGGTGCAGCTTGATCTATTTGTTATTCCTGTTAACAAGTCAAGTTACAGTTAAGGACGATACTACTTTCGGAACTTTACGGCAGCTGCCATTAAAAAGCGTACGAATGCATTACCTTATCTGTTCATCTTATTTAACACACTGCCACACAGTTTGGCACTTTTGCAAAGCTTCTGACAGGCGCAAGCTTGAAAGAGTACAAGAACCCGCGTTAAGAATCATCTTCAACTCCAAGACAGACACCTACGATGCTCTGCTTAGCCGTGCAAAGCTACCCTCCCTTCATAATAAAGTCTTCAGGATATCGCGATCCTAGTGTTCAAAGTGAAAAACGGCCTTGTACCTGACTACATAATGGCACTTTTTAGAAATTCGAACAAGGGCTATTCTCTTAGAAACGGTGACTTCGATCTGCCTCGTTTCTCTTCAGTCCGTTATGGAAAACACTCCATTAGATACCTTGGTCCTTACCTTTGGTCAAAACTGAGCGCAATTGACAAAAATAGTCTGACCATCGGTAACTTTAGAAAGAATATTAGAAACAAAGACCTCAGTGCTCTAATCGAGGATGCGTGTTCAAACTGTCTCGTATGCACTTCTTAATTCTTGAACTACTCACTTAAATATCAATTTTTATTTCTCTCTTGTATTATATTGTATTTGTAATTTTAGAAACAGTTTTTAAATTATTTATTCTTATTTATTCATCCTAATTTTCAACATAGTAAATTATCGCTTTTAATATAGTAAATTATCGTACACTGTAAATTTTAATATATTGTAAAGTAGCCTAGTGTACCCAATTATTCTTAATTCGTATTCTTAACCGTATGTTTGTCACGTGTTCAGTATAGAACTTGAACGTTGAACTTTGAACTTTGGTACGGAAGATATTTCGGAGGAGATTGTGATGAGCTGAGGCGGGTGGGGGGGGGGGGGGGCATTTGAAAACTGAAAACTCCGTTTGTGTGCAAGAAAAATACTATCTATAGAGCATTGCTTGGTTTGTTCTCGGCAAGCGGTGTACCCAAGGGTACTTGTAGGCTGAACCTGGCTGCAATTAAGAGTTACTGTTGTCATGGGAAGTTAAATTCTACGCGTAATTTTATATATATTGTTTAAGATTATACAAAAGTAATGGAATGGAATCTCTTTAAAAATGGCTGTCTTAAGGTCAATTCTTGTTTTCATGTTATTCGTCGTCATCACTACTTGCCAAGTACTTGAGGTTCGTTCCAATAAGCGTGAAACCCTGCGTAAAGAAACAAAATGGAATGATGCAGAAGAGCACTACAATTGTACCATTAAGTACCTACGAGTATCTGGGAGGATATTTTGAACGTCCAAAACGATTAAAAAGTAGATACATGCTTAAAGCAGCTTAGAATATGACAGACTGAATGACTGCAAGAATAAAGATGAAAAATTAGACACATTTTGAAACATGTCTATTCAACTCCCCTTAACCTCTATTTAACAGATCCATGTAGGTAGTTGGTAAGAATAAAGGACTAGATCAGATTTCGTCATCAGAGCCACATTTATCAAAAACGTACATGTGAAATAAAAAAACAATATTGAGGCTGACAGTGGGAGTATAAACAGTGTATCCACTTCATGTGTATTTGAAACCATAATAATCCATAAAATAATTTTAACGGGAAACAAACGCCTGAAGATTACCTTTCCTGTGGTTATGGACGTGTCCTCCCACAATATGTTGCGAACCATCGGTAAGGGAAATCCTCTGTCTCCAATCACTTCAAGGAGAAAGAAAACATTTTACTTGCACGTGTATTGCAGATAAAGACGAGAGGAAAATGCCTTTGGTTTCATACATAAGTTAGATGTGATTCAGTTCTTTTGGAATGGACTTAAAAACTTCAATCACGTCGTTAATAATTAATTTAATAATAAAGAACAACTCAAAGGACGTTCTATCGATATTCAGTGTATTCAGTGAAAAGTTGTACGATAAATAAATACCCCCCCCCCCCCCCCCCCCCAGAAAAGAAGTTCACCAAATCGGTATGTTCATATCTAACTGTTTTTACAACTCTTCAATTTTTATTTCCAAAGTCATTTCCCACCACATCTGGAAAGTTACCGATACAAATCTTTTAATAACAGGTAGATCTCAAACAGAAGAAGAAAATACATAACATCAAATGATCTACTTGTTGCTTTCAAGTTAGTCGTAGCAACGTTTAAGTCCATAGACCATAGTAAAGGACCTTTATGCACGACACAATAATTATAACGGTTTTGAACAGGTTTTAAAGCACTGGAGTAAACAGGCTATGATTTTTGGAAAGAAATTTGAAAAAAACTCTTTTAAGTGTCAAAAAACTTGAATTTTACAGACGTTTCGGGCTTAGCCCTTCTTCAGTGTTGTAGTCTGAAATGCCAATGTTTAAAGCGCGAGTTGCGCCATACAAAATCTAACGGCTCGCGCGCGCACGATGAGCGCGCGCGAAATCAACGCAGTCGATTAATGTAAATTGATGTTGAGATAAAACCACACAGCGCGTCTATAAATACGCGCAGGATCAGTCAAATAAAACTGAAATTAATGTTCAGTCCACTCGGTCTAAGAGAACCGATCTCGAAAATTAGTCTCATTTCCTGCTGTTTCCGGCTAGTGTTGCCGCCGCTGCACTGTTTCAGGCCACAAACAGTGATGTCGTCCAGTGAGTACGAGGCTGAGTTGAAATGTTCAGCGACCGGGAAGCCAGGAGAATGGTTGCGGATACTTCGCAAGTGCTCACTGAAGCGTTCCCAGAGGCGTCTCCCAGTTTCACCGATGTATAGAACGGGACAACGGCGACAGACGATGCAGTAGACCACATTTTCAGATTGACAGGTGAAGCGATCACGGATGGTGTAGACGCTCTTTGGGCCCTGCACATTAGTTCGGGGTGTGGTGTATTTGCAGGTCAGTCAGCGAGGACGTCGGCAGGGATACGTTCCGGCATCTGTGTGCGAGTAGCCAGAGGAGTGCACAAGAACATCCCTCAGGTTTTTGTCCCGTCGATACGACACAAGGGGGACCTCGGTGAAAATCCTGCGTGTCTCAGGATCAGTGGACAAGATGTCGAAGTTGTCCAGCAGGATGCGCTTTGTGCCGGTGTTGAAGGGGTTGTAGGTTAGCACGAGCGGCACTCTATTCCCTGCGTTGTCGTTCCGGTGTGATGGTGGTTTTAGTGCGTCGTCTCAGTTTTATTTGACTGATCCTGCGCGTATTTATACACGCGCTGTGTGGTTTTGTCTCAACATCAATTTACATTAATCGACTGTGTTGATTTCGCGCGCGCTCATCGTGCGCGCGCGAGCCGTTAGATTTTGTATGGCGCAACTCGCGTTTTAAACATTGGCATTTCAGACTACATTGGCATTGGCATTTCAGACTACAACACTGAAGAAGGGCTAAGCCCGAAACGTCTGTAAAATTCAAGTTTTTTGACACTTAAAAGAGTTTTTTTCAAATTTCTTTACTATGATCCAAAGTGTCACGCATCATTGACTGCTTTTGATACCATATGATTTTTGGAGCTGCCAATGCTATTATAACCGCTTAACTGAGACTAATGGCTAAAACAACAACACCATCTGTTGTACCTACCATTTAATTGTTTCACAAAATGTCCATCTTCTATGATGCCATTAAGAAACCACTGAAGCAATCCAATATTTACCTGATGAAAATACGGACTTTATAAGTAAAACGTTAATTGCTATTTTGCTTAATTGGAAAACTAGCTACATAAAACATTCATACCCTGATATCTCCAATGGCAGAACGTACAAGATGCACTTGAGTCCTATAATGGGAAAAACAACCCTCATATTTATCCTTTTTTGCCATTTAGGTTATAAACAGTGTAATTATCTTCAAAGACAATCTTTAGTGACAGTATATACTATTATAGGAAACATTATAGAAGGGTCACGTTTTCCACACTTAAATAAATGTCGGTTGTGATAGAACAATGCGGTTTCAAGCTCTTTCATTCTCATTACAGTCATTTTAATTTTGAGGCAAACAGTAACTTTCTTTTGATGAGCTACGAGTTTGTATTTGAAATGTCTCCTCTCTGAATACGAAATGGCACTGAAGGTTATGTCCCTGGTTTTTATCAAGATGCGATTATTTTTATTTTTTAAAAAATTGAGGTGTCTTACGTGAATGACTTTGTATGGAATGTCAAGTTACCATTCGTCACACCCAGAGATCCAGCAAGATCAGCTCTCTATAGAAAAAGAAATAAACTTTGAAATGACAACACAAGAAACAACGCTTCATATCTCACGAGAGAGAAAAACAAACACACATAAAATGTATGCATGTGCACTTGTGTTGAAGTTTGTCTCACTTTTTACTCGACTGATCTCGTGTGGTTACAGATCGAATTGGACTCCTCTTTGTCTTTTTACCATTACCATTTTTTTAGGGAAAGATAGTTTTACACGTCCCTTTATAATGGTTACTATTGCGCCAACAGGTTACAATAATAGCTATAATAATAGCGTGAGTTGCAGGCCTCGACAACACGCTGAAGTTGTGTTGACGAAATATAACATCAGAAAAAACATTTTTGAAATTGGCCTTGTTTTTTCAGCCACTGTACACTTTTATCCATGATAAAGCAACCAAGGATGTTTAGAATTTAGAGTCTTGTAACAGGTAGCCAGGGGTAGCCCACTACCTCTCATTGGTCCTCAAAACAATAAATAACACGTCATAACAATATCCCTAGCCCTGAATAACAATAGAGGTAGTGTTTACAGCGGGCGAATGAAAATAGAGGTTCCAGAGAGGAAGTGTCTTAATGGTAGCCAGCGGTGCATAAGAACGCTTACCAAGCCCACCGTCAGAGCATAGATGTGAGTGCTATTCTTGGCAGTGACGTAAACTTCCACGTTACCAGTGACTGTCACGTTGATTCCGCTGGGGCGTGAACTTATAACAGGAGCCTTGGTGGAGTAGACTTTGAGAAAAACAGGGCGGTCTGGGTACATCTTGTACAGCTAGAAAGCAAGCAAAATTAGTTTAGGATACTAAATGGTGGACTTGCAATTAGCGTGATTATCTAGGAACACACGAACCATTTTCGGCTAGGACACTTCGAGTTTTTACAAAGATTGGTGAAAGGTCACTGTAAAAAGCTTGATGTTGATCTATTAAACAAGTAATAAGAGACCTTCGATAAAATATCTTTGAATGATACAAACCTTGTACAAAAAAATGCTGAATGACTTCGTGTTCAATGGAAACTTTGAAGATCGATGTAACTACAAATGGAATAAAAATAATTTATAACAATATTAAGCAGTAAAGGGGCACAGTAAATTTTGTTTCGTCGAGACCCTCGATGTTCCCCGAGTTTTTTGTCATACCCCTAACCTAAAATAAAGTAAACTACACATGAGTGTAATATGTTGCAGTTTAATGAAGAGCCACAGATCGCGCAATACACAGCTACAAAAATCGACCGTGTTACCAGAAGTAAAAACAATGTAAAAAATCTGAAAGAAATGAATGAATTGTCTTTTGTTACAATAAAAATTTATCATTGAATCCAGTTACATTTTTTAAATGCATCGAAATCAAACCTGCATACGACCTGCGGGTTGTCGCCCTCGGGAGTAAGTGAGTTTTGTTCGCCCTAGGGAGTCATAGAGTTTTGATGCCCGCCACGCGACACGCTCTCGTCCAGTAGACTAGTTGCGGGGGGAGGGAGGGGGGGGGTGTAACAACATTGCTTCTCTGTTGTTGTTTGTTTAGTTTTGGTCAGTACAAAGTTGACTACGCAAGTTGGTTAGCTGGACTGCAATTGCAGAAAAATACGAAATACAAGGCAGCCGTGTAGTCAGTTTGTCAGTCAACGGACTAATAGCTATCCTGGTAATGTTTCGTTGTTGTAAAATGGTAGACTTTTATCTCTTCTCTTCGGCTTCTTGCATACCTCAGTGCACTTTGCGCAATCAAAGTCTGCAGTTTGCAACTAGCCAACTAACTACATAAATGACTGACCGACCCACCCACCCATGATTTTGCATATCTAAAAAGACAAAATATTTTCTTACGTCTTCTGGTCTGATAGTTTTTCGCAGTACTCCTTCCTCGTGATACACGAGGCCCGCTGTGTTGAAGACGTAATCGGTGACCCATACGTAAACCATCTTATCAGTGTCAGTAAAGGTAGGGAGTGTTTGAGGAGCTACCAAAGTGGTAGGATGAGGGTTTCTACGAGATTTAAATTCACCCTAAAAAAAATAGAAATATAAAACAATGACTTTTAAAATAAAAAACTCTTCAACTGAGATAACGGTGAACAGCCAGTATTCGATCCCATAAGCAATAAAGAGATGTGGTAAACACTTTGCGCTAACGACTGCAGAACTAGACATGTTGTGTAAACCAGCAGGTTATGACAATAACGGTATGAGTTGGTCAGATATGCATTGTGGTTATGCCTTCTTTGATGAGTTTGCTTGCTTCTAGTAAAAGGCTAAGGGTTCTTCTGAAGGGATGAAGTAAAAGCCTTTTTAAGACCTAATGAGGGGTACTTAATAGAGAATGGGGCTTATTAGAGGCTGGGGGGGGGGGCTTCGTTCGAATCACATGTCAGTCAATAGAGGGTGCATATAAATGTACTTTACTGTTTAAGTGCTGTTTGGTAACATGTTTTCACAAAAAAGCAACAGCAATGAGTACAAAGGGTGGCTCAATACCTTTAAAACCGTTGTATTGATTTACCATTTAAAGAGGAGGAAGCTAAATTGAGAGGGGGATCATTAAAAAAATAACTTCCAAACGGGAGGCCTATTACAGAGGGAGGCTTAAACTTATTAGTATCACCCAACTAGTGGACTAATGCAAATCCTGCATTTTGATTGGCTACGCTACTAGAGGACTATAAGTAATAGTCATCGAGTAGCGAAATTTGTGACGCTTTCTTTCGTTTTATTCCCAAATAAATCTTTTTTCAACTTGCATTTGCTAACTTTATTATTGCTTTTTCTGTCCGACTAGTTGGGTGATACTAAAACAATTAGACCCCTCGCCCTCAAGGGCCACGGGTCAATAGCCCATTCGGCTTCGCCTCATGGGCTATTGACCCGTAGCCCTTGCGGGCTACGGGTCTAATTGTTAAATAGTTAGAGCTTTCACAGAAGTTGTTTACCTTGAGTGGTACATCCATGTAATTCGGGTTGAAAGTGGGATTTGCAACAAGCGAGTAGTCGATTTGTGCCACACGACTAAAATGACGAAGAACTATGAAAGAGACAGTAAAACGTTTTTAAAAAAAACTGGATAGAGAATTAGTTCCTAAAGGATTGAACTTGTGATTGGTTAGAAAGTGCGTTAAAATGGAAACACTAAGGTTGTTATCATCTTGGTAAATTGATCGCCATTTCGTATGGTAAAAGGACGTAGTGGAGTCCAAGTCGGTCTGTAATCATACGAGTGATTAACACAATTGGACCACCGTGTAGTGGAGTTCAGATTAGTCTAATTATGAGATTTGCGTCCACATCAAAGACAGCTCTCGTACAAGGCAACAGTTTGAAAGAAAAGATGTCGTTCTCCGTCTCTTGCCCGAGCTCATTTCCATCTTCAGCGGGAAAGCTTGATTAGAGCTGCAAAACTGCATACTGAAGGTCTAGCAATTTACAGCTCCTTATAGGTCCCAGTGAAAGGATTCCTTTCTCCAGTGGAAGAAACTGTATGGATTCTACAGTGCTGTCTCGTCAGTACGAATTGAATAAGCGTACATCTGTTCGCTCAGCAGGTTCACAAAACGACTGTTATGACACTAGTATTTGTTAATTACCAGGAAACGTTGCCAAGTAGTTTGCTCCATCTTTGTTTATTGCCTCTCTTGCTTTCTCGCAGATCTTATGAAAGGTAATAATCAACATAATGAGTAAATGTCAAGAAATTCATGATAGATGGCTTGTTATAAATTAGAGGTGAATTAATGGCGACATGAAAATCTCTTGACAAGAACAGGTTTGCCGCTGCTTAAACCATATTTTAAAAAGCAAACGTTGGTCTGGCTCGTTTGCACACATTGGGGGAAAGGTCAATTGAGAGTTCGTATTTTCCCGTCAGAGGAATGAAATGATGTGAAGTATATGAAATAATTCATATATGAACTGAGGATGTAGATCTGAGTGAGAGACGATTTTCGCAATGTAACTAGTAGAAACTGATTGGTTCTCCCAGACTTTTCTATTCGCTTCACTGATAGAACAAGATCGCCTGCGTGTTGCTCTTTAAACAGGTGATTTTTCTTGATTTTTGACCTAAAAGCAAACGAAATTGTAGGTTTTGGACTACAATCAGTTAAGAGTTTCTACTAAAACAGTTAGACTACTCGTCCTCGTTTTCTATGAGCGACAATCAACTCGGCTGCGCCTTGTTGACCATTTGCTCATAGAAAACTCAGGCTTGTTAACTATAACTATAACTTTCAAGAGGCGAATGATAACAATGTATTAGTGATAACAACTGTAGATAGTTCCAAGTGTAGATAGCTTACCATTTCTTTGATATCGTCTTTGACTTTATCCCCTATTTTCCCACTAAACGCATTGTAGAGAATGCTAAAAAAAACAATTCTGAATTAGTGAAAAGCCAAAACACCAGCCAATCATGCAATGAATCGAAATAAAGGTACCCTATGAGAAAGATCATGTAACTGTCAAAGTTGACAGGAACGTCATCATGGTCAAACCATTACACTGGCACAGACATCTTAATAGCATTTTTTATGTGGACGCAGAATAGCAATTAAATACCCTAACACAAATGTGGACTTTGTTCTGGACTATTGTGCAACTGGTTAATGTTTAAGTTGTGATTTCAAAGCCGGCAATGTAATGGGAGCCGTTTGTCAAATATCAAACAACAGCAATAAATACTGTAACATTTTTTTTCGGCGAATCTTTCCGTTTATAAATCACAACTTGCCAGAATTTTCTTACTCTCAAAATCCCGGAAAAGTGTGACCCTATTCTAGTCACCCTATAAAAAATGCTTGAAAAGGCGACCCCTTTATACTCAGTTCCAGTCGTAAAAATGCGACAACATCCAGCGGCACATCCCCATTAGTCCATTTATAGGAAGTACCCCCCACCCCCCTCCCCAGGGTTCAAACAGCTAAGATGTTAATAATAGGTACCTCAATCGGCTACGACTAAAATGCACATCAACGGAGCCCACCTCCGAAGAACAGTCCTGCTCTAGCGTGGATACAGTGGGACGACCAGCTGAATCAGCACCTGAAATAACAACAACCCGCTGTCAAAATTATGTTGGTATGTATCAACAACGGTTTTCTTCTAACTGTCGTTCAGCCAAAACCAATATCATTAAATAACGGCTGCGTTGGAGTCTACGTCACAACTGTCCAGTTTCAACACTAATACAGCGGCAATGAGTCCAAAACATTAAACCAATTCCAAGTGGGGAAAACACATGTTGGAAGCCAAGTGATGTCACGGATGATATTGGCTTTGCTTGTGGCTGTTTACAAAAAATAGAAGCGTATTTGTTCTGCTTCAGCAAATATATAAAGTTTCCCGACTTTTTCTCACAGCTCATCAATTGCGAAACAAAGGAAAATACGTAACAACTAACTTTAAATAATTGTTCAAAAATCTTTCTGGTCTTAAAAAAAACATTTCAGAAAGTAGTAACTGAATTCAAGGAATACAAGTGGCTTAGGCACGGACCATTAGAAAAGTGATGGTGGAAAAGGAATTTTAGCTTGCAACAAATTTTTGGGCCCATTGCCTGTGCATGAATTTTTTTGACTCCAGCCCTTTGCTAGCCTGCAAATACAGCCGCCTCTCACTCGCTCCCGCTACTACGTGCGAAACGCGAGGAGAAAAATGCCAAACCGAAATGCCAAACCGGCCGGGAGCGATGAGAGGCGGCTGTATTCGCAGGCTAGCCCTTTGCAAGATCTTTTTTTCTTTTTGAGAAAATTTGCTTCATGTACAATTTGCTATTGAATTAATTAAAAACTGTGCTACTTTGTTTAATTGCTGCCGATGGGCAGCCTTCATATTTTTGAAAGCATTCGAGAAGTTTGGTTCTTTGGTTCGGATAACATATCGGAGCCAATCAGCGACCGTTTTCCACAAGGAACAAATGTTATCCAATCAGCGGCTTGCTTTTATGAAACTTAATGGCGTCTCGAATGGTGAATTCAGGACGATATTTATCTCCTCTTGCAAATAAGAAACACATTTTTGGATTGCAAACACTCGGCCGCCTAGATTAGGACATCAAAGTCTTTTAAGATCTAAACAGCGATGAAGCAGAACAGCTCTCTCTGCATTTGTTCGGAAGCCTTCAATTCGCAGGACACGACGAAAATTAAGCATGCAATGCAGCTCCTACAAAGTCAACTTAAAATGGATGGTAAATGTCTTCAAATGTTGATTTACTTTATAAGCGTTTAGCTCATTTCTTGAAACTAGATTCAATAATTTGGAAATTGCTTTCCGTGAGCATCTGGAAAATATAATGCATGCGCGTGTTCCCGCACGCAACAGTAACGCAAGGATTTCGAAAGTCGTTTGCTTCTAAAAGCAAATGTACACTGCTTATTTAAATAAAATTTGGCCAGCCTTTTAGTTTTGTTTTGTATTTGTAATCTGGAAGCGGCGTTGTGTAAAACCTGCAAAAAAATATGCATAATCGGATTAAAAATTTGATACAACCAGTTTTCATTGAGCTGCTTGGGAATTTTGATTTTAAGATTGTGGTATGACTTACCGGTTAATCTGCAACTATATTGTTTATCTTTCCATCAGATAATATTTGTATACATTTAAAATGAAGTTATTTTTCTGTACGTTCATATATTCTTGAAGTGTTACGGCAGCACTTCACTTCTCATTGAGAACTTCTAGTTAAATACATAGCTTGTACTTTAACTTGTGGGAGGCGCGGTGGCCTAATGGTTAGTGCGCTGGACTCCGGATCAGGCGGCCCGGGCGCGTTGTGTGCCATTTTAAAGTTTATTTAATGACATAAAAAAAACTTTTTGAATAATGTTCACTTAAACAAATTTAAATTTACTGAGGGATATTTCAAAAGTAAATAGAAGTTTATAGCAAAAAATTGTAATTAATATACCTGTCAGGCCCGTAGAAACGAATTTGAGGTGAGGGGGCCCAAACGTTAGCACTGCTTGTGATCTATTTAAAGGCTCATTTACGATAGGGGAATCGGGGGATCCTCCCCCGGGAAAATTTTGAAAACCTAGACACGCTCTAATGCAATTAGGTGCATTTTGGAACACCTTTCGAGAAGAATTATAATCTGAATTATAATCTATTCAAAATGCAGCGTTTGCGTTTTTCCTTGCATAACTTTTTTTGTTTTGTTTTTTTCCACCCCCATCCCCCCACCCCCCAATCACTTTTCCAATGGTCGTCCGTTATAACAGAATAATCGAGCTTAACATTTACCATCTTGGTACAAGGAAGAAGGATGATCAAACCTGTCAACATTCATTTGAAAGAAAGCAAGAGACGTTAGAAACATGATAAGTAGCACTGATAAGGCTTACCAATTCTTGTTTTCAATGTGAATCCGATTCCCCGTGCTTTTAAATCAATGTCAACAGTGTCGCTGATATGAAACCTAAACAAACAGAGAAAACAAACTCGCCAGCAGTTTTTTTTAAAAAAGCGTGAAACAGAGCGTTTC
Source organism: Meandrina meandrites (assembly GCA_963693305.1). NCBI lineage: Eukaryota > Metazoa > Cnidaria > Anthozoa > Scleractinia > Meandrinidae > Meandrina > Meandrina meandrites. Next base: position 19,085,631 of record OY855905.1, on the reverse strand, counting down.
ACTCACGTGACCAGCGGCCATATTGTTTTGCATAAGAATGGAGTTAGTGGAATGGCTTGGTACACCAATATGGCCGCCGTTTCTTTGCTTTGGAACGCAACGTCATATGAAAACGCTGTATGGCAACAACAACGAAGAGAACTTGGCCAGAAATATGACATTACACAGGCTTAACCACAATTTATACAAATTACCAAGATACTGCGCATGTTGCAATTGATTGATGCCTATCATCTATTAGTAGAATTCTACTAGTACAATAATGCAAATGCTGTAATGTGATTGGCTGAGCTATTGAACACTATCAGCCATTAGTGTGCAGTTGCCGAAGGTCGTCCACAAAATGCGACTAAAAGACTAAAAGAAGGACATAGGCGGTTTCTTGACTTTAAAAGCTTGAAATTATTGAAAAACGGGTGCACGGGCGTAAAAAGCTGCAAATTTACCAAGGACAATTCAATGCGTGCGATTTTGTTAAAGCGTTTAATAGTACGATAATGCGTAGGAAAATAATTAGAAACTATTATTTGCGTTTATTTCAGTCAGAATTCTACTAAATCAATTAGATTATTCGCTCTCAATTTCTATGAGGTGATAGTTGATGAGGCCTGCGGCCTCATCAACTATCACCTCATAGAAATCTCGAGCTCATAATCTAATTGTTAACAAGACGCCCGTTGGCCGTTTCCGCGGGATGGGAATGACTTTTCACGGTCAAATTCTGTTTAAAATGTACAAATAAATGGAAATGAAAGTACAAGTACTAAATAGAGTAATTTAAAAGACGCCAAAGTCACAACATGAAACGTATGCGCTAACGTGACTTTGGCCTACGAAAGATGTTGTGTTACAAAGATGCGATTTACATAAATTCCGGGATAAACTGCCAAGGCTAATCAACAAATGACCTTTATCGGTTTTTACAATTATCAACAGGGCGATCGTTGAGAACTCGATCTTGTTTGACGCACGCCTTTTAACCTGTCACTGGCGTAATAGTTGAGAATAAAGTTACATCCAAACTGTAAACAATCGACAATTACTTCTTTTGTTATGTATTCAGTCGCCATGAGCTGTGAAAATCTTGAAAACTTCCACTCCCGCTCACTGATCAGCTCTTATTACGGTTTAAATATTGTGAATGAAATCGGACGTTGCCGACGGGAGCTTTTGAAGTGAATTTATAGTCGCTGTTCATAATACTTTGGACGAAATCTCAGTGAACATGCTACCACGGGAAACAAACACATTGCTCCGTGAGAAACCAGTATCTTCTGCAATCAATCAATCGACATGCACACTTGTGACTACAAACTCGATCGAAATAAATCGATTTGCAGAAAGCGCGGTTTCCGCAGTTTCTACAATAAATCCAAACGTACGTGCCCTTACTTACTTTGAGAGAGCATACATTGCTAAATTACCAAGGCTAATCAGCAAAATGGCTCAGCTATCGGTTTTTATAATGACCTTGTCTGCCTTTTCTTGACATGTAACTGAACGTGTTCGACTGAAGCAGCAAGAGTTTCTTTTACTACATTGAAAACGTATAAAATTTACCGTTTAGTGAACAAAATCGTACGTTGCCAGCGATGGTTAGAAAAATTATCGAGCATACCTTAGGTGAAACCTCAAATCGACGAGAGCTTTCGATAGATTTTACCGCACAACATCGAACTCATGGAACTCATCGAACACATCGAACCACATCGAACCACATCGAACCCATCGAACACATCGAACAACATCGAACACATCGAACGCATCAAAACGATCGAGCCGAATTTAATACGCGGCTCATCCCGCGTAATTAGAGTACAGACACACAGATGACGTCACTGCGTTGTGCGACTCCCGCTCGAGATCAGAGTTCATAGTCCAAGTCAGTCGGGTGTCTCGAAAACTCAGACCTCAGACCCGAAAAACTCAGACCCTCTGGGTGTCTCGAAAACTCAGACCCGAAAAACTCAGACCCTCTGGGTGTCTCGAAAACTCAGACCATTTAATTCAATTTATCGCGAGGTGCGTTGCGTGATGGTTTCGCAATAGAACAAAAATAAAGCGTCACGCTAAGGAAGCAGAAACCGGTTATGACCTTTTAGGGTCATTCTATTTATTTTGCAACCGGATATATTACTGGGTCATTACACTTGGAGAGTTTCTTGTGATAAATCTTCCTGAATTGAAATACAAGCAGAAAAGGATCATTGACAGTGAAGGAGGGGTGTCTCGAAAACTCAGACCCCGAAAACTCAGACCTCAGACCCGAAAAACTCAGACCCTCTGGGTGTCTCGAAACCTCAGACCCGAAAAACTCAGACCCTCTGGGTGTCTCGAAAACTCAGACCCGAAAAACACAGACCCTCTAGGTGTCTCGAAAACTCAGACCCGAAAAACTCAGACCCTCTGGGTGTCTCGAAAACTCAGACCCGATTAAATAAAATTGCTACAAGCCGGTTTGACTATTCGTAAACTTGAACTGATCACGAAAATAATACTTAACATTTCTATCGATTCTTGGTAGCTGTATTTCACAGGTATAAGCAAAGTCTAACCACAATGCGAAGAATCCATACCAGCCAAATTAGCGCGAGGTACGTTGCTTGACGATTTTCGCAACAGGACAAACATGAAGCATCACGTTGCAGAAGCAGATATTCGTACAGGAAATAAACCTTATGGGGTCATTATGCTTCTTTTATTTCAACAACAACAACAATTTATTAAGGTATAAATACATGGCATTAAAACAAAAAAAACAAAAAAAAAAAGAGCAGCAGTTGAACGACCTACAGCAGGATCAATGCTGTTACAAAGAACAAAGATTTTGCATTACATGTAATATCAAACTCATTAAAAATACTATATTTGGCTGTCAACCGTATATTTGTAACTTTACATGAAAGTTTTTGTTCTTTTTTCTTGGATATGGCAGAAGTTATCAATCATGTGGTCTATTACGATAAAACAAGTATTTCTTCGTGAATGAAGTTTCTAAACCACGAGTTCATTTCATTCCCTTACAATGAGCACTCCAAAACTCACTTTAAATTGCTAAATAATAACATTGCAACTGTTTCCTTTGGAGTGTAATAAACAAAACAATTGGTTTTAAAATCGATGACTGGTAAAAGCCAGACATGCTCAACTAAATCACAGCAATGTCAATCCTTTTACAGACCCATCACGTGGATCACGAAATCGGGATCAGCTTTAACAAGAACTATAATAAACAATGTCACTGGTCGTCCACACTTTCCTCCAGTAACTTCTTCACAACCACTGTATCCGAGACGAAACCTTGTACGAGATATTTAGCTTTGACAACAACTCCGAACGAACCGCGTCCAACGATACCATTTTCCTCAAGAGCTTCATACCGAAACTGCGGTAAATCAGTTACCTTATTTCTACATTGAGTTATAAGAAGGTGGCTAAAGGAATTTGACATAGCACTTCAGTTGTGATACATTGTTTTGATAGGGAAGTTTAAGGGAGGGAAAATCTTAGCTCAGTTGAACGAAAATTACTCTAATCTATGTCTTTTTGGAGAAACAAGACTGTATCTGCAACATACTCGTAAAATCACGAATTATACCAATTTAATTAACAGTGTTTACAACTTAAAATGGGACCTACGAAAACAAACATAAAAAGAACCACCGCGAGCAGTGATCCGAGGACTTCAAAATCTATGTATGGGCTCAAATGCACTGAGAGAAAGCGTGTTACATCAACGATCGCTTCATTTTGAAATCAAAGATCTCTTCGAGATTCGACTATTTCGCATGGAGTATGCGTTGGGGAAATGTTAGTATTGAAAGCGATTTGTGATGCATTAACCCATTGACTCACAGTCCAGAAGGCTTTTGTTAGCGCTCACCCCCCCCCCCCCCCCCCCCCCAAAAAAAAAAAAAATTCCTGGCTCTTTTACGGCTTTTAACACAAACGTGCGAGTGGGAAAAAATATACCATATGCGTACTAAATTCAGACAAACAATTCTTTTCTGAAGTAAACGTTTATTACAACTAGACACGCTGAAAGACCGATTCATGGTTTGAAATGTTAATTATCAACCTTGATGAATTGATCCCAAACCAAACTTGAAGACGGTGAAAAAAAATTTCTTCACCTCCGTGCGTCATTTTAACAACTCGCAAAAACACGAACTCTTTCTACAAAATATAACACTAGTTCGAAACACTCTGGTGAAAGGTAGGCTTTCATTCTGTACAACTGTCACTGACATTTATTTAACCGCCACCAGCGGTAACTGGGGATAATAATTTGCGAATCATGGTGCCGTGAGATAGCGGACAACTACTGAATTCCTTCCACAAAATTAACACTCACATTGCTTTTTATGAAAGGTAGGTTTTCATTCTGTATAACTGTCACTGACATTTATTAACCACCAGTGGTATTATCTTGGTACAGAAAAGCGGTAATTGGAGATAAGCCGTGAGATTGCCGTGAGATAGCGAAAAACTACTGAATTCCTTCCATAAAATTAACACTCAGATTGCTTTTTATGCTATCCATCACTATAACTAATAACAAAAAAAATACTTGTTTGCATTTTCCGAAGTACTGCAGTAAATCTTTGCATGTAAAAGGTCGTAAACTGAACACAATTATTAAATAAACAACAATGCGATGGTACAGTAAGTCGGCCGCACGCTGCATATCAGATGTCACCATGCGCTTTTCAAATCAATACGCTTCAGAAGCCTAAAATTCCAAACGTAAACTGGGCAAATGAAAGAAACTTGAAGGAAGTTTTGTTTTAGATTAATTCTCATTTCAAGATGTAGCTACTAATGTATCAAAGCTTCAAAATTCTGCATATTTTTGAAGCCGTGAGATCCTGCATTATTCACGCTAAAGCGTAAGTCCCGGGGGGGGGGGGGACTCCCATATGAAATGGACGGGGATGCTCGTCGTCTCGCTTAGGGGTGTAAATTTCGGATTTTGGTCTCGCTTAGGGTGTTCTGGGCAAAATGTCATTATTTTTAGCCGTCAAGGTCTCGTTTAGGGTTGCACGCCAAGAAATAACAAAAAAGAAAGAATTTTGATTCGTTATATTTACTCTTTTAGGGGTCTGCATAACGTTCGGCCACACCCAGATTGGTCTCTTTTAGGGGTTAAATTCAAAATTTTCGACGAGCATCCCCGTCCATTTCATATGGGAGTCCCCCCCCCCCGGGGCGTAAGTTTAATTTTAGCCCGACGGCTTTTTGCAGTCAATTTTTCACTAAGTGGCTTTACCGATCTTTCTAAAAATTCCATTTAAGTTCGAAGCAATATTGTACATTACCATTTTCCTGTCTGAAGTCTTGAGAAGCTGCTGTCGTGATCAAGTCCGTGAATTGTGGTCAAAACAAAAGATTGCGTGACGAGCTAAAAATACTTCTTTCAATGAAGACGACAAACAATAGACTTGTAACAATAGAAAATAGCATTGGCCAATATCCTCTGACAATGAAGATTCGCAGCAGCTTTTAAGCATGTAAAACTAAGCAATTCAATCGATGAATAGCACAGATCACCTACCTGTAGTTTGCAAAAGGCTAGACAGGCTAAATGACGAGCGACGCGTGAAAATAACATTTCGGGATCGAAAACTGCGGACGCATTCCTATCCAGTGACTTTTTTATCGCCCACAGCGAAAAGTATTCCCTTGACAAATTAAAACAGTCCCTTGAGAGTATACAAAAATGTGGGTCAGAGAGTGCCACCAATGATCCCAATTCTTACCATTTTCCTTGGTAACCAAGCAAAATAGTCGAAAAAAGGAACAAATAATAAATGACTTATAAGTGACACGTGTAGCATATGGTTCGTGTCAATTCGCGACCGGAAAACCACGCAAATCAAGTTGCTTCTCACTAACAAATCACAGCAAGCTCTGATCGCTAGCTAAACCGTACGGCAAAAAAATCGTTAAACGAACAAGTTCTACTCACATAAAGGCTTGAAGTCACTCAAAGCAGCTTCCTCGACCATCTTGCTCTCGTCTTAAGCAATATCCCGGATGTAACAAAAAATTTTTGAAATGGAAAGTCTTTAGCCACAGTAAAGTTCCAGCCAAATATCGTTATGAACGTCTTCAAATCAGCCCTAAAGTCTAGCTCCGAGTCCTAATTAGTGTGGCTAAAGATCTTTTCTGTCTAAAGCAAGCAATCCATTATCAGTGAAATTTCATACTTTTGCTTATTTTTCATAAGGCACCTTTTGTTAAATCAGTGTAGATTTACAATGGCCTTCTTGGTAATATAGGGAAACTTAAAAGCCATCTTCAAAGTGGGCTAAGCAAGATTCTGAATTATTTACTTCATGCATTTGACCGGCATACTTGACCGCATGAAAAATCTAAATTTGGCGCGAAAATACGTCACCGAAAACTTAATGACTAATGAATAAAAAGAGGAAGTGTTTATTTCCAGAAAACAAGGAATACTTTGAAATAAACAAAAGACGTCAAAATGTGGACACACTCGGTTATCGCCTCGTGTGCTACGTTTTTTGTGTGCTACGTCATCTGTGATCTATAACTGAACAGTATATAGAGGCAGAGTAAGACGTATATATGTAGTTTATTAACAAACTGCTATGCTTCGTCGACGAGAAAGCGACACATTGAACCAGTTGCCATTATCGGTCATTCGACTTGATAAGGTAAATCTTCGCCTCAGAAACTCGAAAAATTTACGTTTCAAAAGGCGCTATCGCCTTACGACGAGGGACTAATGCATGACACGTGCATGCATGACACCATCAGTCTTCTCACTTATATTAACAGACCGGCCCGTAGGGTGGATTCTGTTCAGGGGGGCTCATATTTTTTGGGAGGTATTTTTTAGTGTCAGAGGCGCTAACACGAGCGCCGAAGGCGCGAGCCTCTAGGAGGGTCTGGGGGCATGCCTACACAGGAAATCTCAGAAATTTTGCAAATTTAGGTTCTCTCAAGTGCCATTTCCTGAATTTTGAACTAATTTCTGAGGTGGGATGCATTTTCCTTCAATATTAGCTCTTCGGAAAGTAATTTAATTCTAAGAAAATTCTGAAATGTTCAGAAATGAATGTGTGTATTTAGACAGTTTTCAAAACATAACTATTAAAATTACATGCAGGGTGGATGATTGGACAAGAAATTGTAAGAATGATGAATTATGATGAATTATCTGACATCAGTTAACCGATGCAAACGATTAGAACTTCTCATTATAGAGCCAAAATGGTGTGGCTTCCTCCGATACTCCTGGCAAGGAAGGTAGTCGTCCTTGTAATCGGTCGGTCACAGTCTTTTGATTGTTTTGTGTAAAAAAAAATATTTTTTCAACCCTCCCCCCCCCCCCCCCCCCCCCCCCATAAAAATCCCACTTCAAAAATTTTAGGGGGCTCGTTCGAACCCCTCGAACCTCCCCACCCTACGGGTCTGCCACAGTCGTTAATTAACGCATATACTTAACTCTCTGCTTTTCTTTGTCTCCCACGAGTGGATCTGCTGTTATGGCATAATAATCATCTATAGATATATTGTAAGCTGCTTGTAAAATCATAACGCGAATTACGATGTAATGTTGAGACACGAAGCACTTACGTAAAATAAGCCGAAAACAGAGAATTGGCACTAAAGTAGTTTACAGTGTTGGAAACAATCCGTGAATTTCTTCTAGGCGTTAGTTACTTAATTCAACCTATTTTCGGCGCTTACGACACGTACCAGCCAACCTTCTTTGTATATGATAATTCTCCAGTGTAGTCAAGGTCGATTCCAGTAGCTCGGAAAATGAGACCCTCTCCTGGTGCAACAGAAAGCGACGATGAACCGATATCAGCACGTTCATTTTTGATGCTGAAAGAAAAATTGGTCAAACACGTTTAAGCATAGCAGCACCAGTAACAGTCGGTAAACTGGACATTCCTACGTGTAAGTCTGTCCGAATCTATGTTTACATAAAAAAAAAATGAATTTCCACATAACGAACACCGAAACTGAAAGTAAAAAGTAAGTATGGTTTCTAAAGAAGAAAAATATGATTAATAATGGAACCCAATACGTAGGTGTCAATTAAGTCAGATGTATTTTTTTTGTGAATATGTCAGTACATTTTTATCGTTCTGGCAAGAGGACTAAACAAAAGAATGTGGGGTTCCTTTAATAGGCATTCAAAATAAACGCATATTATGGAACTTCCTTCACTAGCCTTTCTTTTTTTTCAGGTAAGCCCAGCGCCAAATCAAAGTGGTTCTAAGAGGCATTGCGAGAACTGAGATCATTAAATCCTTCTTGTCTTTAATCAATGTCCTCAAAATCTTTCTGGTCTTTAGGATAGCTCATCAATGAGGGTGGTTAACTACAGATTTATATATCATATAGTAGTATTATTGCTACTCCCACTAGGAAAGGCATTTGTTTCTATGAGTTACCTTTCAACGAACCCATGGGTGCCGTGGGATTACACGGTTTTGACAAAGCTGCATGTCTCAAAAACATCTTCAGAAGAAAATCTGCATCAAGTAATAAATGTAACTTACTTTGTCGCGGTGTATTTAAGGCTTCCACTTGAACCGCTTAAGTCTTTTATGGCATCCCTCCTGAGCCTCTTGAACAAAGCTTGAATTCCAACATCGTCAACTAAAAAAACAATTAGAGTTTATGATCGAGCTCACGGTTTCGAGCGGCTGATGGTTGGCAAGGTGCGAAGCCCCAAGTCAACTATCAAAGTGCGTAGAAACCGAAAGCGTTTCTATTGTTTTTGTTCCTCCTTTCGCCCACAGTGCAAGAAAAGCTGCGCACCTTCTTCGAGGGCAATCTAAGGAGGATTGTTGTTATCCATCTGGCCATTTTTTCCAAAAGCCGGCAACTCAAGAAATAGAAAATAATGGACTGCTCTATATAAAGGTACAGTGGCGAGAAGATATGAATTTTTATGTTCGAGTGACAGAAACAATTTTTGCTACTCGAACATAAAATTTATCTTTGAGCCAACGTGTAGTGTTCTTGTTGTTATATGAAGACCAGATAGCTGCATGATATTGCCGATTTAATTGTGTTCCCGAATAATCGTGCTAATTTTACAGATACGGGTGGTATTCAATTACCCGGTGCGCAGGATATAGAAACACTAACTGAAATCCAATTGAATAAGAAAAATACTTGTGCTTATTTCACACAAGAATACTGAAAGAAAAAAAAAATAAGACTTTTACTTGAATCATCCCATGTCTTCATTGATTGCTGATCGATTTCAACTGCTTTGTTTTCTTCTTGTCTTGCACTCAGTGAAAATCTCTTGTCGTTAATTAAGTACGGAGAATTCCCTCAAAACCTTCAAATCGTATAAGGTTTCCTAAACTCATTCTTCTCCGTCTCGAAAACCTGCTTGCGAACACATACATACATACATACATACATACATACATACATACATACTTTATTTGAAATAGGTTAAATTAAAGGCAGCCAGAGGCTGATGTGGACCTGTATTTAAGCTACAAGTAATATTGTATAAAAATTAGGCTAATAACGATCTAAATACAATTATCAATTTAAATGTAGTAAAAACTATTTAATTAGCAAACGACCCAACAAACAAAGTTCATTCAACAAAGTGGAAAAGGAGGGCGTGACGTTGTTGAAGGATACGACACTACAGTCGACTCCCGATAACTCGAACCTTCAAGGGAAATTGAAAAAGGTTCGAGTTATCGGGAGTTGAGAACAAATGAGGGGAAATAAGGAAAAAACGATGTTTAATGTTTTTCTATTCATGCAGTGTACATTTTAATCAAATTTGATTACAGAATAGAGAAGTCAAGGGAGCCAAGAGATTTATGGACATTTTGAAAAAGGACAGAAAAAAAGGACTAAATAAGCAACACTTTGTGAAAACCCACGGAACCTGAACTGAACTGACACGTTTTGCACGTGTAAATGTAAAAGAAAGGAAAAGTTCACACGGCTGCTTCAAAATATATTAAATGTTTTGGACTACGGTACACTGTTTGTTTTGACTTGTCACGTATTGACAGACATGGTTCGAGTTATCGATGGTAAAATTATATAGAAAATGACCTGAAGGGAAACGAAAATTACTTCGAGTTAGCGGGAGGTTCGAGTTATCGAGGGCTCGAGTTACCGAGGGTAAAATTACAGTAAATGTACGACGGAAATCCAGGGGAAATCGATTTTGGTTCGAGTTAGCGCGAGGTTCGAGTTAGCGAGGGTTCGAGTTATCGGGAGTCGGCTGTAACTGCGGAAAATACGCCACCCGGGTCCCGGTAACCTGCGTTGCAGCCGAACTAAACCCCGGTATAGTTCGGCTGCAACGCAGGCGAGGGTCCTGGATGAAATCAAATGAATCCACGAGCGGTTTGGTTCACAGTAAACACTCTTTCATTATTCAATACTAAAAAACGGGGGTCACAGGGCTCGTTTTTGAGTTAAAAGCACGTAAAGGGAAAATTTAACTGGGTGTTTTAACAGGTTAAACTGTTACTACGGTAACCAGGGACGTCATGAAAACGACCACAACTTGTTTAGCAATGATTGGACATTTGTTTGATATCATTATTGTAGCAGCAACTGATGAAGGTCATGAAGATTTGTAGTATTGACCCATCAAAGTTTAAGAGCTTGAAAGTGCTGGAAACCGTTGAGAGCCTCCTTACCTTTCGTAAAATAGCATTCAGAGGACAAATGTGCAACGTTAAGGTATTAACTCAGTTTCACGTAGGGCATAGCATCGCGTAAATGCCGTCTTTTCCACACCAGGTAAATGAAATAGCTCACATTGACAGCCAATCAGAGTGCTAGAACTCTCTAAAGTATGTGTTTCTCGCCGATAACAAAGGAAGGATATGATACAAGTGCAAAGATATGGTGCTTATTTTCTAACAAAGATGATAGTTTTTTATTCCAGAGTTTCCGATCATTTGTAAAGGAAATACGACCATAAAAATTTCAAGCCATTCCAAAAACCTGACTGAATTATCCGAGTATGTAAACGTCCAAAGGCAGTTTACAAAGTAAACAGCATAATAATTTTTTTCAGGATGATAATACTACACTTGCGATTATTTTAGAAAGAAGCTTCGCAAATGTTTTTCTGCCTCCCAAGCAGTTGACGTAAATGGGCTTTAGCCTTAGATCTGTCACTAGGACAATCTGATAAAGCCGGAAAAGTCCGGGAATACAAAATACGAGTTAAAAATGCAAGCTGTTTTCACGAGAAAAAATCAAGGGATTATCCCCCGGGGGATTATCTCGCCTTTACTTGACTGGAAATTCACGCAAAGTTATGGACTCGTGGTTCAGTTTACAAAACCAAACTTTTGAAGTATATTGCTCGCGCCACAAATGATCTTGGTATCGTTTCACAAGGAGCTGTTCGAGCCAAAACTGTGGCCTTCGATAAACCCACATGGTCTTACGCTTACGGCGATGAATTTCGTTTTCTTGTTGGATCCACAGGATTACAGCATTTCGTCGCATCCTCTTCATCTGCAGAGACACTTACCGTATCCTCTGAAAGAAACTCCTCCTTTGCATAAAGATAGGAATATATAGCGAGAATCAGTGCAAGGGAAAGGAATTTTCGGTTTCCTGTTCCTTCCATAACTGTGTGGATTATCAATTCTTGGTTTTCATGTTACGTCATAAAATTCTGAAATCAAAATTCAATAGGCTTGCTAAACTTTCGATGCCACTAGGTGTAAGATGAACTAAAAATATATCGTTCTGCAAATTTCCAGCTTGGTTGTGCCCTTCGTTTTTAAAACAGAGCATTATGAATATTCGAGTTCTCCGCCATATGTGATATCAAGCCGAGTGCCGTGACAAAGTTGTTTTGATTCGAAAAAGGCCTTTCCTTTCTATTTTTGCAGATTGAACATTGCCAATGTACTAAGTGCTGTTTATGTAAAAGTAAAGTAGATCATGAGCCAAAAGTAGCCGCTATTAATAGCAAAATTAAGTTCCAGATGGTTTCTCTGACATCACGGCGGCCATATTTGTGCCCCTCGGAAGGACACAAATATGGCGTCTCCATACTGAGCCTTATAAATTTGCGTGGAAAGTTTCGGCAAATAACTCGCAAACGGTGCACCGCACAGACCCGAGACTTGGACAAATTGTTTATCTATTTATCTTCTATAATATCTGAAATTCATAGCTTCTGTCGTTGAATGGTTTCGATTTTATTTTTTTATTGCGTGACAGTGAAAACCACCAATTGACACTCAGTAAAACTTGATAAAACCTCGCTTTATAATATAATTAGTTGATTTTCCATTTCCTTCCTCGAGGTTAATTATCGCGGCCTAACCACGTTTAAAGCTTACTAAAGGTTACCGTGTGAGTTCGACTGAGAGAGCCGGAAACAATTTCTTTTTATTTAAAAGTCCGCGTGGACTTTAGCCTGCGAATACAGCCGCCTCTCATTCGCTCCCGCTACTACGTGCGAAACGCGAAGAGAGACGTCTGCGATTCACAGCCAAAAATTCCATACTGATGACGTAAATCTGTCCGGAATCCGGACAGGAGCGCTGATTGGTCAACTAGGTAATTTGCATAATGTATGTGAAATATAACGCCGGGTCAACGCCGGGTGTTATTGTGGACCAAAAGTACACCGGGTGGCGGGCGGCAGGATTATGAAGATACACCGGAGCAATAACGTAAAACTTACTTTTCTCTGATTTCTCACTTCAAAGACGTTCAGGAAGGATGCGCCACTGCAGCCAGTTTCAAAACATTTAGATAAATTTTGACACTCGTGGGTTTTATTGGTGACACATTTAGTGATTTCACAGCTTCGTTTTTCAAATCTTAGCTAATGTGCAACTCGTATAGGGATTTTCGTGACCAAGTTGTCCGCTGTTTATGCGTCCTTGACTGCCTTGAAAGTGTTTGTGTTCAATCAATAATTGTTCAAATGAATCTATTCTTCGAGCAGTGAGCTAGCAATGGGCAACTGAAATTGAAGACATAAATTATGCGAGACCAACTGCGTGTGTTGTTGTTATATTCCGGAAATCTAATTAGCGGTTAACGTCATCAGTATGGAATTTTTGGCCGTGAATCGCAGACGTTTCTCTTCGCGTTTCGCACGTAGTAGCGGGAGCGAATGAGAGACGGCTGTATTCGCAGGCTACGTGGACTTTTGCCTTGCATGCGTTTCCGGTAGCTCTAGGTAGAAAAACACAAAAATGGCAAAAAATTACTTTGATTTAGGGCATAGTTAATAGAGGGAAATGGTTATGAAACCCGGAAAAGTTCTTTGTTATAGGTTTTTGTTCGCTATTTTGGGGGTTGACCGTGCACAAAACTTGACAAAATACAATAGGTGGTTACGCGTGTTCATACAACTAACCAATAAAAACATTGCGATTACGTAATCATGCATAGTGCAGGAGCGCAAAACAAAAGATGTGCACGGTCATGGACCTTCCAACCTAAATCTTGGCCTCTTTGTTTGCTTCTTTGATGTTTGCCGGGCTTCCTAACCATTTCCCTCTATTAACTATGTTTAGGGGATGTAACAGGGTATCAGAAAAACATTTTTGTTGTTATGTATGTGATGATAATTGTTGAACACTGGAATCCAGTTCCTGCATAGGCACTTTCTATCACACAGCACTGTTGTTTTGTCTAAGATGTGAAATAATACCACACTTTGTACAGAAGTTTGAAGAGTAAAGGTATTAACCTTTGCACAAAATTAAGCAAGATAGTTTTAGATCACAGTGTTTGTCATCAATTTTCTTTGAGCTTGGAATGAAGAACATACAAGAAATTTTCCTTTGACACAAATGGAAAATAATGGCAGGGCAACTGAGCACAGGGAGGCTACAGAATGTCATACGTCAAACTTTAGGGAAAGACATATACTGTTTTCAAGCTTACGTTATTAGTGAAACGAGCGACCGTGTTGGTTTTCCCACGTCGCTTCAGGTCCGCTTGAAGGAAAATGGTTTTGTTAGGAGCGCGACCTCAAGATAAGATCATAATAAATCGTTTTATTGCAAGTGAATTCCTTTTAAGTATTTTACTCAAGTTTAACTGATAATGAATAAAGTTCAATCGAGCCTGGACTCTACAAGAAGGAGACTTGACATACATGCTGTGGATACTGAATAAACCACCCACTGTAAACAGACGGAAACGTATTAAATTAACTGAAAACACCCTCATTTTCCGCTCGATGTTGTTTTAGCCGTTCTTTATCCACGACATTTCAAGCGTCAGATGAACTAAAAAACGAAATAGCAAGTAAAGAAAGCTTCAAGATTTATACGGGGCTTACCGTATTGCAGGCCGTTGTTGGTCACTCGCAGACGGATCCCTGGATGAGTTTTGGCTTGCATGACTTCCATCGGGTAACAGCCAGAAATGAGTACAATTAAGGTGGACATGAATAGTGCATTGGCCACGGACTTCATATCCCCTTCCCGCATGTTGTTGTTCGAGAGAGGTCCTTTCGCCAGCTCACGTTTCTATGATTTGATCACAAGTGGGAAGTTGCAGTTAATAAATAAGAGAACTTTTAATTGTCTTAAGTATCCAATGAAATTTGTTTACTCATTGACACTTTCGATCCTTCACATATTATAATTGACTTCGATCCTTAAAAGGTTATCGCAGATCACGCCACGGTTTGGTTTTAAATTTCAGTTCAGTCTGCTGAAAGTTGATGTCTAAGATGACGAGCAAGTCGATAATTTCGATATTGACTGCGTTAATCGCAGCTTTGCTATTTATTTTTACGCAAGCTACGAATCCTGGAGTACGCCTTCGCATTACTGACAAAGGTCTGCAATATGGTGAGTTTCTCCACGGTATTTTATCAAACACTTTCTACTAGTCGACCTCAGTGATAATTCTTTTCCGGACTTGAGAGTTGACTATATTCCTCCCAAGGGATATTCTACCCTCTTTCTGAATTATTTGTTTCGAACTTCGCCAAGGAAGTTATAAACGGTCAATACTTTGAACATAACTGATAAAACGTTTCGTTTTCGTCGGTCTTTGTTGTCTTTGTGAAGTGAGAAATGCTTGTAGAGGCAGATCACCGTGATCAAGTATAAACCGGAAGACTTTTCATCGCAGCTGTTCTGTTCTGAAGTATTTTAAACACTGTTACTCGTTGGGCTATTTTCTTGCTTCTTTTCGTCCGATATATACTTGGTATTCGTTTTGGGTCTAAAATTATATATTTTTCACCAGGTTTAGAAGGCATTGTTGCGTTACTCTAATACACTGTTTCACTTTCGAGTTGTTTACGCTTCACTAACGGTAGGTGTGAAGAATAATTTGCGGAAGTGAACTGAGCTTGATTGTTTTACAAAACATCGTTCATTGCTGCATTCGGCAGGAAAGAATCTTCGAAAGGAAACATGAGCGTCAGAATGTGGCAAGTCTCGAACTGAGAGCTGTTGTAAAGGTTCGCAATGCGTACATGTGTGACCCGTACGGCAAAATAAACTACATGTAAAATGAGTTCCGCCATCCAGTTCGCAGTCTTCCGAGCAAATCACCAGAGAAGGCTCCTTGACGAATTTTTGAGCACGTGAACTTTATTGTTTTGCAGTTACGTATACGTTTTTATGCATTTACATATATTTTAATTTATTATCATTACCACTTGGCAGGCGTTAGTTAAACCTATTTCTCTTAGTAAGGGAAGCAACAGGCCTCGATTGTCGCAGACAAATATTCACCTCTATAAGTGAAACGAAACACCCTTGAAGGGTAGAAAACAAAACCGGGTTAGATACGTGTAACAATTTAATATCGATCCCACAACGTGAACGGTTCTGAGTTTCAGATCAGAATATTAACGAATTCTACGCTTCATGACCACTTCTGAAGATACCTATTCAGCTGCAGTTGGTGAACTAGAAAAAAAATTGAATATTTTCTTTGTCATCTTCATTTCCCCGTCAGTTGACTCGATAGCCGTCCAACTTCTTGATGAGAAAATCAAGACAGCGAGCATCCCTGATATAACTGGAGATGCTGATACACCAGTTGGTCATGTCTCCTACTCGCTTTCAAGGTACGTTTATGGTGTAGGATAGCTGGTCATACGTACGTTCTCCAGCTATTTTGTACGGCCGTCCTTTTTAACTATATGAGATCAAGGTTTATAATTCCTCTTGTTAGGCAAATAACATTCTAAGGAAACAAAAAGATAAAGAAAATCAACAGCTTGTGGGCCTGTGGGTCACTCTGCACATCTCTTTTCGCTCACGGTTGAGCTACCGTTTTTCTCGACAAACCCACAGTTCATTCAGACAATTTGTTTTGCCCCTCTTTGCTTGTTGCGAGATTATTATAGTTCATTAATGTTATTATTATTATTATTATTATTATTATTATTATTATTATTATTATTATTATTATTATTATTATTATTATTATACGTTAGATGGTTGCAGATAATCTGGGGGCGTAATTTAAGTTCCTGTTCCTTTTGTTTCTTTGCAGCATTCACTTCAATTCTCTGTCAATCCCCTCATCGGCTTTCAAAACGGTTCCAGGTGTTGGACTTCAGCTCCAGATCTCTGGTGCTTCCACTTCCCTCAGCGGAAACTGGCACTATCGAGAAGACCATTGGTGAGAATCGGAATAAGAAATGAGAATAATTTGAAACAAATGTTTATAACCCTTCTTTCCATGAAAAACTTTTCACGATGTCGCTTTACCGCAAATTTCTGATCTACTGAAAAACACCACGATATACAACGTAGTAGCAATCCCAAATAAGTAGAGAAAACGTCCCCCTGTGTTAACTTACTGAACATCAGGTGCCATTTTTATGATAAGAATCTCTTGTGTTACAAGGTTTAACCTCATAATGGCGTTTTGAGCCCACCTAACTTGGCATTTTGCCATATTTTAGTTGCATCGGTAAAACGACAATGTAAAAGGCTGGTACACGATTTATTTGGCTGTTTATTTTATCACAGGCGGGTAGTTCAAGAATTCATTTGATTTTTTATATGGGGTGACTGAATGGCTGGTATATCAGCAAAGTTTGAGTTTGCGGGTTTCAACTCAACTCTAACAGGTGTTGGTAAGTACTCTTGTAAACCGTGATAGATCCAGTTTAAAGTTATAATCGCCTTTCTTTGCCCTTTTAGGCCGCATATCAGTGGTGGTGGAAGCTTCGACCTGGACGTGACCGGTCTCACTTTGTCAGTCAGTATGAAACTAGGTAAGTTTTACCTAAAGTCCGAAGAACTAAAGCGGAACCCTGCTTTGGGACACCTTCATAAAGGGGTCATCTCCCTTGATGTGACAAAATATTTTCTCCGGTATCGCATTTATATATTCCAGGCGAAAAAGGTTTACATACACACAAACTACTGCAGCCCATAATGAATGATTTCCGTCCGGTATACGCAGGCACAGAAGTGGCACAAGAATATAATGAGGCGCGGGTGTTTTTGCAATGAACGAATCGAAGCTTGTTTAGTTAACTCAGTCTCGCATTTAGGGAACATAGTAAGTTTTGCTCTACTTTTTAGACAGTTTAACATACAACCTGTTATTTTATCAAGGCCAACCGTAAGAGGAACGAGCGAGGAAGAACTCAGGATTAACTGTTAAATCTGATTTTTTGTAAATTCGGCATTATCTTGTTGTTCACCCCACCATTATTTTCTCTAAAAGGATGTAGTCTGGAAGGAGTGTTAATTGAAAGGAGACTTCTCACAAATACGTGAGGCACAAAAGATAGTTCGCTTAACCGATTTCTTCGCCTCAGGTGCTGATAGTACCGGTCACCCAACCATTGCTGCAGCTAGCTGTTCCAGTTCAATAGGAGACGTAAACATACATTTTCATGGCGGTGCAAGGTGAAAATTAATGTTTGTATTCTACTTATACATGATGTGTTTCCTTGACTAAATATGCTGATGCACATGACACCAAATATAAACGTTATCTCTTACTAAACTTCATGGAATCTTACATCTTCAAGGCCTATTTCGGTTGTGCTACCATACCTGAGATGAGCTGGTCATATATAGTAGTGCATGTGTCTTTTGACAGGACCCCAAGGAAGCTGTTCTCTAGTCTGCTCAAATTGGATAACTATCCATGAAGTACCTTAACCGCTGAGACTTGGAAGAGACGTTTACAACATGACGAGTTAGACACATATTCATTACATGTATAAATTTAGTATTTCCTCTTTTTCTCTAGCTGGCTTTACAATCTTTTTGATAGCTACATCGACAAGAAAATTAAGGCGACTCTACAGGACAAGGTAAAGTACAGTTACTTGAGTAGTTTTTACTGAGCTGTCTGGATGTCAGCTCAGTCCTATGCATATATGCCTTTCCACATGAAATAATTGTTAGGGTTTCTATCGTTTACAATGCATATTTCGTGGTTGGTCAATTTTCTCCCATTATCTCATTAGCTGTGCCAGGAGACATCAGATCTTATCAACAACAATGCAGAAAAGGCACTTTCAACTTTTCCAGGTTAGCCGCGTTGTATTGAGAACAAATGTACATATATGTTCAACACGAACTGAAGAACATGGAAGTGTTCCTAAGGTCCATATAAGATAGATCCTTAATCATCAGCTCATGGTGTCTTCACTTCCTGACTTCGTTCTACATTCCTATACTTACGGTACGGTGTACGTATCCAGTTTTCGACTCAGGCTCTGGTCGTTACATTGAATCCCGACCAAACGTCCCTTCCCTTGGAATTACTTCCCTCATCTGAGCTCTACATTGAATTTTCGTTTCCCTTGCAGGAATAATTGTAACTGTAATTTTATATCGAAACAGCTTTTTAATGTAGATTTCGTTTTTACCTTTATCGACCTTTATTTTTTTAGTTAAAAAGGACATCGACAAATATGCCCTTATAAACTACTCACTGGTTTCAAATCCCAACTTTACCGAGTCTTACGCGGACGTCTTTATTAAGGTAAGTGCAGCTGCAGATTAAAGTTTCTTTCGAGTTCCATGCACTTTGTCATACACAGTTCGAACAGTTAGTAGCACATCACGACATACCCTAGTTTATCAGTGATTACTTTCTTTTAGTCTCCCCAAGTGTTTAGTTTGAAATGGTACATGAATAAACCCTACATTGGGAACACTTAAATGGAACGCCATTAATCCGATAATTGCAAAAGCAAATTCTGGTCGTATTAACAAATCTTCACAGGCCAGGAAATAACATTGGCGCTCATTTCCCTGGTCTAGGAAGTATTTGTAATTGTTTCCCGTCCAGTGCATTGGCTCAAAGCAAATGAACCAAAACTTCGAATTTTCTTTTTTTACGCCAACTTGTTGATTAAGAACCAAATAAACATATTCCGAAATTTCAAAGTAATTGGACTGTGCAAAACAGAGAAATTTCAAGCTGAAAAATGCTTATTTTAGGCCTTCATAATCGTAGAGCGCTCGGGAAAATTGTCGAGAAATTTTCGGAACTTAAAACTGTGACGTCATTATTGGTGTGCTGTGAAATTTATGCGGGAAATTCAAAGTCTTTCAGCGATGAATCTCACAAGAATGGGACATCACGGTGTTTTGTGCAGCACCAAACTGCTTAAATAATTCTAAGTCGAAAGTAAATACGTTTAAGTTTCCAGCAAATTCAAAGCTCATGAAACAATAGCTTTTGAAAATGAAAAGAAAAGAATTTAAGCCAGACAAGAACTCTCGCATTTGTGCGATTCATTTTACCGAAGACTGCTTCAGAGAAAATCTGGCGATATATAGGTTTCTGGTTCTGATTTCAAGCCGCTCAGACTCCGGGGAAGAATGCCTCCCGAAGCACAAAGGTCCCCCTGTCCGTTCGGCTTTTGCTAAACGAAGGGAGTTAGAGGTATGCATTTTGCACCTTTCTTATTCTACCAAGAGCTAGATAGAGTATTTGTTATGATTATTAGCACTTTTGCTTTGTTGGTTTGGCTGGTCATGATCAAGTATAATTTGCTTCCATGCACGTGCACGTGTTTTTTTGACGCGTATAAAATTAAGCTTCAAAGGTTGTATTTATGTTGGGTTTACCACCGTTAATTTCGAGCACTAAATAACGGGCACCGGCTAAATAAATATGGACCAAAAAACAGCTAATACAAACAGAACTCACAGTGTCCACAGAAACAGTGTGTAAACGCTCTGTACTTATTTCAACATTGAATTTTCCTTCAGTTGAAAAATAAAACGACACGAATTTATTCATTGAAAGTTTTATCCTGCGTGATGCTTTTGCGGTTTCGAATTTGCATTGAGAAATATCCTTACATTCAAGTTAAATTTTTGCGTACAAATTTATTTTTATGTGGACTTTCACACGAAGTGTGAAAATCCAAATATTGTGATCGTGCAGTTTTCCCGATTGGGACGGCACTTTCCGTGATAACTCGCCTCAGCCCTTTCGGAAGCTTTCGAGGGTGTTCGGAGAATCCGAAGTTTTGGAGCCAAGAGTCAATGTAAAATTGGCGAGACGTCACAAAGAAAGCATCACACAATTTCATTAATCGAAACCTAAAATTTGTCAAGTGCAGTACATCAACGAGCAGCGTCAAAGATGCCAGTGGTATACGTGCACATCAAAAGAAAAAAGTGGTGGCGGCTTTCATATTTGCACGGCGTTCGACTGTTCTGCGGGCAAAGGTCACGCTATTTTTCACACTTTTCGCGCTGTCTGAGGTTGTGTTCGACTGGACGTCAGTTGCTGTGTTCGCTTGATTCGCATATAATTGAAAATCGTTGAAAAGCATTATTCAGCAGATATCTAGATATTTGTTGTTTTGTTTCAGCTTTGCCACACAGAATCTTTAGAATGGAAGAATGGATACACAACGAGTCAAAACAAAACAAGTTCACTAATCAAGTTGTTTTCCCGGGGCTTTCCCGCAATTATTATTTTCTTGGATTTCTCGCAAGTTAAATTTGAATAACGCAATCTGACTGATGTCGAATTCAAAACTGCTGGTAAAAAGTTAGTGTGAATAGCATAAAACTTATTTTGAACCGAAAAATGTATGTATTGAAACCGTGCGAAAACTAAAGTACTGATTGAAAATGTGTCGTTCGGGAATTGCCGACTACACTCGAAAATTATTTGAAGAACGATGATAATTTTAGGTTGAAAAAAGTATTCATCTGCCTTCTTGTATCAAGAGATTATTAGTGAAATCTTGCTAAAAGGCGATAAAAGCCATTCCGGAAAAGTTGTATATGAAAACAACGCAATGAAAGAAAATGAGTTAATCGATGAGTTTAGCTGTTGTTTACACAAGCGTTCAGATGAAATGTCAGGCAAACGAAGACAATCTACATACTTCGTAAAATATTTCTTTATGAATGGACTGAAATCAGTATCCCCGATTTCTAGTGGTAAGATTTTGTTTTTGTTCTCAATAAATAATTTCCTTGTCCTTATTTCCATTTAAAGACCTAATTTGTCCATTGCCCGTGACCCCCCCCCCCCCCCCCCCCCCCCGCCAAGAGACTGCAAATATGAATGGAACGGATATGCTCATCGTGTCCCTTAGGTGTAAATTACCGATTTCGATTTCCAACAGACATCTTCTTTTGGTTTTAAGGACAGATTGTCAATGTTTTTATTCATTTAAAGTGACTGTGTTTTTAAATGTCTGTGTTCTCTGTGTTTTTAAATGGTGGGGGTCTAAAAAAAGTTGAGCCACGCCCAGATTGCCATCCTTTACGGGAAAAGTAAAACTCAAAACAGCAAATAGCAAAATCTCAAATCTTATGATTATAGAGCTGTTTAATTCCATGATATATTTTTAATGTGAAAAGAAGTTCTCTTCAAACAAAGTTTCAGGCCTAACACTTCTCTGTTTTTAAGACACAGATAACTAAAAATGGCTTTGCGGTCCCGAAAAGTTTCTACTTTTTCACCTAGTATCAACCTTGCTGTATTGTGTGAAGTGTTATCCTTCATGAGAGTAGAATAGTAGATCAAATTTTCCGACGAACATCCCCGTCCTTTTCATGTAACCATATAGAGATACTGTCGGGTCTTGTCCCAGGTTTTCCGCTTCTCTGACACAGTTTAAATAAATTGGACTGCATTTCAATGTTTAAGGCGATCTTCAGGGTAAATTGCAAGGTGTGTTCCTCAAAACGAGAAGGAAGTTTTTCTTCCACGATCATAAGAATAAGTTTTTTTTTTATTATCTCGAGTTTCAAGTGACTGCCAACTCATAATTGACTGATACTTAGTCTTGCCTACAGTCCAGCTCACATAGCGCGAAGCGCGAGAGCGGCGGGGACTACTGCCAAACTGGAAACGAGAAGCAAACGACTTTAAGAAGGTCTAACCGATACTGTACATTGGCTCATTCCGTCATCCATTATCAAAAACAAATGAAAGTCCACATATGTACGCATTGCGGACCCACTTTTATTGTGTTTTGTGTGACTCTCGAGTACGGAAAAGAAACAGTGAATTCAATCTTGGATGTGGCTTTTGGCCACATCCTATGCAAGCCGCACACGTCCTGATAAGAATTACGTGCAAATCCAAAAACACTGCATTTCACTTGGGGTATATAACAAAATTAATTGTTCTATACCAAGTTGGGCTGACTGATGATTTTTATACGCCATCCAGTGTTTGAAAACCTCCTATATCGTACAATGCTTACAGTTTTACTCATTGCTTTGAACTGGACTCCAATGTAGTAAAAAATATAACAACAATGTTTAAAAAAAGCTTAAATCCTTTCAGAATTATTTGAATTACTCAGACTGACTGAAACTCTCAAACTTTACATTATTCGCTCTTTAAACGACGATCGTCTCTTCGATCGCAAAGCCGTAAAATAAAACTATTACGTCACAAAATTCAAAGCTCGATCCATTCCTTCCATTTCAGTGCGCGGTCATTTTGGAAACGTTTTCGTGAAGTCCTCGGAAATCTTCGTAGTTTTTGCTATAGTTCGCACTTTAAGGCTCAGAAAGCAAAATTTCGCCTTAAGTTTACTTAATAATGAATTCTTCCAGCGTTTGGTTGCTTTAAGATCGCTAAAGAAAGAATGTCGAAATTTTGGTTCATTTGACCTTGACTCATTCCTTCGTCAAAGCGGTCAGTTTATTTTGTCTCCCTTCCATGACACAGGGGAATAAATGGGTAGGAACGTTGCCTGAACCGGCCATGACGCAGCTTCTCGACCCAGGAATGTTGCCAATTGTCCACTATGATCTTTATGAGTTATGAATTCAATACTCTTTAAATGTAATTTATTCGAAGATTAGATAATGTTTTCTGGCCTCTCCATACCAGTTACGTTATGGTTTTTGCGATGAGTTTTCAACACTCCAATTAACGTTAACGTTTCTATTCTGTTCTATGCAATGGGCGATGAGGTGCATTAATTATGATTAGCTTTATGTTTGGCGAAGAATATCGACTCTGTCTTGAACGTTCTTACCTTTTCTTACTTTTTACATTGTGAATTTCAAGGGAGAGTTTCAGTCTGCGACTTCTCCAAAAGAGGCTCCGTTTTCTCCTGCACCACTCCCCCCTGAGTCAGATTCAGTTAAGATGGCGTACGTTTGGGTAACTGACTACTTACTGAACACAGCTGGGCTTGTTTATCAAGATGCAGGAATACTCAACGAAACTGTCACCCCATCGATGGTAAATTATTCATTAATTTTGTATAACACTCATTGGAAAATTTTGTTTTCGACAATGATTCCGTCTTGACAACTTTGGAAATGGCGCGTTGAAAATGGTTGCGTAAAAAGAGGCAAAACTTTAAAGAGTAAGTAGAAACATGTTCGAATTTCAACGCCTGCAAGAAGTAAAATATGCACAAGAATGAAGCAAAATTCGTCACTATTTTTTATTAGTTTTGGTTTGGAACAACCTAAGAAAGGAAAACTTGTAAATCTGTACAGTTTGTTTGTTTTGCTTTTCACCTGTTGCCTCGTTTGCTGGTGGTAACCAATCAGGCCACATCTAATGGTATTGGCGTAACAAGCTGTTGACGTTCCTGTTGTTTTCTCTTGCGTATCAGTGTACTAAAATTACACTTTGCTTCTTCTGCAGCTTCCTCCAAACTTCTCGTACCCTTTAAATACCAATACGTTTAAACTCATCATACCTAAGGTAAGTAAACACTTCATATCAGAATCACAGTAACAAATACCAACGGCAAGATCCGTTGACGCTCTAAAACGGACAGTTTCGTTCTGTTAACATGAAAGGAACATAACAGTCAAAGTGTTTGATTTTGTAGAGCAGTTGACAAATGGCAGGAGACTTTAATACAGAATGACGATACAAGATAGACTTGAAAACGTTGGTCAAAATTTATATATCTGCAAAGTTCTTGGACCATGTTGCAGGCTGGTCCTTCTTCCAGCAACTGTGTTGGAATTTCTCATTGAATAAATACCTAGTGTCCTTGTCTAGTGATTATAGTTTTTTGTACCCTTTGTGTCGTTTACCTTTTCAGTAAACTAAAATTCTAAGGGGACAGTACACGAACACAACAGTAGCTCCTGTAAATATCTAATTATCAAATAAAGTATGTATGTATGTATGTAATTGCCGTAACCGTTCATCCGTAGGATACTAAAATGCTAGCATTTCTACAATTGATTTCGGCTCCATTACCAATTGCAGAACATTTTAGAAGGAGCCACCCACGATGTGAGCTCAGTTACTACAAAACATAATAATAAGGAAATTAATACAAGGTAGATTGTTATAAATATGTTCTGCAAACCCAACATGATATTTCATTTTTTATCAGCTTTACGAACTTTATCCAAACCGCCCCATGAAGCTGGAAGCGTACTCTACTCAGCGACCCACCTTATCAACAACCCAAGCAGGTGTGGACCTGTCAATCACTGGTCAGGTGGAGTCCTATGTACAGCTTGAAAATGGCTCATTTGTGTACACCTTTACAATGGGACTGGTGAGCAAGCCAGATAATGTCAATAGTATCAAATCTCATTAATCCTCTCCAGAAGTGCGCACATGTTTAAAGTGTTAACTCATATCATTGTTTCCCATAGAACATTTCTGCCCTCGCAAAGGTTGCGGTGAGAAAAAATAATGTTACCGGACACGTGGACACTGTCAAGTATGTGTGTTGGTTAATTGTCTGACAATATATATCGCTAAAGTGCCTTTTTCCCCTACTATTTCCATTTAAACCATATCAAAAGTCGTCGTTTTCTCAATTCTATATTATGGCATATTTTACATCAATGTTTTTTTTTTATTATATATATTTTTACAGGGTTGAAGTCAGTTTGATTAAGTCGGCCATTGGAGATATCACGGTATAGTAATACTTGTCTTGAATACTGAGTACAGCCACATCTGACTGGCAAATAACTGAGCAACATTTGAATTGTCGTGGAAAGAAAACCCAGACGTTCAATTGAACTTTTGTGTTTTGCCTGTTTGGTTTGACCACAATTTTGAGAATTTCGAGAAATGGATCGAGTTTTCTAATCTTCCTGATTGGGTTTGTTTCCTAATAAGCTTACATCGAAATATAAATTCCGATAAGAAGCCCTGGGTTCAATTTTCAGTTGGGGGACGTAGGTTGTTATCGTTAGGAATTTTTGATTTTCAGCATTGTTGGTTACTGTAACTAGTTAGCTTATGTTTGTTTTACATTTGGAGGGGATGTTGCGTTCGAGAAACATTCACTGAGGTGCGCAAATGATAACACTCTATAACCAAGGAATGTCCTACAGCTGTTTCGATAATTCTAGTTAAGCCAGTTGCTTACCACTCATAGTAGATTCGGATTAACGAGTCGCTTCAATTTGCAGATCGACATGAAACTTCTTCAGTTTGTCTTGGACGCTTTTGCAGACAACATTATCGTCAAACAACTGAATAGTAAGGAAATATTTTTGTATTCTAATGTAGCTCCTCTCTTATAGAAGCTTTGAACCCTGCGGCCGGTACAAGCTTTTCTTACTACCTGGTTGACAGGAAACTCTTCACGACTGTTATTACTGCACTTGTCAGTGGAGCCAAAGAAAACATCTTACTGTTAGTGGCAGGCTGTAGAACAACGGTGCAAGAAATGTATTTTTAACCGTTAACTGAAACAGACCAATTTCATT
The DNA here is from genome assembly GCA_963693305.1 of Meandrina meandrites. Taxonomy (NCBI): domain Eukaryota; kingdom Metazoa; phylum Cnidaria; class Anthozoa; order Scleractinia; family Meandrinidae; genus Meandrina; species Meandrina meandrites. The sequence continues at coordinate 19,059,508 of OY855905.1, read as the reverse complement.
CGTAACGAGGTTTCTTTCAAGGATGTGTGAGAATAATAATAATGTGCCATAGGCCTAATCATTTAATTTGATCATTTCGTTGTTCAGAAATTGGTGACATTGGGTTTCCTTTACCCGTTGTGGACGGTATAGAGGTAGTAAACGCCGAAGTTACGCCTGGCCAGGTAAGCGCCTCTATATTTTACATACTTTCAATGGCTGTCAACTACTCGCTCGCTTGCTCGCTCGCTTGATCAATCCCTCGCTCCCAACTTAAACACACCCACACTCGTTCCTTCCTTAATGTTTTTTCATTCATTATTTGTTTCCTTTTCACAGAGTTTCAACTTGATAGCAGCAGATGTGAATTATTCACCCAGTAGAAATGCTGGTCGGGAGAAAAGTCTGCGAGGGATGAACAAGATAGTCATAGTTTGATTCTCTGATCGGTCCTTACCAACTTATTTCGAGCAGGGTCACCATGACATTGCTCAGACTGTGAAAATGAAAATGAAAATGCACAAATATTCAATAAAAAACGAGTGCTCTCTAATTAAATAAATTTAGTTCTATTTCCAAACTTGGCTTTGGTTCTAGATGTGCCTATTTTCAATAATATCTTATTGTATTTTAGTAACTCTAGATTACTGACGCACGTAGTGAGATGTAGCCACAATGACATGCCGGCATTTTTGTACGTTTCTAGAGGAAATATTAAACATGATCTTTCATTTGACGAAGGTGTCTACAGTAGCTTACAGTAGTTTACAGTAGCTTATTACTTTAGATGCTGCTTATTTTCCACTCTAGCAGTAGTAGCGTTTTGATTGGCTCAAAACTCGAGTGCTGCATGGAAGGTGCTCCCAATGTTTTTTCTCAGTATTAAGTTATGTGTAAGACCCCCTGGTAAGACCATGTATGCCCTAGGCTTAAAACTAGTTAGACAAACGAATAATTGCCAGACGCATAAGTTTCAAAGGCCACCGTGAAATTTCGAGGACCATTTTGGATATTTACTCGATAGAAAAATAAGACATTGCTGAAACAGTGATGAACGACCGAAGTGATGAACTGTCAGTGTTTCATCATGCTAGGCCACCAATCTCGTTCCCAGGGTCTCTCTCTCGCCTGTCCCACCCTCACCACCACCCGCTCTGGCCTGCGAGCAGGCTCTTACAGAAATCGGCAAGCGAAGCGATCCGAGAAGGGCCTGAGGGAGAATTAAAACAAAGGTTTTATGCCGCCGTTCCAAGCACCCGCCATGCACCAGATTCTGGTGCAACCTCTGATTGGCCAGATTGCTGATTGTTGACGGGTCTTATTGACATCTAGATTTGCCAACGCCATCAGACGCGATACGATCAAAATTTTCATTCGGCTCAGCGAAGTGTAAACATGATGGTGTCTTCTGGCGGTAGGCGAGTTACGGATGATCTGTTTCAAAGAGTATTAAGCGATTCATTAAGGGGAATTCGTCGACATAAGACAGCTGAAAGAAGATCAGAAACGTTGCTTGCGATCTCTGGCGTAGTAGAAACGAGGTGACAGGCCTACACGGACCGCTACGTTCGTGAAATTTGCACATTTGCGGTCCCGCATTGGATTTAGTCGTCCAACATATTTCGCTTCTCACTTGTTTATAAAGGGTACTATATGCTGCCAGCTGTATTATTAGGAGGCCGTTTAACGGTTTTAAGCTGAGTAGAGCCGCGAGACTGCTCAGCGAAATGTGTAGAGGTCATAGGTCTGCACGGTTTTCCGCCGGAAGATGTGTTGCTTCCTTTACGGATGACATATTTATTTTTGTCCAGTTGTTGCTGTGGAATATTCATCGATGCCTGGATTTCTCCTCCAAAGCATGGGGTTTTCAAAGTTTTCCTCGCTTGCTTCATGGGTAAATGTAAGTGTCCTGCAATAAATTTTTGTCTTTGCGTGAGGCGCTTTATCCGCAGCGACGCTATCATCTTTTGTATTTCGCTTAGCCGAAGGCCGTTACTCCTTTCAAGTTAACGACAGATTAATGACAGGTTAATTAAACGGGGGCGGAATGGCGGCTACAATCCTTTGTCAACAGGCTCTCCCCCTCTCGCTCTCTCCCCGCCTTTTTCCCTTCCCCCACCCCCACCTTTCCCTTGCCGCTTTCTTTTCGCTCCATCCTCGACCGGAGAGCCTGTTCACAGGCTGTTTGATCACGTGATCATTCAGGTTTCGGCGGCGCGAAGCGCCATCACTGGATCTTGGAGCGGATTTTGCAGCGTGCAGTTTACAGCATCACTGTCAGAATATTCCACTTAGAGATTGAACTGCTAAAGCAAGAATTGCTGCGAATGGTGTAATGTTTTCTCTCAAAGAGGCGAAAAACAAAGAACTACGTGGTTGTTTTGCGAGGGAAATCTTCAAGCTGATGAACACGTGAGTTGATGTGTATGAACTGTTTGTTTATACAGCTCCCAGACTCGTTTCACCACGGTCTAAAAAGCTATTTAGAAAGTAATTTTAAGGTGTACGGAACGTGCAAATGTCAATTTTCTGTGGCAAGCTGTTGTCTCGTATTAACTGATGTGAAGCCATTGTTATGCACAAAGTTAGCTTGTCATAAAATAAGATATTCGATTCGACCAACGGTGGTCGGAGGAGGTTCTGGGTCGTTTTGTAGGTTTTTGAACAACTAATGCATAAACCCTATAGGCTTGTATTAAATGTTTTGTCTTCAGGTGCTGATCGTTTGTCGTTTAACCGCATTTCTTTGACATAACTTTGAGATAAGTGTCGTCATTCCGTTCTTGTTTTGAGGCACGCCCTGAATTAAAGACTTGCTGAAAGTACCCCAAGAAATAGAGAACTAGCTAGAATTCTAACAAATTTCCATTTTTTATCCCCATGAATATGTGTTTTCTATAGTACTTTCTGTTCATTTTGCTAATTATTTCACTGTAGAGAGATCATTTATTAATGATGGTTAATTAACTAGTTACAGAAGTATCGAATATCTGTTATAATCGACTGTGCATTCTGCAGTTTGGGGTGGGGCGACCTTCACGTTTGATTGGCATATACCTTCAGAAATAATCAAATTGCTGGGAGATTGGAAAAGCTATGCTTAACGTGTTTATTTAGAATTGTCTCGGCAACAAAAACAATGCACTGTTTATGCTGTGGCCAGTAAGCTCCATTCTATGTTTCCGACATAAGTTGCATTAATCTATATAGCATTGGTTTTCTCTCATGCATAAGTATATGTTTTTCCTTTCTCTCAACCCACTACCAATTTCATCACTCCAGTCTGGGCACTTTGGCGTTTCGGTTTATTGTCAAGCTATAGGTCAGCAGTTTCCGCTTGGTTGAATAAACTTATTTTGTGCAAACTCTCAAGTCGTCTTGGTAACGTGGGTTACTTGAGAGATCATTTATTAACGATGGTTAATTATGACCCTCTGAAGTCAGTTAAAATTTGGCATGTAAATTGAATCGCGATAGTTGTATTTTTCAAACGGTTGAAAATTGGACAAAACGTATTTGCTTCAAGATGAAATATAGCTAGAAGTGATGACCAAAGGATAGATAAGAAATTGTGTAAAATGAGATCAAGGGAAGTTTTCAGCTCTCTGTACTAGCGTGTTGAAACTGCTCTATTTTGCAGAAATTCCATCCGCCATTATTTGGTGTTCAGGCAGGTTCAGGCGGTATTTCCAACTTTCGCAGATTTCGCAAAAAATTAAACTCGCTGGAACTTTTAAACAATATTTTTGAAAATAGTTCACAAAAAGGGTCTTTTGGACAAAATAAAAGATTCTTTCAGCTTACCACTGACTGACCACACTCGATATCGGTCCTGCCGGCACAAGAATCTTGCAATACTTGGTCTACACTTGCCTTGCGTTTTCTTGCCAATTTGAAGCACCGCGTGAAATCTTATATTGGAGACATTGACACCAAGCTCTTTCTCCTGAATGTTATACACCACCACTTTGCTGTCTTTGTGTTCCTCTTCTTCAATGTTGTTGAAGCGAAGGTTTTTGCACAGCGTGTATTGTTCCAAAGTTGTATTGTTTTCCGCTTCTTGTTTCAATCTCCGTTCCAGGTCAGCAATCTTTTTATTTAATGCGTCCAAATCTTTTGAACGTACCTTCTGCTCCATTTGAAATTGTTCTTTGAGGTCTTCTTTGCTCTGGGTAGAGGTCAGGCTTTTCTCGATGTCCTTAATCGACAAATTTACTTGATAAGATAGCAGTGAAACTGCTATCTTATCATTAAGTTCCTTAAGGGTTGGTCTCTTTTGCTTCAGCTGGTTGATGAGCGACTTGATTAGAGCGATCTCATTGTCAGTAATTGTGCCCTGTCGTCGATTTTGTATTGGTAATTGTGACTTGTGCAGTGTCATTGATTTTGTATCTCAACTTGACGCTAGCAGTTTTGTTAATTCCTCCATCCTGGTCCCAGCACCAAAAATGTGGGGAAGCAGTAAATACAACAGTGATAGGAACTCACCTATACAGTGGAACCCCGTTAATATGGACACTAAGGGGAAAGGCCAAATTGTCCATATTAACGGGTTGTCCGTATAAAGCGGGGTCGCCGAAAAATAGCCACGGATACTTGTTTTCTCGATACAAAGTCCGCGAAGATGAAGCAAACGTTTTTACGGCAACAAAACATTGTTTAATTGTACTGTAACTGTAACAAATGCAAACTGTGAACTCTCTGACTAAAATTAACAGTTTTTACTAAAACCTTATGATCTAGTCATACACTCGAACTAAACTTTAATAAACTCAACAGTGGAATTATTTGACAATGTTGCACTTTACTATATACAAGAAATAAAACGCATTTCAACAGCAACAGAATGTTTTCTATAAAGTTTCCTTTGTAACTGAAATTCGTGACCGTTCTTAAACTCTACCAACCCATTTGAAAAAATCGGTAACTTTACTTTGCACGGAAGCTTTTAGCTTGCGACACAAGCGATAGCTGCAGCAAAAGGCAAAGAAAGTGAAAGGGTTAAACACCGGAAGTCACGCTATTAAAGTGCACCTAACACCAAAAATTTTTTTTCGCTTAATGAAATTGCCGTGTTTTTGTGAGTATTTCTGCGCAAAAATTTTTTGATTTGGTTTAATCCTCGATTTTCTGTGCTCTGTTAAAGTACGCAAAAACGCCGCCATTTTGGTTCACTACCGAGTGTGAAGGGGTCTGGGTCGAGTGCGAGTGTGACGTCAAATCAAGAACACAAAATTTGCACGTCGCAGTAATTCTCCTGTCTCCTTCAGAAAGTACTTGCATCAGATGGAAAAGAAATGCCCACTAAATGTCTTGTAGAGGGTTGTGACAGCTCTTGGAACTTACAAGAGGGTAAAACGCTTCATATGATACCATTCTGTGGAACTTAATCGTGACAAAAGCAAAGAAACGAGCGAAATTTGCTTGGCAAGCTATCGAAGTTTTCAGTGTGCCCGAGTGATGCCGCATTATGTGACTACTCTGGAAACTCGCAGGCAGTGCTATTATTCTAGCTGTGTTTTACAAAAAGCCGATGAAGCTGTATGATGGTATGTAAATGTCGAAAAGAAACTTGTATCTTAAGCAACGTGATCGGAACGAGACAACATGGATTATGATGTCTTCAAATAAAATAATGCTTTGGCGATCGCCGCGTGTAGCTTTGACTCACTTCAAATGTTGAGATGTTTATCGATTAATCGAGTCAAGTCGGAGTCATTGTACCTGTATACAACGTTTAGGAAACAGTGAATAAATAGCCACATTATAGTCGGATTTAATGGCTTAATGAATTGGAAACAACTATTATTATATAGCCAGCGAAGGTCCCTGAAGTAGCCCGCCTTATGCATACAACACACAAGCGACTGTCATGCATAAAACTAATCACTGACTAATAATTTTCCGTCGCGTAGTATTTCGGCTGGGATATGTAACCAGTAATGAAAGCTAAGTCAGTGTAAGTGTTTGACATAAAAAAGCTAAGTGTTTGACATAAAAAAGTGAGAGAGGAGTTGTAGTCTGCGAGTATTTCGGGTCCAATTAGTATAACCGGAACAACTCATGCACAACATGACACAAGCGCTCAGTTTCAAAACATTCGGACCGCTGTATAAATGCTACTTACTTACGTGTAAGAACACAAAGAGAATCACTTGGCAATTTTTCCTATGAATTAACTTGATTTAGTGCAGCAATTAATTTAAAATAGTGAATTCAAGCATTTATCACAGCGAAAGTGTATCAAAGCCGCATGATATCAGCCGCTCGGATCATTTGTAGTCCACGCACTGTCTCTGATTTCAGGTCGATAGAAGAATTATTCACCGCGTGCCCATAAAACATCTCGGAACAGCAAAACCACTGTCTAGACTGGGTGATTTGACTCAGCCTAGAATCTTATTTAGTAGACTCAGCTGTAGCTTTGAAAACATGGCCATTGGTAAACAGATATTAATGCTGCGATGCGATAAACGCAAATACATTCTGTCCGGCTTCTATCGCTGTGCTTTCGCGGCAGTAATAAAATTAATTTCCTAGTATTCCCGGTCAAAGCTCATCTAAAAATCAGATGAAGAGATAGACATTGTCAGTTTCAATAGAACGGAGGTGACTGCAGTGCCCAAAGCATAAAAATTGTGTTGCAGAAGGTCTCAGAAGACTCATAATGCCAAGATATAAAAGGTAGTATTGATAAGAGCTCACCGAGCATCGTTCTTGATTTGACGTCACAAGCGTACTCTCCCCAGACTTCCGTTAGCGCGGTCGCGAACCACACAAAACCTGACTTCGGCAGGGCATAGAAAATCGAGAATTTAACCAAATCGAAAAATTTTTGCGCCAAAAAACTCGACTAAGTGCGATAATTTTTTTTAGCGAAAACAAAATTTTGGTGTTAGGTGCACTTTAAGCTTCTAATTCTAATGAAATTGTTTTAACTCCACGAATAATGTCATTATTTGACCAGGGTCCAATTACTTCAAGTTAGCAAATAATCGTGACAATGGAAATTCACAGTGCACAGATAAATAGTGTCCATAAAGCGGGGTTGACAATGTATAAGAGGTTGTCACTCGGGACACGGAAAAGTGTCCGTTGTCCGTATTAACGGGTGTCCGTATTAAGGAGGCTCACAATGGTTTCCAGCACTTTCCAGTTCTTAAACTTTGATGGGTCAGCACTACAAATCTTTATCAGTTGCTGCTACAATAATGATATCAAACAAATTTCTGATCATTGCTGAACAAGTTGTGGTCATTTTTATGATGTTATTGGTTACCATAGCAACAGTTTAGTCTGTTAAAAACACCCTTAATTTTGCCTTTAAGTGCTTATAACTCAAAAACGAGCACGGTGACCCCCATTTCTTATTATTGAATAATGATTAGCATGTTGAGATGCAACTTTTTACAAAGTTAAAAAAATTTCTATCTAGCAGTTTCAGAGCCACCTTAAATTTTTGGAAACCATTGTGAGCCTCCTTAAGCGGGCTAATTTAAGAGAAAATGTATGAGGTTTTCGTCAGGACCAATGAAACTGTCGGTAATACCGGGGTGTCCGTATTAAGCGGGTGTCCGTAAAGCGGGGTTCCACTGTATTTCACTTCGATTCGACAGCCTTACAAATTGGCAGTCATACTGAGAGGGTGAAAAATTGTGTTCAGTAATTTTCCGAGTCCTAGAGGTGTAAGCAATGATAAGACTAAAATACAGTCAGAGCACCCGACTGGGAATCACTCAATTATCAAACAGCAGATTAAATGAATTGAGACTAATAAATGTTCAAAGTCACTGTTTAAACTATTTCACAGACAGTAATAGTAAGAGTAATGGACTGCAGTAAACACAGCTGTTTTATGAAAGCTTGTAGGAAAAAAGCGCATGTTACAATCCTGAAATGCAATCTGGGATATTAATTCAATATACAGTACCGCTCAAAAGTAAGTTACCACCCTCTCGCGAGACGAGAATCTCGTCTCGAGAGACGAGACTCTCGTCTCGAGAGACGAGACTCTCGACTCGAGAGACGAGACTCTCGTCTCGAGAGAAGCTTTAAAAACTGTAAGTACGATGGCTTGATCTTCTCGCGAGATTTTAATTGCCTATTGTAAAACATAGCGAATGATACGCGAGTGAATTGAGCGCCGCGTTTGAACTTGTGAGAAGTTGCCCGACTGTTTAGCCGATCATCAGAAACTTGTGAATTATATGTACACTCGCTTAGCCTTAAATTCGTCTTAAAACTCTTGGAAAGCTTTTTATTTGATTTAAAAAAGATCGGCTTTGGCCTCCACGATGTTTCAAATCGATTGGATAGAAATTCGCTTCGACTAAATAAGCTTCTGCGGAACTCGATCGATCTGTCTCTTAGCGCGTGCATACATTCAATTCGGCAACTTAGTAAATCTTCTAAACCTCAAGAAATGGACTTTATTCCTAAATGATACTCGCATTCATGAAAATGTTCTTGATAAGTTTGGAAATCAAATGGTTCACGGCTTTCGATGTTTCAGATACGCAAGTTGAACTTGTCGGTCGATGGAAGCTTTCACGCTTCGGCAAATTTTGTTCAAGATTTGCATGCGTGTTTGACATGTTGTCCACAAATATTCAACTTTTTATGCCGAACAAAAATTATTTCGCTTGATTATTGTTGAAACCTTTTTATCCAGTATCAAAGTTGACTTTATTTGCGTTCGAAAGTGTTCAAAGCATTGAAACCAACCTGGGACTCTGGGCCTCACGCCGCTCATGAAAAGCAAACAATTCATTGTGTTGTTGATTTCAGGGTCGGCAAGATGTCGTGGCATTTTTCTTATCAGATTTTAAAATCTAACACAAAAGAATAAACAGGCCCGTTTCTTTTTACTGAAGATATAAAAAGTACATATAAAATACTTTCCAATGCATTCTATAAGTATCGTTGTTTTACGCGTGCATGTGACGACATGTGACTAGTCACGTTTTGTTGTCATGTAATCCCGGTGTAATCAAAGAATTCTCACGTCGCTCAGTCGTGAAAAAAATATTCACTACAAAAAGTCTGCAGTTTTCTCAAGTCCTTTCTCAGACGTCTTCATATTCGATTTTTAACATTACTTTGATTCAAGGTTTTCATTTGCAATGGAAGGAATTAATCTACTAGGGCGAGTTTCATTTCAAAAGCTATAAAGTTGAAGGCCGTTCGCTCACACACAAACATGCAAATTCAATGCGTTCTGTGTGACTTTTGAGGAAAAATTATCCGGGATTAAATTGCAGTTTTTCGCAAGTGCTTTTACTGGCGTCTTAATCTTAGGTTTTTGGGATTTCTGTTATTCACGTTTTGCATTTGTAATGCAATAAATAAATTCAAGCGACGCGACAAGTTTCGATTCAAGATCGAGCTTTCCCGAGTTCGCTCGCTCGAGCACGCACACAACATCCAATTCAATTCACTGTCTGTGTGAAGTTGTCTTGATTTTGAATTTTTGAGAGTAGTTTCATTTACGTTTTGCATTTGTGATGACAGTGATAAAGTCTAGCGTGGCGTCAACTTTCGATTCAAAATGCTTTCTCGAGTTTGTTGACTTCGTTCGCACGCACACAATATGCAAATTCAATGCGCTGTCTGTGCGAAGTCAAAACAACCCGTGAAGATCTTGCAGTTTAACGCAAGTGCTTTCACTGTTGTCTTGATTTTTAATTTTTGAGACTGCTTTCATATACGTTTTGCATTTGTGATGGCAGTGATAAAGTCTAGCGAGGCGACAACTTTCGATTCAAAAGCTTTCTTCGTTCCGATCGTTGCAAACAAAACGGTGATCTTTTGGCTCTGACAAAGTCTTCGAACTCAGGTTGACTAACCAGTGAAAAACACTCGCGAGAGATTAATCGTTATCTCGCAACATAACTGCTCCTAATTTATTCCAAAATATCCGCTTCAATGATTCTCTCGTCTCTCGAGACGAGACACTCGTCTCTCGAGACGAGAGTCTCGTCTCGAGAGAAACGAGACGAGAGGTGGTAACTTACTTTTGAGCGGTACTGTACTGTTCCTGACACTGTAGCTGTCAAACCTAGGTGGCCTCCCCTATAAGCCTGGTGGTTTCTTGGAGGTCTCTTTGCCCTATGTGTGTCTTTGATTCTCAATAATTATTCTTGTCTTTTTATTGGAGATAAACTAATGATGATGATGATGATGATGAACCGTTCATTCAGCACTCACAAACTTATATTCATGGTGTCTCATGCTTTTTTATATTCCTGAAATGCAGAGGCCAAGGAACAGTGAACTTAAAACTGCCCGCAATACCTTTCGGGATTGTTATAGTTATGTGCTTTTTTTTCCAAAAACCTTTCTCAAAACAGCTATAAGTATGTGGTTTATGCATATGTAAGCAGTTGATTGTAATTAGGCTATACTTGAATTATTCTAAACAAAAAAATTGCTTGAAATCAATTTCAATAATTATTATCGACCCTAAGTTCATCTCACAGTAAAACTTAGCACATTGGTCAGTGATACTGAAAGATGGGAATATGAGGTATTTTGGAGAATAGGGTGCATATAACACATAGGCTCACAATGTGTGCTTGTGTGGGCTTCTATTTATTTACTTTTATCCTTCTTAAGTGGTTGCGGCATAGTACGTGAAATGCTACTGTATGGTAAATGTGTTTGCTAATTTCGTGAACATTATTTTTCAACTTAAACTAAAAGGCTAATTGGCCTTGATAAATTTACCCAAACCAAACTTAAGGTGTCAATATACCCCCAATTCGACCATTTTTAAGAAAAATATATCTTGTTATTTTTACATGGAAAAAGTTATGAAGGAAAAACAACTTTTGCCATTAATTATCTGTTAGTAATAACTGTCAAACTAGAGCGATTTTCCTCGGATCGTGAAACAGTTACTGTACAAGTATGTACTGTTACACCAAATTAGATGATGCTAGTCAAGGGACGGCTGAGGTCTATTAGCTTCCATTCCCAAAAGGAGATTAGTCTAAATCAAAACACAAGAAAAACAACACAAAATGGACAAGCACAAATATACAGTGAATGTGTGGTTTATTTTTCCTTTATTACTGATTCTCGAGTCATGTTATGACAGCGGAAATGCACATGTATATGATACTTGTTGCGACATTAATTTTTACCACCTCGCGTATTTTTTTGGAAAATTCCTCCACAGAAGTTACAAAAACTGCCTTGTTGGTCAGTGGAAATACTTTTAAAGCAGTAAGGACACTCACGGGGGTTTGCATGCTGCATGGTCGAGAGTTGTTGCGAATATCTATTCTCTTCCATACTTCTGAAAACATTTACATTTGTTGCACTTTTCTCTGGCTTATGAAAAGAATAATAAATTAAAATTAGCTTTTGCTGCATCGTTTTCTTCGACAGTCTTGATAATATCTCTCAATGCTGCTGTTTCAACTGGCATGCTCGCCAGTTGCTTGATTCTTTCTCATGGCAACAATTCCATACAGTCAGCGGTTGTTATTGCTGACGCTTATATTGTCAGCGACTCTCCCTGCGGGCGCGTAAATTGTCAGCGATAAGCACGGCGGGCTCATATTTTAAACCAAAACAAAATGGACGATCAAAGGTGAAAAAGGGCTTCGAAAGGTTATTATAAGCAGCTTTCCCTCGTAACAAGCAAGTTCTTAGAGCCGTCAAAGAAAAAGAGAAAAGCCTCTACCTCTCAGATCATGTATAAAGTGGAAAGAATAATTTCGAGGCGAACTGTGGATGGCAAGGTGAGTTGAATCTCTTGTAATTTTGTAGTCCGGCTGAATAAAATTAAGCTTGATGAGTTCGGTTTAACAATGTACTGTATTTTCTTCTCTTAGAACGAGTATCTCATTAAATGGGAAGGGTACAGTTACTCTTCCTGTAACTGGGAAGAAGAGGATAACCTCACAACCGATCTTGTGCGGTAAGTAAATCAATCTATGAATGAGTGAATGAATTGTTCCTTTATTAACCCCATCATTTAAAAGAGAAATTATACAAAAACGAAAAAAAAAAATTGGTAACAAATGATAAAACTATAATGGTAAAAGTGCTAAAGTATTTAAAAATATCTCCATATAATATTTATATACAGCATATACACATGTGTGTGTCTAGAGATAGGTACAGTGAGCTATTGATATATACATATAAGCTTACACTGCAATGTTTCTATTTAGGACATTTCAAAGACCACTTATTTTACAAGACCGGTTACAGGAAAACGTCGACCGGCTCCTCCTGGCCATCACAACAAAACTGAAGAGCAAAGCAAGGGGGCCAACAGTTTTGCATTTTCATCATGACTGCTACCGTTATTTATTTTACAACAAAGGGAGAGCAAGCAAGGATGGGAAGGCAACCATGCTGGAAAATAATGATTTTGCTTTATGTCATTTTCATGACTTGTGGGATCAGTGTGTGGACAAAAATGGTGATGGTGTCAGGATCAAATTTCCTGTAAAAGTGCACCTGACTTTGGGTTGGTCACCCAAAATTTATGGGGTTCAAGGTGGCACTGTTGTGACACAGCCAAGGATGCCTGTTGAGAAGCTTATGATTGATTTTGTGCGCCAACCATTTTCTATCCTCAATGCTTGAGGGCTTCATGTGTGGACCTTTTACAGTCGTGCCAAGGGAAGCGTACCCCCCTAGAGTACATTAATGAATTGATTATTTGAAATTTGAATCTGTTAGTCAATTTCAATAATGCATTCAATCATAGGTTATTGTTCAAGGAAAATGTAATATTTTGTATGTAACAAAATCAGTCATCTTCAGTGGTGCTTCTCAGTAACTGTATCAGTTCTTGTTTTGACTTCTTAGAAATTCCTTTAATTCCTTTGCGTTTCAGTTCTTCCTTTAATTGAGGGACTGTCATCTTTGTAAAGTCAATCAGATTTAAATTAACACGAACTGGTACTGGTACTGGTGGTGATGACTGTGTAGTTTCTTCAGATTCTGGAGGCGTAGTTTTCTTTCTTTTTGCAAATATTGCATCTTCCCAGTACTCAGCTTTGTGCCTTTTATAGGCTCTGGGCTTCCGCTCCCTTTCTCTCAACTGCCATTGCCTTGATTCATGCCTGAGAACATCCCCGACAGAGTCCCACTTATTTGATTTTCTTAACACAATAGATCTTGCAACATCATTGTTTCTTTCAACTCCCTGCCCTGTGAACATCTTCACATTTTTGTGCAATGTGAAGAACCATGGAATGTGTGCGACCATTATGTGTATATAGGGTGTAACTCTTTTTCGCTCGTAGCCCTCTCGCAGTCCTGCCAGCGAATTGAAATCAATCACCCATTGTTTTGCCTTTGTCCAAAATTCTGTGTCACTTGTGTTTGGTTGCCAATTAATGTTAGTTTTGAAACGCCCCCAGTTCTTTCTATATTATTAGTTAAAGGTATTTTCTAGTGATAATTAATAGCTGTTATTTCCGTTAGTAGAACGTGCTTAAAACTGCATGACGCTTTAGTTAAGAATTTGCCAATTCATGCCTATTCACGGCTAAATTCGCTGTTCAGGAAATGACTTTATGTAGTATACTCGTTTGTGCAACGCCCTAGGCATAATCACATAGCTGTGCATTATAAAAGCGACTCGCAATAACTTTAGTTGCTAGTTATCCAGCAACCGCTACGATCAGAAGATCAGCTACAGGCTACCTTTCTAGAAGACTTTGGTTTTCAGCTATTTTTGTGTGAGCCGTCACCAAAGTAAGTTTGTTGTTTTTATCTTGTTTTCTAGCCGTGATTGCCGAGTGATTAGCCTTTCTTAACGCTAGGTTTTTATCATCACGCTATAATTGCAATTGTCTGATTTTTACCAAATTATTGTTTTCGTGATTTAGATATGTGTAGTGATTAAATCAAGTTCAGTTTTACAATACCTTGTAAGATGTTCTCGGCATCGAATTTTTGCGTTATATTTATAGTTGTTAATTTATGTTATAAGCCTTTTTTTGGAGACACTTTTCAAGTATCTATTATTGAATTATCACGCTCGTTAAATCCATATGTAGCTTAATAATATGTCTAAGCAATACTTTATTTAACTATCGTATTTCAGTTCGAACCTGCTGTTACTACTACTATTGCTACGTCTATTGCTACCACCGCTACTACGAACTTTGCTTCGTTGCTACTAGTAGTTACAAGTCTACAAATCGTTATTTTTGGAACTGTTTTACAATAAGCTATCTCCTGTCGTCACCGTCGCTACCCGTGTAATTCTTGAACTTTGAACTGTGATTAAATGTGTTTGTTAATCATGCTATCAAGTGGGGTTCGAATCGTCTATCGTCTCGTACCGCGCTATTCCTGTAATTGCTAGGTTTTCTGAGTAATACGCAACCTTGGAATCTTGGCAGTTACACTTAAGTGTTTGTATAGTGCTGCGAAATCCTCCCATATTTTTGTGACCTTACTGGCAGTTTCAGGTCTCAAAAAGTCTTTCATTTTTTCTGGAAGACGGTTTAACAATAGCTTCTTGTCATTTCCCATGAGGCTTGTCCAATCATGCACCTTTGCCATCAGCATTTTTTTCTTCCACACATCAAAAGAAACTCCACAAGACCTTATGCTATTTATTAGCATGTTTAGGTGTGACTGTTGCTTATTTTTGTTCTCCATGTTTTCTTCTATATCCCAATCAATTGCTTCTATTACAAGATTAGAGGTTAAAACGTCAGTAACTCGTAATAGAAGGTGAAGTTCGTCAACAATTATGTGATCCAAGTCAATGTTAAGGAGTGGATCCTCACAGCAACCATAGTTATCCTTTGATTTTTTTGACATTTCTTTAATTTCCTGTAAGCACCTGGCATGGGGCTTAGAATTATAGTAAGTGTAATGTTTATCCATTTTCCATCGATCATCTTTTTTGAATTTTGCACCATGCGCAAGCATAGTTTGATGTTGCTCCATTTAAACCTAGCACGATCAGAATGTATTTATAATCCCCACCAAGGAAAAATTCTGTTTCAAGTTCATGGGCATTAACTGTGATTTTGGCATCAGAAATCATACTGTTGATTTCGTCAAATACTTCCGAATGACTCTTTTAAAGAGCTATAGTCTTCTTTTCCATTAAGGATTGCCAACGTCCTGTTTCCTTTTGCTGTCATTACGTCCTCACCAGTTTGTAAAATTGAAAATGACAGCAAGACAAAGTTAGAATTCCGAGTCATGCGTGCCCCATCTCCATTGATCTTGATCTGTATTTTTTCTGTCGTGGGGTTTTCTCTGAGGTAATCCTCAACATGCTCTTTTATAACGTCTTCCACCGAACTAACTTTGGAGCCAGGTGTCGTGCCTGGTAGACGCTCAATATGGCAAATCTTATTTAATTCAGATTTGCACTGCTGAATTAAATAGGCTTTTGGGAGACCATCTGTGACCATAGACAGTTCATGAAAGAATGACTCCCCTACACAAAATTTGTCAAGGAGAAAGAGTATTTCCTCTATTTGCTTTTTGTTCTCTTCAGAAAGTGTATTGTACTTTAAGGTTTTTTCCTGCTCTTGAGGTGCTGGCAATAAATCAGAGTCTGAAGGCAAATTTGATTTCATGTTTATGGTGTGCTTTACACCTGTGTCACTCTCCCTTACTAAAATGCTTTCAATATTCAAGCCAAAGGATTTGCTGAACCAAAGTGCAATTTCAGCCCTTGACTTAAAATGTTTCAATGTTCTCCCTTCGTTTTGACAGCAATAAACTGGTTTCCCCTTGTATTCAGCTTGAATTCCAGATAATTTCTCTAGAGTTGCCACACAGTTTTCAAGTTCCTTGTTTGTATTTTGTAAGTGGCTGACAGCTTTATTCCCTCTCATTAATAATCTGAGTCATTTGTTGCCATAAGTCTTTCTTTTCCTGTTCAATGTCCTTGTACTTCCTT
Source organism: Meandrina meandrites (assembly GCA_963693305.1). Lineage (NCBI taxonomy): Eukaryota > Metazoa > Cnidaria > Anthozoa > Scleractinia > Meandrinidae > Meandrina > Meandrina meandrites. The sequence goes on along the minus strand of OY855905.1, from coordinate 19,043,628 downwards.
TTCCATTCATCAGCTTCCCTCTGCAGTCTCATCATTTCACTTTGTATCTCCTGTGAAGATTTTATTTGCTCTTCAAAGATATGGAATTTCCTCACCTTGCCATCCAAGGCTCCCTTTGCTCTCCCTCCAGTTGTCTTATAGAGGTTTGCTACAGAGCCAGCAATTTTTGACAAATTTTGATTAATTTCCTGCCTTGCCTTTATCATCGGTGAAGCAAAATGCATTGCCATTGATTGCTCCTTCCAGAAAAAGTACATAGTCAATTCCAAGTACTGTACATCCAGAAGCAGAAGCTGAAACTTGTACCTCTAGTGCATTTAAGGTTTTTTCTGAGATAAATTTGTGCCATTCTTTTAGCAAGGGATAGGGAATTTCACAGGCGAATATTGGTTTTCTTTCTAGGATTTTTGATGCGTAGCGTAACTCCGGTTCACTGATGACGACCTGTTTTGCATATTCAAGAGCACAGCATCTTGGCGCGTCAGACATTTTGAATTCTAATTTACCGCCAAAAGTAGATCATAAAGAGGCCACAAAGTCAGAAAGGAGAGGCCACAAAGTCAGAAAGGAGAGGCTACCAAGGGTAGAAGAAATATATTTTCAAAATGGAGGACGAAGTGAGGTTTTTTAGAAACACTTTTCTAGCGGATCCAGTAAGTCACGACCGAGATCCTTCCCGATTTGAGAAGGATGGTTTTACTGTATTTTCAAGGATGCTGGGAACAGCGAAGAATGGTTTGTGGATCACAATTTGAGCATCTGAACTGCCCTTGGTGTTCGGGCAATCGATTCAGATTTGTGGACCTCGACAATGTTCAACTGGAAACTCTTCTCGGCGGTTTCAGCATCCTGGCACGTATTTTAAGAAGAAGTATGGCGCCTTTCTCAAGATTGGAAGGACATTTCAAAACTGTTTGGGAACACGCAAATTGTCGAGAATCTGTAAAAAACACTGCTCGAAGGAAACAATATAGACTTTTCTTGGAGACAAGATTTGTGGACCTCGAATAAATATTGTACATAAGAAATAAAAGAAGGATTCCCGAGCAGGTAAGAGCATTTTTGACTGTTTCCTCTGCATTTTTGTACTCCGCGAAATATAATACAAGTCCAAAATGTAACGCGATCTGCATGCGCGGCAGCCATGTTGTTTGAAATTGTTTGCCATGGTGGACTTTGCCGTGGTGGTTTCGGTGAAGCATTTCTTATCATCATCCGGGCCTGTAAGGTTGATGATTCTTAGATTCTCCGCTTCACCTGTTGCATCGTGAGTGTGCTCAACTGCCAGATTGTTAGACGAGTCCAAGATTTCTTGAACGACTGCATCCATATCCCCTTGTGCTCGAGTAGGAAGGGAGGCTAATTTTACCTCATTTGCGAATGGCAAGACCTTTTTCAAGTTTTCCAACTTCTGAGTAAAGTGCTGCTGAGTCGGAACAACTGGCGAAGGGGACGGATGTGCTTGAGCCGTTGGGGAGAAAGTTGTGAATGTCGCAGTGCTTGACACGCCAAGGTGTCACTCTCATCTGGGCTGTCTTTGGTGCAAGTGAATTGGCGTTTTCAACACGGTCACCAGGTTGATGTCTTTCACTGTGGCGGCGATTTCTTGTGAATACGAGTTAATGCTGTTGTATAGGTGCCAGTGTTATTTAGCAGAAATTGTAATTAAATTACAATATTTTTCAGTTTTATGCTAGGGAAATATTTACATGCCGTTTACTCATTTCTTTTACTGAGGGAACACTGGGGTTCTCCAAAACTGTGCCGTAAAACCGCAAGATATCCACTCAAATACTGAAAACCTAACCTGCGATTCATGCTCCTTACATTCTCTTACAGGATTTTTCACTTGGCCACAAAAAGACAGAGAGTAAATGAGAACGCGAAATAATTCGCCTGATCACAGGTTACCGAAAACTGAAACTTGCGCAAAATTCCTTCTCTTACTAACATTGTAAGGAAAGTTCCCTCACCGAAATATTGTACAAAATTAGACATTTTACGGAACACACCTGCTCGAAATGCTAAAATAACGCGTACCGTCGTACTGCATGAAACTGGAATCCCGCAGTTGTGAATCGAAAATACCATAATCCCGCAACCCCCCTCCTCCAATGTCCCCCTCCGTTACAAAGCTTGAATTTGTATTGGTACCGGAGTAAAATAGTGACAAGGTCCTCTAGAAGATCAAAATTCCCCTTGAAATACTCAATGCCTTAATTTGAAGTTGGGATAGTTAGTCGTTGTAAACATGTTTACCTTTCCTTTGCTTTGACTTTGGCTTGCTTTTCTCCATTGCCTTCTGTCCTGCTTCAGAATTTGCCACCTTCAGAGCAAACATAGGTTCACTGTCCAGTTGAGCAGTCATTTCTGGAAACCATACAGCTTGGTGGTCTTCTGCTTTCTTTGCTGTGCAGGACTGCGTCAGGTTAGTGCGCCAGCATTTTCCCTTGTCTTCATTTGAATGACGATCTGTCATTTGAAGTGCAAGGAGGTGCTCGTGACTTGCACATTTAGGGCAGGAACAGTTTGCATAAGGACAATTTCTTTGATGTCCTTTTAGCAGCTTGACTTGGCCATGTAGCAAATTTACCACATGTCCTCACATACTAAAGCAAATATGTGTGGTACACATGGTGCGACTTAATACAAACTGTTCAAAATCCCCAACGTGTAATCTTCACAATAAATTTTATTTGCATCTACGATATATTGCATGTGCAACACAAGTTTCATTGTCTTTTTTAATTGGCCATGTTCTAAACGAGCAGGGGACTGGGTATGAATATTTAAAATCGATTGAACTGAAAAATTGGGCCCGCCATCCGAAAGAGCATCCAAACGTTAGTAAGTTTACCAAATTTGGTTACGGGCGTCCCTCCAATCCATATGGTTTGGAGAGACAGGCGTCCCTCCAATCCATACTGAGCTCTCTTATTTTAGCGATTTTGAAAAGTGTACCATGCCTTTGTGTTTTAACCAATAACTCTCAAATTTGGTAAACTTACTAATGTTTGGATGCTCTTTCAGATGACGGGCTCTATTTTTCAGTTCAATCGATTTTTAATGTTTGTACCCAGTCCCCTGCTCATTTAGAACATGGCCAATTGCCTCTAGCTCCCTCCATTGTTTGCTCTATACATTCACAAATAAATTCGAGTATTTGTTTTTAGAATGTCGTGCTGTATAAACCAGAACCACGGTTGCTACCGTTTTGGAAGTTCTTACCCGACACAAAAAAGACTTCAGATCATTGTGACGTTTCTGGAAACGTTGTCCATAGCTAACACGTCAAGAATTTGTCGGGTTTCCTACAATTGTGTAGACCAATATGTGCGATTATTTCAACAAAGGGCAACATTGATACCTTCGGTATGCAATAATGTGCGTCCAAGACAAATGACATGGTGGAAGGCAGCATATCTTGAAGCTCTTGTCAGAATGTACCCCACTCTCTACCTTCGTGAGCTGCAACGGATACTTGCGAGCGATTTCCATCTGGCTCCCGGTGATGTTCCATTTAGAGCATCAACAGCGAAACTGTTCATAAGGCTTTGGTCTTTGGACAAGCAAAAGCAATTTCTTGTTTCACCCCTGGTTTCTTGAAAGAAAATGCCATGCTGGCAATTGTGAGCGCATTTCAACAAATCAGCCCTTTAAACGCAAGACACTTTTACCAACAATCTTGGAGAGTGCTTCTGTACAACAAAGTGTCGAAAGCAACGAACTCAAGCAGGCGGGATCAGTAATTATTATTTTATTAACATAATCCTGAACAGTTCTGAATTACAATAAACTTGAGTTTTTAGACAAAAGGGTTTGTTGTCATGAATAGACCAAGTCATTAGACCCTATTGATAGACTAGACTAGTCTGATCTAAAGATTAGACTAGACGAATACACTTTAATAGATACTATTATACACTTAATACTAGAAACTGTTTCATGGTCCGACGAAAATCGCTCTAACATTAAAAGTCATGTGACATGAGTGCATTGTGCTTCTTTATACTTGTGGGTTATTATCACATGTTCTTGTTCAATCTTTGAGAAGTTGCTTTAAGTGTTTTTGTGCAAAAATGTTCCTTATGGTATCTGTTTGAATGGCTGAGGACATGGCAAGCAAGCAAGCTTTGGCCACATTTGCTTGAATTCTTTGAGTGTGAAATATCGAACCAGCCAACTGTGGCCCCACATACCATACATGCACCCAAGGTCATCAGTTTCAGATGTGCGGGGATTTTCTGAGCGCACAGCAAGCTGGCAAGCTTTGGCCACTTTTGCTTGAATTCTTTGTGTGAAATATGGAACCAGCCAACTGTGGCACATACATGTACCTTACAGGCACTCAAGGTCATCAGTTTCAGATGTGCGGGGATTTTCTGAGCGCACAGCAAGCTGGCAAGCTTTGGCCACTTTTGCTTGAATTCTTTGTGTGAAATATGGAACCAGCCAACTGTAGCCCCACATACCTTACATGCACTCAAGGTCATCAGTTTCAGATGTGCGGGGTTTTTCTGAGCGCACAGCAAGCTAGCAAGCTTTGGCCACTTTTGCTTGAATTCTTTGAGTGTGAAATATCAAAATACTGAGTTTTTCCCTTTTACCGTAAATTCTACATGTCAACTTTATTGTAAGAATAAAATATTCTTTCAAAATAAAAATACTTAACTGTAACAGTTCTACTAACATTATAAAAAACTGTTTTTATATCTCTTGTGAAAAAATGGTTAAATGTTTCTACCATACTGAAAAAACACTTAAATTGCAACATTGTTATTAACCATGCAAAATGATTGTTATGAAAGTGCTTTATAATCTGTTGTTGGGATGTGAAAATGGCAACAAATCATAAAAAAATGTTTGTAATTTAAATAAGAAAATACTTGTAACTGGTGCATTTATGTTTGATGTATTGTTAGCCAAATATGCTACAAAATGTGATATACAATGTCATGTATAATTTAACTGAAACATTTCACATTAATTTTAACTGAAACAATCCCCTACAACATTAAACTGCAACATTCTTTCTGACATTATAGATTGATTAATATGAAAATGTTATTGTAATTATCTCTTGCTGTCATATGATAATGGCAACATAGTCATTTATATTTTTTTAATTTAGGTAAGGAAACATTTTATGTCTGATTAACCTTAGCCAAAATGATACAAAATGTAATATATAATTGAACTGGAACAATTTAATTTAAAGAAGTTGGTACATGTTCAACTAAGAAAAACTGCAGTGTTTAAGTAGTGGCAAGGTTTCTTTGTCCACTGTCATAATATTTTGGTTGCCTTATGTAGTTGGACTTATTTTAAGTCATTGTTATTGTCATAATGTGTGAGGATTTGCTTCACAATCTTTCCATTTTGATTCAATCAACGTTCTCTTGGGTGAAAAGTTTCTAAAGTATATCAGTGTCTTCCTTATAGTTGAAAATGTCCTCTTTGAGGAATGCTGAGATGACCTTTGGCAAGGCGGGTACTTAACTTAATTTCAATGTCCAAGGTCATGCTTATTTCCAGGAAGAAATTTTTACAGCTGTGGCATTTACCGATCTTGGACCTGGGTGTTTTGTTTACTCTTTCCCTGCAATCTTTTGTGTTGCAGGGCAGGATGATATTAAGACCAACATTAACAATTTCAGGACAACAAACCCCAATTTATGACTTTGTTTTCATTTTGAGTGTCAACATCTTGCCTCTCTGCTTCTGTTACTATGGTTCTTTTGGATGTTAAAAACACTTTCCATAAAAGTATTGCAATCTGCATTCAGTAAGTGTGTAAAAGTTTCCATCCTGAATGGTACTGATAGTGTTGCGCAGTGTTTTCGAAGTACTGTGGATTCTCGGCTTCTTCTTTGCTGTCCTTTGGTAATAAAACTTTAGACTGGATTTTCGTTCATCAAGTTTAAAACACTGTTGACTCACTCCCTTAATCCACACTCCTAGATCCACAACTCACAGTGATTAGTAATGTAATGTTTTGGAATTGTAATCTTACCTGGTAACAGTGGTGTTCTTTAATCTTTGGCAAACTGCGATCTTACTTTGCTGTAGAACTTACAGTAGCTAGCAACTTGATCAGCCTAGTGAAACAACTTATACGTGTGAACATAAATGTATACATTTTCCCGATACCAATCCATCCATTGTTCATAAAGTTGAATGGAACCAAGTGTTCTACAGTTCGTACTGGTCATAAGGCCAGAAAAATCCAGAGATAACTTAAACTAAGATAAGAATAGTATAACATCATAAATGCTAGCGAGTAAAGGTAATGATTAGGTGGTTGCTTGAATCTTGTGTGAAAGGGATAACAAAGTTCCTTATTCTCCAAATGCCAACCAAATCAAAATCTCGACATATAGCTCGGATATTTTTTATTGAATCTTTGTTAGACGGGTTTCCTCCATTGCAGTCAAGATCGGAATATAGCGTGACAGTAAAGTCTCCTCCAATAATGATCTTATTCTCTTTATTGACAACAAAGTTTCCGATAGCCTTGTTCAAATTGTCCAAAAATCTGCATTCTTGTACCTTGTTAGGTGCGTAAATATTTACAAACAAAAAATATGAACTTAACACGTCAGCTGCCATTATAATGTAGCGTCTGTCATTATCTGCCTCAACAGATTTTAATTTGAAATCTAAATCACTTCTTACTACAATATTGGACAAAACTAGTTGAAACTTACGAATTTCATGCATTTTTCACAAATGTCCCGACTTGCAAGTTGGTTAACCCTTAACATACCATGGGTATGTTATTTTTTTGGGTAAAAACTGAGAGATGTTAACAAAACCAGTTGTAGATTAGTTTCTTTTTATTAAAGCCCCATATAACCATATATATTTATAATCAGTATAAAATTATCTTTCAATCTGTTTAACTTATTATGGGATACGATCGATGTGATGACGTCACGACATACATAATTAGCATAATTATTAGAAATTTTAAGCAGAATTTACTGAAAGAATCCTGTAACAAAGATATTTTCGATTAATGGCTTTTTTTCAATCAATTCATGACCCAAAAACATTGAAAATATCATTTTAAGTAATCACACCATTCCAATGCACAGAAAGTTGAGCCCTTAAGGTTATTACAAGTGAATAAATTATCTTGTAAGTAACAAAATCTTAGTATATAATCTTTGAGAAAGCCTTTGAGCAAATCACTTCCATTATCTCATAGATCACTTTGCCTAAGTAATTTTACTTTTACCAACATGTTAGTGTCTTTTCATGTTCAATTTTGAAGAACTCTTCCTCTTCCCCTGGCTCGAGGCCTCCCCCTTGCTTCTTTCAGACGTCTGGGACCTTCGCGATCTTCATCATTGAAGTAGTAGTCTCTTAGTGTGTGGTATCTCAGAAAGCAAGGCTCCAGGCACATGCGTACTCCACACACTGCACAGCTATAAAAAGTATCTACACGCTGTAGGTGAACCTTGCATGTAGATCTTTTGTCATTGCTCACAAGGTGGTGAAAGTGTTCTTGTCGATTGAAACGGATCTCAGGAGTGGGTGGTGTCTGCATCTGAGTGTCCTTCCTGAAGGAGTTCCCATCAAGCAAGTCAATTATCAATGACTTTCTGAAGTCTAGGGCAGTTCTGGTGGCATGATTTGGGGATTTGTTTTCTAAAATGTGTGCATTTGACACACACACTTCAATGAGGTAGAAAAAAATCTTGTAATACCACACAGAACCTCTCATTAGCCTTGCATAAGAGCTAACGCGCTGATCTGAAACATCAACACCTCCCATGTAAGCATTATACAAGCTAATCACACCAGGACGTACAAAGTTTTGCTTCACCCAGTGACCATTTACTTTCAAACATCTTTCTACAACACCAGCATCATCTTTACTTGTTGGGACAGTGCCTAAGACACTGACAGCTTTTCTGTCACGCCATGTCACGTAAGTCAAAGTATCTTTCTGTCTGTAAAGGGACTGTCCTCTTTTTAGACTTTTGACCTCTTTTGCCTTCAGATCACAAATGTCTTTGGGTAGGCCCAGCCTGTTAGACCTTACAGTGCCACAAGCTAGAGTTTTTCTTCCCTCTAGTTCCTCGAACAAACCCACAGAAGTGTAATAATTATCCATAAACACGTAGTAGCCTTTATCAAGGAAAGGTTCCATCAATGACATAACAGCCCTTTTCCCAAGATCTTTCTGGACTACATTGGCTTCCTTTCCAGTGTATGCCTTGCTCCCCAGAACATAGCCACTGGTTGATTCGGCAAGTGTAAATGCCTTGATTCCAAACCTGCCAGGTTTTATGGGGATGAATTGCCTAAAATGAACCTTCCCCTTGAACTTAATCAAGGTTTCATCGACAGCAAGTTGCCGCTCAGGTTTGTAAACTGCTCTGAACCTGGGTATAATCAAATCCAGCAGAGGCTGAATTTTGTACAGCTTGTTGAAATTTGGTGAATCAGGCCCGGGAGCTAAGGAGTTATCAACAAAGTGAAGGTAGCGCAGAATCTGAAGAAATCTTGTTCTCGACATGGTCGAACCAAAGAACGGGGTGGACATTATGGGGTCAGTACTCCAGTAGGAAGGCAGATTTGGCTTATTGATAATTCCCATACACAAATAAATTGCAACCCAACCTTTCATTTCATCCACAGTCACCGGATACCATGCTGACTTTTCTGTAGCTCCTCGTTTCTGATTTGCATTAGATTAGTCTGTCTAGCTAACAAATTCCATACCTCAGCGGTGAAGAACAGATCAAAAAAAGCCTGGCTTGATGTCTAATGTTCACATTTGCTGCCAATCCCACGAGTTCATTGAAGTCAATATCGTCCCTTCTTGCTATTTCTTCGCTCCATGCCCATTCTTCCTCCTCTGTGTCTCCATCTTCTTCACTTTCTGATTCTTCTGACTCCTCTTCACTAGTTTCTGCCAAATCATCGGAACTAATCTCTTCTTCTGACTCAGGATGCTCCAAAACACTGATACAAGCTAAAGGTAAATTCTCTTCATCGATAAATTGGATTTCCACGTCGTTTTCACCGCTTCCAGGCGCCGAATGTGCTTCAGGAGATCGTGGACACGCCGCCATTTTTAAAAAGCCGTACACAATACGCACTCAAGAATTGAAATTTTCAAAACGTTTAATAAAAACTATCGAAGCGGCCATTTTTCTTTACTGCCTCAAAATATACTTCATGTAAAGTGATTTGGAATATAACACCAGTCCCCAAGCCCCAGTAATTCACCACAATTGCTCGTTAAAATGACGTCGTATATTTCTACGCATATATGCGTAGTTGGTACGTTAAGGGTTAAAATATCTTATCCCCCTACTCAATGTTGTTTCTTGAGGTTTGCTGTTCGACAGGCTTTGTTTTAAAAACACTAAAGCATTAACAACATTGAAATAGGGAAAAAATACAAGTCTAAAGCGCCAAAACAATTTACCTTACTTTTTAAATGTTTCATTGCATTTGAATTAACTGTCCATCAATATATAGCTTCTCTGGTTCCTATTTATCGAAAGAGGCGACTTTTTCTTCTTCTCTTGCCTTTTTAAGTTTTGGCCTTTGCTTTTTACGGCGTTCTTGAATTTCCTTGGGTAGATCTGTGTACCCTCTGACTTCTGTATCTCCTTTGAGCTCTAGTGCTTTTTTGAATACTCTTTCCTGGTCAGGGAATCTCAGAAAACCACAATGATCAGTCTGTTTACTCTGACTTTTTTCTTACCAATGCAGTGAACACATTGGAATTCCATGTCTCTAGCGTTTTCGATTTCAAGCTCTATCTCGATGTATTGCTGGCGTTTTCTGTGTCAGTGGATTCAGGAATACCGAGCAAACGTAGATCGTCTCTTCTATTATAAACCTCCTGATACAGACAGCGATCGTTAGCGGCCTTGATTTCTTTCTCGTCATTCATTGGTAGAAATGCTATTGCAAACTTCCCCTTATGATTGCCACAGTGGACAGCCTGCATAATTCCAGCTCATGCTGGCACACAGCAGGGATGTCTTCCAAAGTATGTCCAAGTTCGCTGAGGGATCTACTGCTTTTGCAACCACCACTTAAAATATCATGCAATTTTGGGGTAACAATGTTCTTTATTAACCATGTAAATGCCCTCAGGAGGGAGGGAGGGTAACAAAATTACAGCTACTTGAATTGTAATCCATGCAAAAGCTTGATAAATGAAACTGACACGCATTAATACTATACATTGTAGATTCCTTCCATAACATAATTTCCTTTCCCAAAGATAACACCGGAATTTTAAACTATGGTAAACAAAGTTTATCTACCACTTAAAATATCACACAATTTTGGGGTAACAATGGGCTTTATTAACCAATAGGGTGGTCTGTGGAAGATTTGTTGGCCCTTGCTCCAGTGAGTGAGGTATTGTTTGAAAAGGAGGTTCCTTGATGTTTCTTCAGGAATCTCGCATGCAAATGTTGGGAGTCACTGTCCCAGCAAAACCCCTGGTGGTGGTGCAGTTTGCGGTACTCCTTGTCCCGGAGAACAACAGACTGCCACATGTGCTCCTCGATTGGCTCTGACACCTTAACTATGTAGGCAAGGTAGTCTTGGATCGCTCTGACATTCATGTTCCAGCACTGGAGAAGTACGTCTAGGATCTTAACGCTAGCGCTCATCTGCTGCGTGAGCATGATGGTTTTCAAGGGTCGGTGTTTTCTTTTTGAATGCTTGCACAATCACTTGAGCCCTGCCACTGGAACCTATCCTTGTTCTTCCGGCTCAGTGGAACCTGAGTACACTTCCACAAAATCGGGCATGAGAAGGGGTTTCTCTTCCTTACCTGCGCTTGGTTTACCGAGGTACACATGCGGATTTAAGTCAACTCTAGTCGTATCTCCCTGCACCTGATTAGCCAGTGGGATAGTTGAATGGAAGCTAGGAGGCAAGTCATCAAGGCCACCACAACTGCAGAGGGCAACTAAGCCACCTTCATTGTCCAACTTCTCGCTCGTCAAGGCCTTGGTCCTTTGTGAGGCTGAACTGGTGTTTTCATTCCATTTACAGTTAGTTTGGCCTTTTGTCAAGCCAAGCTTGGCAATGTTTGTGGACAATAGTTTTACTGCTTCAGCAACATCGAGGTCTTTGTCCTTCAAGGTAGAAGCTATCTTGGGGGTCAACCCATTTGACTCGCCCCACTGAAAAAATTTAAACTCAACTGTGATTTTAGCAAGATCATTTGTAATTATAGTAAAAGTTTTAGTGAAATTACAGCTGCTTGTAACGCATGCAAACACTCAATCAATGAAACTGACTCACATTCACACTATACGTTGTAGATTCCTCGCATTACATTATTTCCTATCGCAAAGATAATGCCAGAATTTTAAACTATGATAAACAAAGTTAATCTACCACGTTATTGTACTTCCACTTGTTATTGCCTTGGCTCAGATGGAGGATGCATTTCAAGTTTTCCTGTTGCTGAGATGTCTTGAGGATTAATCTTTGATATCGGGACACATCTTTTTTGGTTAGTGCCAGGAATGGTACAAACCGTGCCCATGATTAAAGGTGTTGTTACTTTTAAGGGTTCCAAGATTATGGTCCACATTGTCAGCTTAATCCTGAACAAATTCTCTGTCATAATCTGATATGTCATTTCCCTGGTCCAATGCAGCATTCTGGTTAAGCAGCTTTACCTCTTGATACAAAGAACAGAAGCCATGGCGATGCAGGGTGTCTGTTAGAAATGATGCAAAGTTGTGATGGAGCTGCACTGCTAAACCAACCTGTAAAGGTGCAAGAATCACCCGAGGTTGTGCTGCCTGGGTAATAGCCTGTCCAATTGACACTAACTTCACATTATCTTTACCAACCAGAATACTCTCTAGAAACGTCTTTAGCATGGCAGGCAGGAAGTTAGCGTATTTCTGTTTTGATCAAAGGGTAGACTTCATGAGATGTTTTGAAGCAATTTGATGTCATTCTTGATCAACCTTGAAACAGTTCTGATTATACTCAATTTTTCCGTTTCCACATCAACTTTTTTTTTGTGTAAAACTCATGGAGAATAGCTGTTGCGGTACTTCTGAATGTTACAACATTTTGCTTTCCATTGATCTCGATTATAATGATCTGATAACTAAAGTATTCCTGTAGCCTTGCCTTCATGTGGGTGTGGCTATATGTGGCCGTGGTTGAGTCACCAAGATACTCCTCCATTTTTTTAAACTAGATTATTTGTTCCTTATCGTTTTTCTTGAGAAACGTCATCACTTTGAGAGAAGCTTCATTTTTGTCTTTGTCTTGTAGGCAACCAATTTTTCTTTTCTTGTGATCAGCATGACCTGAAATAATATTGATGGTGCATGCCTGATGATACACACTGGCGAACATGTAATATTCTGGCCTGTAACACTCCAGCCCATGTCTCTAGCACAGTTTCTCTCTTTTTTGAGGGTTGTCACTCGGAACACATGTCTTGGCCTTCTCTTTTGTTCCTCAAAATCAATTTCTGTACTGCAACAGTCAGTTTTAAAGCTAAAGAATTGTTCAGTCTTGTGATCCAATGAAGGGGGATAACTTGTTGTTTCTGAGCTTGCACTTTCCTGTTTAGCTTGGGGAATGTTACTTGGGTGGCAGTATGCAGAGTGGCATGTCTTGTGAACCTTTTGGCTGGGAACGGTTTGGATGGTGTCATTGCCCTTTGCGCTTGCATGGTTTATATCCTCATTTTCCTTCTGACAGAGAGATACAATGTCGTCATCAAGCGATTCTTGGCAAATCGCTCAACTTATTTCATTGATCTAGGAATCTTGCTTGTCTAAAAATTACTAGAATACAAATTAGATTGTGCCAAATGCGTAATATAATCACAGACGTCCTGTGTTTCACCCAAAAATCTCAGAAATTGGGTTTAAAATCTTTCAGAAACATATCTTTCTTTAAAACTTGAAGAAGGAATAATATTGTTTTTACGTTAACTGCCACAACGTATGCAGTGATCTCACTTTTTAGTGAACATTTTTAGACGACAGAATTAATGTTGCATTTCAGCTGCATTGAAAGGTGAAATAAATACTGAACCTGAGGAAAACTTGCAAAAATCACTCTAAAATGAGTGCAATTCACACACTAAATAACAAAGTGAAACTTCTCACTTAAGTAAACAAAAACATCCTAACAAAGTGGTCAGAACTAAAAAAATTGAAGTTCTCAAGCCATTCTGTTCAACGATGATTGAAAAGTGCTGCAGGCGCCAAACACAGCTCGCTGGTCAGGGTGAAATGTACAAGTTGAACGTTGATGGCTTTGGCTTCCTACAAGTCTGTGTTATGTTTTCCTTTTCCCTCTCTTTACACAAAAAAACAAGTCAGTTTTATTAAAAATAGAAAACTAAAAAAACGCTCAAGGTAAAAAGCCAACTAAATGTCATTTAGTCCTGTGCACAGCGTTGGGACTATTTTGTGCTGCAATTTTAGCGGGCTACAGACGAAATACCCAACATAACTTGATTTTTAATGCAAGTAAGCATTAAAATTGATATATTGTTACAAATTGTGTTGAATTTTTTAAGTTTAAGGCCTTAATATTAATTAACAATATTAATTTTTATTAATTAACTTAATATTTTTATAATTATTATTAGATTTATATTTTAAATTTTCTAGGTTTTTTGGGTGGCCATTTGTAAGGGAACTTGTTCCTGTTTTTGGTCTTCCCCTCATCTTTTGCATGTATGTTTTGAGAAAATGATTTAAGTAAAGTAAATTGTGTATTTTTGTAAAAGCTTCATTTTCACCTCATTTCCATGCATGTCCAAAAATGTGTCTTGGAGCTTCTCAACAAAACCCATTTTACAGTAACTTCCCCTGTTGGGATTTTCTGGGACTAAATTTGATATGTTATTAATAATAAGTTTCCGAGTCGAAAACCTCTGGAATTCCCTCTGTTTCAATTAGTTGCAGGTTGACCTATTTTCCCACAAAATGACTGGACTATTCAACTCTAAACTGGCAAGTGGCCACCACTGATCTCAGCTTGTGTAGGAGGCTTTCAGGTGTGTCCCTTCTAAGGGAAAGGGCGTATAACCATCAAGCACAAGCTTCCCTCTAATAAATGTCACAGCGTCTTCTAGGCTCATCATCTGGTTGGTTCTTAAATGTGAAAGAAAATAACATCATGTGGGATTGCTAAATTTGCATGGGCAACAATTAGATGGCCATTGGCATCAACTGAAAAAAAGGACATTCTTTTACAGTGCGACGTGCCTTACCATAGCCACCCAACAAACTTTTTTGCAAAGCCACCTCCTTTTAATAGTTGAACAAGATCAATTCAAATGAAATAGTGTTGCATTGCATCTTTTACAAATGAAAAGTTATATTTTTTTAGGAGGCAGAGAACTTATCAGCAGTTTTGAAAATAGTGATAGGAATTATCCTGTGATATCGTGGAAATGCCCTCAGCGATTGCAATTTGTGTTTCTTCACTGGATAACATTTGACATCTCTGAAGGAATTCCTTGATTTGGTGGAAACAGTATCCCCAAGTATTCAAATGAGGAGAATATGGTGCACTCCGTAGTCATTCAAAATTTCTCCCAAAAATGGTTCAACAAAGAGGCCATGGTGACATCTGCAATTGTCCATGAGAATGCAGTTGTCTTGCTCAAGCAAAAATCTGCCATCGGGTCATTGAACTTCGACAGCATCTTCAAACTATGAAGCAACTGAAATCCATTTGATGGCTATCAAGGCTACTGATGAGGTCAATGCCACAAAGCAAGCGGAGCAAATTGATGGTGTAATTGACATTAGAAGTGTATCTTTGAAACTTAACTGCTTTCTCGCCTATTGTAGCACTTGCCTCATCAAAGAAATGAATGTGTTTAGGTTGAAAGGTGGATATAATGTCAAGATACTCCTCCTTTCTGTTGCTATGTTTCATTCTTCTGTTGGCAACTGGTCTGCACCCACAACTCCTTTTAACAGAATTCTCTCTTGTACTTCAGAGGCATGGGTGCTTGGTTATACTGTTTTTCCACTGCATTTAATGCTGGCTGACACTAAGCTCTACCTTCGGCGTTAAATATTTCTTCAAAAAATGAAAATGAAACAAAATAATAACATAGATTCGATATAAAAGTGTGAGCCAGTCAGTGGAACCTGACATCCAGAATATGATATTGTGCAAAAAAGAAGCATTGCACAAGTTGAAGAAAAATATTCAGCAACATCATCTTTATAACCTCTTTTTTCCATTAATTAATTAATACAGAAATATATAAAGTACTGCTAAAAATGAGGGGTTCTGGCAACCCAACCACAAGGTTGAAAATGCTGGGTTGCCATTTTACAAATTGGTTAGTCAAATTCAGTATCAAAATCTGTTACTTCCGCGACACAAAATATTGGTGAAGAGGAGTTTACTTTTTCCACAGCCTTGCCAATACAATATACTAAAGTTGACATGACATGAGATATTAAACATAACATAAAATACCATACCATACCATACCATACCATACCATACCATACCATACCATACCATACCATACCATACCATACCATACCACAACTTATAACACCACTTAAGACTATCAATACCTCCTTTTTTTTCTTTTTTTATTATTATTATTATTATTTATTGGATAACATTTTTTTACAGACACTTACATAAAACTAACATTAACTTACTTATACAATTACATATGGGTACATAGATACAAGTACATTTACAAACTTACTTACATCGATGTTACTACGTTAACTACTATGTTACATTTACATTTACACAAAGTCGGAGACTGTATTCCAAGTGATGAAAAGAATAAATAAATAAATAGACAGATAAATAAATAAATAAATAAATCTGGAGCAGTTGCTAAGGAATTGCTGAGGACTGTATTTTGAAGCAAGCGATTTTGAAGCTTTTTGTAACGCTAAATGCTGAATTTTATTTGGGGGTACACCTGCTTTAAAAATATATCACTGCGCGTGCGAAACTAGTGCCAGTCCCAAACCGCGCATTAGAATTTATAATCCCTAAAACTCCACGGAAACAAGGTAAAGTTGCGATTTCTCTTACGAATCAGAGGTAACGTGGCCGTCTTGATAATCTGACGTATGCTTTTACCGTTTACACGAAAAAAGGAAACGCTACTGATGAAAGTCTGTAAATATGAGTGTTGATTACGCCATAACTCTTTTAATAATGTGAATTTCACAAAAACGATACGTCACATTACGCATGTGGACGTTCTTTATCTACACACACATATAATATACTGGTTCCGAGACAAAAAAGGTGAAGAACACCCGAATTGCTTAATCCAAAAACGGAGCGACCTGTGGGAGCGGAGTTTTTGGATATAAAGCAATTCTCGGGTGTTCTTCACCTTTTTTGTCTCGGAACCAGTATATTATATGTGTGTGGCACATAAATAGTGAATCAAAAGACCAAGCCAGAAAAGCTCAATAAAACAAATCAAACGCCACAAAGCAAACAAAAATAAAAACAGAGTGAACAGAAAGCCAACCACCCCCAACTACCCATTTATGTACATAGAATAATAAAAATGTCTTAGAATTATTTTCCATTTGAACAATTATCTGCAGTTGTATATACGGCGATGGCAGGCACACTTGAACTAATACAAGCACTTCCGGCTGAACTTCGGGAAAAAATCTGTACGGAGTATATTATAATAAGACTCTGGCAGCGTAAAATGCTTGGCTGGGCTGAAGTACACAAAGAGTTAGAAAAAACCCCATTTTGTGAAAGGAGGGAAAGTTTTGTAAAAGCGATGTATTGTGTAGATCATTTTGATTGCGGAGTTGATGGTATTTGTGTACCTTGCATGCGAAAAAGCAATATAAATCATTATGTTTTCTCAGACATGCTCGAATACAACAGCTTTAGACGCTGTGTTGAGATATGCGAAGATGAATTAGAACATAAATGGATCCATTGTAAGGTAAAAGGTTTAGACCCAATGCGAGAAATCATAAGGGAATTTTACTGAGCGGCCGATACCTTCGTTTGGTTGCAATATTTTTGTTTCGAAATATGTGAGTTGCGTGTTATTTCTGAGAAGAAGACCGATATAGAGTGAAGTTAACTTACCAAGCGAGACTGTTTACTTTTTTTGTGCCTCTCTCATAGCCTCCACTACTTGATATGTTATCTGTCTAACCTCATTCTGCCAAACGGGTGTAGAAATTTCGTTTTTTATAACATACATAAGAGCATGAAACAGTAAAATCATTTTGCGTGTAATTATATGTAATTAACTTCAAAAACTTTTTGTGTTTACATAATTTTACTAACGTCTAATGACTGTGTAACTTTCACTTGCTTATTGCATCAGTTAAAATCTGTAAGATGCATCTTACAAGGGAAAGTCCCGCTATATTACATCATCAACTTCCTGTTTTCCGAGAATATCATAATCATATGTCCTTAAAACAATAGCTTTTGATGACTCATAGCAAAGGGAAAGCCCCGAGACATTACATCAGCAACTTCCTGTTTTCCGAGAATATCATAATCATATGTTTCGGTTGAATAAAAGCCTGTTGCCATGCATTCATCTGTTATTTTGTAACACTTAGATAAAATCTCGTTTTTTTCCCCTCAAAAGTTAATTCAAATTTGTTCTGGACGCTGTGAGTTTTTTTAAAATCTCCTGTCTAATTTCATTTTTGATCTTTTTAAGATCAGGCTCGTCAGGCTGACGTGAAGTTGTTTGTTTTTGAGCGAAGTGTGAGCGTAAATTTTCTTTAAGTTGGCGATATTTATGCATTTCACGTGTGATCAGTTCGAACTCCGTGTCAGAAACATGATTATCATTCAGAGCCTTTGAGACAGAGCTGTTAATCGAGTCATGTTTTGCCACAGCCAGAGCATGGATTCTTGAGTGTTTATTAACTTTACGTTCAAGCTTTTTGTTGATAACAGACAGTCCAGCAGATGCTCCCCCTGAAAAAATAGCAATACCACCTAATGGCACTCCAACCAAAGCGCCTAAACCTGTAAGTGATGTTGCGACAGCACCAGAAGACAAAACTGTCGTCATAGCGCCAAGACTGACCACTGAATAGTGAATCACTTTCCTGACCTTTTTATATTTTTTTAGAACAAGTCTGTAATGTTCGATTTCAGTGTTTATTTCTCTCAAATGTTTACTAATTTCAGTTAGCCTGAAATTCTCGGCATTTGGTGTTGTAAGGAGGTTTGGATACAATGTATTTTGCATTTCTGTTTCTCGATACTCTGGAGCAGTTGGTAATACGTTGGATGCCATGGTTATATTTACAAAATTATTTTCTTGTTCAATTAATTTCAATTTGAAACTGAAGAGGAAAGCCGTTAAAGTCAAATAGATTATTATTTTGGTCCCTTACAGAAATTGTCATATTTGAGATATGCTTATCAGCAGAAACATCGCGTAAGACATGTTGTGGGCTGCTTTGATAAAAAACTTTTTCAAAAGGTTTTCCTGTTATGTCAAAAGTTTGTAAAACAGTAGACGGTTTGCCATTTAACAGATTCTGTTCTTTGTCAAGTAGGTCGCAATGAATGTAATATGTCGTTTCAAAATTCAGCTTTTTTATGAACGTTTTAAATTCCAATGTAAAAGAGTTTAAATTGAGTAAATGGCCTAAATTGGAATCAATAACAATCTTTTTAAACTGTGGATTTGTGATTACAAGCTGGCCAACGATAGTATTAACATCTGTTTGCAATGGGACCCTATGTTTGTTTAAACTGTTTCTGATTTCAATCGCCAAAGCATCGAGTGTATAATGGCCCGGCAAAAAAGTAACTTTGAAAGGCTTTTTGTCATCATCTAACAAAGTAATTGCCCCCTCTTCCTTTAAGTTAAACCACGAATTGTAAAGAGAACAACTTAACAGCCGGATATAGCTTGGGTTTTCAATAGGTTGGTCAAAATAGACCGTATGCGGATTTTCTGTTGTAACAACAGTAAGAATAACCATTTTTATAATTAGAGAAAAATATTTTGTTTAAATAATGGATAATGAATGGACCGGTGGTGGTGGATGGTTGAATGCTTATTCGAGGCAGCAAAGAACCAAAAGTGCAGCGAAAGCTGATACAGCAAAAGACAAGGCCCCTCAGCCCTCACAGCAAGGCAGCGCATCTACGCTTCTAAAATGGATCCAGACACCAGAAGCTAACAGCATTGCCAAAGTAGCAGAACAAAAGGCATGGAAAACTTTTAATGCAAAATACCCGAATGCTGATAAATCAAAGTTTGAGCCACAGACCGATTTCACCAAAGACCACACAGCAACCTCAGAAATTTATTTCAAAGCAGGGCCAGGCAATTTGATAAACGTTTTTGGTTCAGACAGCAAATATTGGAGCCCGGAAATGAAAAGTGCGCTGGGTGTTGGCCAATCATCAGAAGGGTTCCCACAACAGCTTACACCAAGTGGTTTAAAAGGTGACTCTTTGCCGATTCCTGCTGTTGGCTTTCACGAAGCCGCCCCGAGTTTGAAAAAAATATTTAATAACCAACTGAAAATTTACATAACACCGGACCAGTATTTTACAACAAAGTTCAGAGAGGTATTTCAAAAAACCAAACTCACCCACCATTCAGGGAAAGAGTCAAAAACATGGCTAGCCGGCCCAAATATGAGATATTGGCCACAGCAGCTGAATTTTGCTGTCTGGTGCGCGACAACGGGCTGTGGTATAAGTCGCGAAATTTTCGATAACAACTATGCTATGCCAGAGAATGTGCGAGCTTTTTACAGGTTCCATATATATTTTACTGTCAGGCGAATATTGTTTCAGATGGGGGGAATACAAAGCATAAGCGCTTTGCCAGGCGACCCAACTTTTGACCAGATTAACAACAAATACGACGTGGCTTCATACAAAAGAATATGCAATGAGTTCGGAGTCGACCCGTCAAGCGATTTTCGTTTTACAAGAGGCGAAAACCACGGCCTGGGAAGCGTTTACATATATGTGTCAAACATTGGACCGTCTAAAGAAGAGGGAGACATTTACCCCGGGGGGTCAAAAAAGTTCTCAGACGAAGGTGGATCAGGCTCAAAAGGTAACTTGATTTATTATATCGAGCCAGATGACGCTGCCTACGGACAGGCAGACTGGTTTTGTCCAAATGTAGCAGAAGGTCTAACGCAGGCGGGTTTGTCGCGAATAAACCAGTCGATAGAGGCGTTCGTTTACTGTGTTCTGGGGTCGCAGGTGAACGTAAGAAGCAGCATACTCGGGGCAGGAGGGCGCGCAAAGGAAGCGCAAAGTGAGTTTCTTGTGCTAGTCGAAGACTCGATAAGGCAACCCGATCTGGCAAAGTCTGTTCAAAGGTACCAACTTGCAGTCGACGAGGCAAAGGTGAGGCTTAACCTTGCTGTGTGTCCGGGGGCCTGGCTGATGCCTGCGCGGATGGTAATAAATACGGGAAGTGTTATTGGTTACAACAACCAGCTAAAACAAGCTATACCAGGCATGAAGCTAGGGGTTAACGACGAAGTAAATAAGAGCACAAAAAAATCAGGGCTAAAGCTAATGGCAGGAGGGCCGACAAAGATAAACCCACCAAACAGCCACCCCTCAAACCCAATACACAAGCAAGCAACGCAGCCTGAAAAAAATAGGCCCGAGACTGAAGAACAAACACCTCAGCCTGATGAGCCAGTAAAAGATGTAGGTGGCACTGAAACACACGAAAATAACAAAGCAGCTATTGCTATTGCCGCGGTAGGTGTTGCGGCTTTGATTTACGCTTTTATGCGTTAACGCCGCTTCTTTATGTATTTTTCTACAAGAAAGGCAACCACAGCCAAAATAATCAGCCAGGTGTGCTCAGCAAGAAAACCGATAGCTTGACCGGCGGCTTTGAAAAGAAAGCTCACAATTGAGCCAATAAGACCTGGCAGAGCTGATGCAATCTTTGAGCCAATATCTTTTAGACCTTTTCCCAACGCTTTACCGGTGGCTCTCAAAGCGTTTGTAATAGCCCCAATGACAGCACCAATTGTGACCCCGGCTGCAAGAACGATAGCCGTAACGGTCACACCATATTTTTTAAATATCTCCTTTACCCGCTCACGAAGCGGAAGCCCTCTTTCTCTTTCATCAATCTGCGTTTGCAAACGAGCAAGCTCCTCTTGTCTTTCCGCCACTCTTCCTTCGGCGGCTTGTTTATCAGAAGGTGATGTGTCTTCATTGTCGATAACTGCCTGATCTTCCTCATTTTGGCGCTGCAGTTCGGCTTCTTGTTCTTTCAGCTCATCTAAAGTTCTTGTGTCATTGAACCTTTCTTGAACGGTGTTTCTTTCTCTCTCTTTTGCGGCTATTTTTGCTCTAAGTTGGTCGACGTTGGTTTGTTCTTTGGCTTTGGTTTTTGCTTGTTTCTGGAGAGCGGATACCTCTTTTTTGCGTTTTCAAAATCAGTTTGAAGATTTTTTTTCAGTTGCTGCAGTCTCCGCAGTTCTGATTCACTTTCAATTGTTGTGCCATGTTCTTGAGTGTGCGCATCAATCTGAGCTTGAACTCGCTCATTTTTGTTTCTCAAATTTTGCACTTCTTGGGCGGCTTTTTCTCTTTCAGAGGCTAGTTTTTCTGCATCTCTGAGTTGTTTTTCAGCTTCTATTAATCTTCGGCGGTCATTTCTTATTTCTTCATTGTCTTTTTCAATAGCTTCTTGTGCCATTGGTCCAAGTTCTCTCCTGATTTCTTGTGTAAGTTTAGGATTTAGCTGTTGTTCACCTGTACTCCTTTTTGTGGTGAAAAGATCGTATAATTTTTTACCGGTTCCGGCCATTTTTACTTGTAATCTTCCCTTTTCACTGTAAGAAGCATCAAGACTTATTGATGAGCTTTTTGGAAATAGCCCTGTTAGTACCCCCCACGCCCTTTCTTTTGATGATTGCGCACTTCCAAAAAAAGATGTTTCTTCGTAGGAGGTTTCTGGAAGTCCGCTCTGTTCATGCTGAAACGTTTGCATTTCAAAATGTTCATCATCATTGCGTGTGGATTCAGCGTCAGGCTGGTTTATGTTGACCTCTTGTTCATCATCATCGCGGTCATCTGTATGTTCCGTGAGAGGATCTCTCTCGTCAAAGCCACCTTCTGCCATCGAATATCAACAAAGTTGATGAAGTGATTTTATATTTACAATTGAAATTTTTTAATTGAATATTTTATATTCTTTGAAATAATGGACGGTGTACAGGAAAACCTTCGGCCAACACGCAGTGAGAAAACTCTCGGCGCTCTAAGAGCGGAGCGCGCGGTGAAACGAATCACTTTCGAGCGCACAGAAGCCAATCCACAGGAAACGCTTTATGTTTCGGTGCCCAAGCTGAATGAAAACGAAGTCATTGTTCCCGGCTCACTTGCACTGCGCTTCAACATCGATTTGAGCGGAGGCCATGCCAACAACTTTCTAGTCGACAATGTTGGACGGGCGCTAGTTGACAAACTTGTTGTGAAGTACTCTGGTACCATACTGCAGGACACTGTTGGTTATGACATTTACAAGATATTCGAGGATCTCTTTCTATCACAGGAGGAGCGCGACAACATGCTGCAAGATGGAATCCAGAGTGTGGGCCTCAACAAAATTCGCTCAAACGCGGGTGACAAGCAGACCACAGGCGTCGATTCGGAAAACAAACTGAACGGGATTTACGGATCAAAATACAGGATACGACTTGACCACCAGATTTTGAATGACCACGGGACCTTTTACCCACAGGCTCTATACAACGATCTTGTGTTCGAACTGACACTTGCGCCAGCTTCTCAGGTTGTCAGAGGCTCCGATAAAACAAAACTGGAATACAAGCTGACAAACATCCAGCTGGAGTACGAGATGATAAGAAGCAAAACACTGGCAGATGAAGCCCTCAGCGAGTACACAAATGGAAAAGAATTTGCGTATGACCACATCCAGCGTGACGAAATTGTTACCTTTAAAAAAGGCAGTGACACAAGGCTGAATCTCAGAGTTAACCCTCAGAGAAGGTCCCTCAAAGGCATCTTGCTACTTTTTGTCGAGCCCTATGTTGCTGGTGCAAGGCAGTCAGAAGCATACTTTAACCCAGACCTGACAAAAGTCAGTGTCACAGTAAATGGCTCGCCCAACAGGCTGTACAACAACGGACTTGAAGGAATTGATATTTGGGAGGAGGTCAAACGCTTCTTTCTCAAAAATGAAAACAAAACACAGCACATGAATGTAACAAAGTTTTATGCAGATAACAAGTTCGGGGTTATGATCGATCTGCGTTCCATGGCTGATCACTCTATGCACGGAAGCGGCACGCGACTTGTAAACACAAAGGATGGGGTACAGCTGGAGCTCGAGAGGAATGCAAGCGGCTCTGGCAATGTGAACTGCCACATTTACGTAATCAGTGATGCGCAGATGAATATATTAAAAAGGCAATTAGAATCTGTTCTGTATTAATATAGCAACTGAGTTGCTGAAGATGGATCCGAGCAAGATACCCTTTAACGCTCTGATTGTGGGGCCGACAAATTCAGGCAAATCTAAATATGTGGTTGACCAGATCTATGGCCCTTTCCGCGGCAAGTTTGACTACATTGTGCTTATCTGCCCAACATTCGCGCACAACAAGACCTACCACCGAATTGGTGAAAATGACCAAAGAATGTTTGTGATAATATGCAAGCAGCATGAGGTTGAAATTTGGTTGAAGGCCGTGAGCTGGCTGTTTGAGGGCACCAACACGCTCATAATCCTAGATGACTGCGCAGCCTCCAAAGATGTAAAAGGGCGCACAGGCCAGCTGGTGAATCTTGGCTTTTCCGCTCGACATATCGGCATCAGCGTTTGGGTGCTGACCCAGAAGATAACCAGCATAACACCTTCCTTCCGTGAAAACGTGGCGGCTATCGTTTTATTTTACACTCCCTCAGCCAAAACTACGAAGGCAATATTTGAAGATTACGCCGGCGAACTCTCCCACGATGAGTACAAAAATCTGATTTCAAAGCTGAAAGAGCGGAAGTTCTCTTATCTCGTGTTCTCGCTTCGCTACCCCTACGGATTATCAGAGGGGTAAACCCCACACCCCAGAGTTTTAAACTTTTTTGAATTAAAAAAATAAAAGTTGTATATAGTATATAAACATGGCAGAACAAGAGTTCGCAGATGTTATAAACCTACTGGAAGCTGAGCCGTCAAGCAGCCCAGCTGATAGTAGCCTTGTGCCACAGTTGCTATCCGGACCTAACATTCCTGCCCTTCGTGAGCAGCTGGCCGTGCTTGTATCAACAGGCAAATCCAAAGAGGCCATCGGAGTGCAATTAACACATGAGCAGTTGAAACGCTTGACCGATAAAGAAGTTGAAAAGTACTACAAGAGATATGAAACCTTCGTTGGCAGCAAGACAACCGAAAGCATGGTTGACAACCTGCTTACGCTTGTGACAAGAGGCCTGCAAATGGTTATTGAAATAGATGACGTTGATGCAATGAAAAAAGAACTAAAAGAAGACTTCATTATTAACAAAGAAATGACAAATTTTGTTGGCAGTCTCTCTTTGAAATATGGAAAATTTCTTGCTCCTATTTCTGCTGCTTTGATAACGGCGAAGCACATTGATTTTAATTCGCATTTGGAGAAAAATGACAAAGCAAAATTAGAAGAAATTCCTGAGCATTCCTCACCAACTACTGAACATTTGCAGACAAATTCTGAATAATTGCTTAATAATTTTTTATTTGCTTAACATATAATGTCAACCGAACAATCCGAGCAGGTCGAAACCCCGCAACAACAGGTCGATATAACACAGCAAGCAACAACTCCAACTCCAACTACAGCCCCGCGTGCAAAAAATCCCAAGCGTGTGGCTGCTGGCAAAGCGGTTGCTGAAAGAACGCGGCTGGCCCGTGAACAACAGAAAAAAGCCGCAGCTGAGGCTGCTGTCATAATCGCAAACAACAAGGCAAAGGGTAGCAACTCAGTTGCTGATCCCCCGGTTTCTGAGCCAACACCGACTATTGCAGATGAAACCCTAAAAAGTACCGAAGAAAAAAATAGCAGTCTCAGCACCACACAATGGATTGGTGTTGTCGGCATAGTCGTTTCACTGATCGGTATTTATTACAAACGTGAAGAGCTCAAGGCCGCATTCAGCAAAAAAAATACACCTGAGCTACAACCTGCTCGCCCGACACAGACCAGAGTTTTAAGTCATATGGATTAAATATTTACGAATTAATATTATACCTCATCAACTTTGTTGATACAATATATCATGAAGAAAGTTGATATTCCACAAGTTCTTATCTCAACCGCAGCCATTTTTGGAATCGGACTGATATGGTACGACTTCAACGTGAAGGTTTTTCACACAGTCCGCGATCTTATGAAGGCCACAATATTTGACCCGGATACCCAAGGGGTGTTGGGTACCCCCACTGAAGAGACAAATAATTAATTTTGATTTAAACTTTTGTAGGTTTTTTTATACTTACATAATAATGTCAGACAACAAGCTTGTTAAAACAATCACAGACGCTGCTACTATCACTGGTTTAGTCGCCGGCATCGGCTGGGTCGTAAAAAAGGTTGTGAAAGAGAATTTTACTTCTGACCCCAGCAGCAGTGCTATGAACTATGTGCAGTTCACCGCCGTCATGGCAGGTAGCATTGCGCTCAAACAGTACCTCGAGGACCAAAAAATCCTTCCCTCCAGCATGTAAAGTGGAGTATCAGCAACTGAGTTGCTACCCAGGATTTTGATTTGAAAAAACTCTGCTCTTTTAATATATCACAATGGCAAGTATCGCGATTATGGCTGGTGGAGCTATATTGAATGCTGCGGCTTTTATAGGTGGCAATTATCTTGCAAAGGCACTTGGCGGAGGTGACGCTGCACTTGATGAAAAAGTACGACATGACAAAGCTCTCGAGGCATATCAAGCGGCTTACGCCAAATACTCCCGTGACCGCACCAAACTTCTCGACTGGATTGCGACTAACACGCAAATAAAAGAGCAGGCCAAACAGAACTTTACAAACACTGACTACGCCTTCAAACTGTACAACCAGGCGCACCCTGACAAACAAATGATACCCCCCAAAGAACCCAAGTTCTCAGATTTTTATCAACCAAGCCAGCAGCAAAAAAATGGTGAACTCATGTTCGTGGGCGCTGGAGCTCTTGCTCTGGGCTACGCTGCCTTTCGTTTCCTTTAAGTGGGGTAAATCCCACACCCCTTGGGTAAACCCATTATTTTAAACTTTTTTAATTCCTTACTTATAGATGGATGCCAAACTAGCAAAGATATACTATAGCCCTGGGGGCTACTGGAAAGGTTTTGCCGCAATCAAAAAATTATCTGAAGCTGCCAAGGTACCAGAAGAAACCGCAAAAAAGTGGCTGTTCAAGCAAGCACTCTGGCAGATATTCCTCCCAGCACCGAAGCGCATTCCTCGGCCGAAATTTGATGTTCCTACACCAAACAAAGTGCATCAGGCGGATCTTCTTTTTTTACCACATGACAAACTGCCACGCGGGCGCAAAGTTTTCAAATATGCACTCACAGTTGTTGATGTTGCCAGCCGATTCAAAGAAGCTGAACCCTTGACCTCTAAAAACTCTGATGAAGTTGCCCTTGCTTTTAAGAGAATTTACAAACGCTCGCCTCTGAAATGGCCTGAACTACTGCAGGTTGACCCTGGGCGTGAATTCATGGGAGCTGTTACAAAAGAAATGGAAAATCACAAAACATATATTCGGCGTGGGCGAGTTGACATTCACCGTGATCAGGCCATTGTTGAACGTTTTAACCGCACCCTGGCTGAGCGCTTGTTTGGGCACCAGTACGCAGTTGAAATGCGAATGCCTGAGGGACAGCGGTACACGGCGTGGGTAAAAAGACTTCCTGAAGTTGTGGCCGCTCTAAACAATGAAGTAACAAGCCTTATCGGCAAGAAACCTGTAGTTGCCATCAAAGAAAAAAATATTTATGCAAAGCCATCCACACCTTATTTGAGACCTGTTGGACAAAGCGAAAAAAAGCTCCCCTCTCTTGTGAATGTTAGGTATTTGTACCAACCTGGTGAGCTTGAAGGTGGTGTGAAAAGAGCCACTGATCCAATCTGGTCTTTGAAAGTTTACAACATTGAACGTTCTTTTACCAAACCGAATCAGCCCGTTCTTTACTATTTGCACGACGGGCCCAAGCGAGGCTTTGTGCGTGAAGAACTGCTTGTTGTGCCTCCAAACACACAATTACCCCCCGAGCGACTTTAACGCTTCTTCTAATTCTTTCATTTCTGTATTTGTTAATTCTATTTCTTCCATTTCTATATTACTGAATAGAGATTCCATTTCTTCTATCTGGTTATTGTATCCGTATGCCCTTGTGTTTACCCCATCTTCGGATATCCAGCGTTTTGTATCAAATGGGGACAGTGAAATTTTATTTACATGTACGCCGTATATCTCGTGTCCATCGCTTCGCAGCATTTTCATTCCATGCCACATCTGTTTTTTGCTAAACAGCGCCTGTTTGTACTGCTCGTGTTTTATTTGCTTCTTAATGACATTTTTTTTCACCCCTTTTGCTTTTTTTATGTTTTTTTCACACCCCGTCATAATGGAGTACATTTTTGACCTCAGCCCCACATACTCCGATATTGGCTTTCCTGCGCATTCATCTTTCATTTTTCCCAAAACCTTTTTGTTAACTTTTGAAAAGAGTGGGTGGTCCTCAGGGTAGTCGGACGTATCATAAAAACTCTTGTTTCTTTCGATGTCTTTGTACACGTCTTCTGTTTTTATGTCAAGAAGTAGGCTATCTGTGTCTGTGTACAACAGCTCACATTTTTCTCCGTACTGCTTTTTCAGGTGGTTGTAAAAGAAGTCGTACATCAGGATTTTGCTTTTATCCAGAATTGTCATTCCTGTGTATACAGGTTTGTTGAGCAGCAGGCGGCTTTTGCGCATATCAATTCCCACCAGGTTGTTAGTAAATATTACGTGTCTTGAGTACAGAGGGCTGGCTATAAGTTTTCTTATTTTGTCTTGTTCATTGCTGCGAACGATTTTTATGTCTACCCGGTTTCGCAGGTTCTCCATCGTTTTACCGAAAACTGAGTTGTTCATCAGTTTGTAAAAGTTCTTTTCAAAGTTGTTTTTAGCCTCCTTTCTAAATTCTGTGTTCATCCGGATGTATGGCTCCATCCAGCATTCTTGATCGAACTCCAACGCCCTTTTTACACGTTTCAGTTTCATACCCTGATTCAGATAAAACTTTAGGTTTTCATAGTGTACCACATAGTCGTTTTTATCCTCTAGCGTTAGTAGCAACTTTTTGCTGTTGGGTAATTTCAGTTTTAGGTCTTTTATCAGTTTGTTTTGGTAGTCTGACATTTTTTCTGTTTTTACAACCTTTTTCTCTGGCGCGAGTGGGTAGCTGTTGTGTTCTTTATGCAAATCTGGCGGGTATTCGAGATCAACTTCAAGTATCCAACCTTTCTTGGCATTTTCTTTTTTGTTCAAAATTTCTTCCTCAGTTGGCATCACCCTTTTCCATTTAAATCCGCTTTTGGGGAGGGGCTTGCTCATTGCCCAGCCGTACAGATTGTTAGCGTCTAGATACATTATGTAGTTGTTTGGCTTGCTTTCATCGTAGTCTGATAACAGAGGATTGTTTGCTTTTGCGTACCTTTTACTCACCATTGAGATACCCCCTCGAATTCCCCTTTCCACGAATAAATGCATATCATGGTCTGTCAAAAGCTCGAGGTTAACTCCTGTCATTTTTAGAAGTGCATCCCATGACAGACCTGGTGATGTAAAGTAGTGCGCTGGATCAAGACCGTACTGCTTTAAACACAGTTTACGGAAATTTTCAAACACATCTGCTAGTAGCGCCACATCTGTTTTTACGTACAAATCGTGGTAATCCCCCAATGTTTTGCAATCAAAGGTTTTCCATACTTCCTTCGCGTGGGTGTATTCTTCTTCGCTTATGTGTTGATCATTTAGGCTGCTGTAAAATTCTTCTTTTGAGGGCAAACTTGTTTCAGTGAATTTTTCAAATGAATCCACATATTCGTATGGATAAATCCCTTTTTTGTATAGAAGGTCGCTGCAGTTTGATATTGATTTTGTGATTTTAAGTTCCTCCTTTGGCGTTGCTTCTACCAGCGAGTCTAAGCTTGTTAGCAAAAAGTTCAAACTGTCTATAAATCTCAGTCCGTCTACTGAAAATGTAATGTATTTTTCCATGTTGTTGGCCACGCATTTTACCTCTTTATTCAGGTTTGCCATTGCCTGCATCAAATGGTGTGCATCGTACCCCCTAAGGTTGTGAAATACAACTGGTACTTGGTGCGTTTTAGGGTTTATTTTTAGTTTTAAGTTGCATTCGCTGTGTGCTGCTCCCCTGTATTTACCAGTCAGATGACAATGGTCTTTTACCGCGTCTCTGTAGTATTTATGAAGTAGTGGTTTTTTACATGCATAGCAGTTGGTTTGTTTTTCTGCTTTCTGCTTGTCATCTTTTCCTACCCTTTTCAGCTTTATCATTTCAAAATCATCTTCCTTTGTTGCGTTATGAGACATTATTTCCATAAGGTCGCTTTGCTGATTTAGCTGTTCGTAAAAACACCTTTTATGGTACTGTCCCCGGTATTTCTCCTTTTTTGTTATGAAACCTGTTGTGTAGACCGGCTGTGAATCTAAAAAGTTTTCTTTTACCAGCTTTTTTTCACAGATGTGGCAGCTGTCTGCATTTTTAAAATTATACCAATCTTCGTGTGTCAATGTTAAGGGTTTTACTTTTGAGAGGTTTTCTCTTATTTTGTCTTTTACTATTACCAACCTTTCCAGAAAAGACTTTACCGCGTTTTCTCCCCTGTATACGATGGGTCCTGTAACTTGTCCATCACTTCTTACCACAACAAATGAGTAACCGCATGCTTCATGGTGTTCTGTCTTTTCTGTGTAACATTTGGTTTTGTTTTTGTTTATGTAGTTTGGGTCCCGCTCGCATCCTTTAAATTTTCTTACTACTGCCTCAAAATCTGCGTATATGACGTAGGGCGCTTTCATCTGTTTATGGTAGTTTTTAAAGGTTAGGTTGTTGTTTCCCTCTTCCGGCATGTCAATCCTTGTTGGTCTTCCATTCACTCCGTTGCAGTGTTTTTCATGTTCCACCAAAACGTGAGCTTTTGTAAAACGTGATAAGCATAACATGCAGTAAAATGTTTTGTTGTTTATTGCTTTGTCAAATAGCAACGCACTTACCCTTTTTACCCAGCAGTAGTGTTGCCTCCCCCCTGATTCGATTAGCATTAGATTTATTCTTTTTACGCTTTTTTCTTTTCTACTTATTCTGTGCACTATTACTGTTTCCTTTTCCCATCCAAAAACGTTTATCGCCAGGTTTTGGTTTTGTTTTTCAAGATTGTCGATTTGTTTTAGCGGTGTTGGAAAGTCAATATTATCGTAGTTTATCCGATCGTTTTGGGGGTTATATTTGCTTGGCCTTTCTGGGTGTACACCGTCTTTGGGTGGGTATAATGCCGCTCTCAATGCCCACTTCAAACATTCGTTGTCTTTGTTTTTCACGTTTACTATTGCTTTTTTGTTTGCTAGTTTGGCTGGAAGTGGTAAATAGCTTCCTCCGCGTATCGGTACGTATTTTGCCACGTTTATGTAGGCCATCTCTATGCTTTCGATATCCCATCCCGATCCCTGCGCTGACCAGTTTTCAATTTCCCCTCTTATTCTGTCCATGAATTCTTCGTATTTTTCTTCTATCGGTTCTCTGTCTTTTGCTGTAAATACGTGCGGTTGGTCCTCTTTGAAATAGTGCGACATTTCTTGCAGTTCTCCGTTTCTTTCTGTTTGAAAGTTAACTTTTAAACCGAAGCTCACCTTTACACTTCCCAAGTTTTTTATTTCACTCTGTATCAAGTCTATGTATTTTTCTTTATTCTCGTCTCTAAACATAAAAATGTCTTTGTTGTTTGGGTTTGTTACGGATATATCCATTATCCAAACACGTAGCCATTGTTGAAAATTTGTCTGACTTATTTTAAATCTATCGCGTATAATTTCGCCTTCAGGTCCAAAAATAGTGTTCAAAATGTATGAATTGTATGCTGCCGCCATCGCCGTATATACAACTGCAGATAATTGTTCAAATGGAAAATAATTCTAAGACATTTTTATTATTCTATGTACATAAATGGGTAGTTGGGGGTGGTTGGCTTTCTGTTCACTCTGTTTTTATTTTTGTTTGCTTTGTGGCGTTTGATTTGTTTTATTGAGCTTTTCTGGCTTGGTCTTTTGATTCACTATTTATGTGCCACACACATATAATATACTGGTTCCGAGACAAAAAAGGTGAAGAACACCCGAATTGCTTAATCCAAAAACGGAGCGACCTGTGGGAGCGGAGTTTTTGGATATTAAGCAATTCTCGGGTGTTCTTCACCTTTTTTGTCTCGGAACCAGTATATTATATGTGTGTTCTACTGACGCTCATTTTAATTTTAAAATCTATCCGCTGTTTGAGTTTTAGGGTTTATTCTGTTCTGGTCACGTGACGCGTTAAATATCACCGTGACCTGAAACTCTTGGAGGAATCTTCAATAGAACAAACTCGTGCAAAAAGCTTATCTGTATGATGTTTTGTTTCCAAAATATAGCAATTAGAAACCTGCCTTAGAAACAAATTGGTAGTTAAGAGTCACCCCCCTTAACTGCTCAAACTCCCCATCAGTACTGGTACCTAGAAACAGCAGGAACTGTCACACACATTGACATTTAAAAGTTATAATAGTCTTCATTAACAACAGTCTCACTAGCCAGGTGTATAACTGACTAACACTGTTTAGAAAACCTGTTTCTTAAATGCTAGGGCTATGTTGAGGGAATTAAATTAACTTCAAACCATGAGGCAGCATAAACAGAGAAACCAATTGAGTAAAGTAATTAAAGAAAATTTAGCAAACAGTGTGTACACCACCAACCGTTTTCTCTAATGCAATAATAGTTCATGATGAAGAGATGTGCCCCAAATTATGAGCCCCTTTGCCCCTTGAAACCAACTGTTTACATGGTTTACCATCACTTAAGCCAATCATCAATTCTTAAAACAGTGGTTAATAGTCCACAATTATGTTTCAGGAGTAGGCATTCTTAAGGTGGGTAGATGCCATAAAACAGCCTTCTTCAACAGGCTTCATGACAGTGTGCAAGGTGTCAATCTTGAAATGGAGCTTAGAGGCATACTGGTTTAGGTTTCATCAGGACTAAAAGAATACAATGACTACCATCTTTTTTTCTCCTCAAAACAATGTCAGAGATAATTTTGCCATGGTGTGTGCCTGGTGGGCTCAATAACTTCTTTAGACAAAACTTTTGAATTTATAAATCAATTATCTGCACTTCATTGTCTGGTCTGCTAGATGTAGGGAGGTAGTGTTGATGTGGGGTGTTGTCAAATTCTATGGACAATCCCATGAGAGTAGATAAGATTGTTTTATTAGATGTTAGTTGTTACCATAATTATGTCTGGATTGCAAAATGCATCTGGTTTAACAATTAAAATAAAGGAAATGACAGGCCTGCACGGACTCCCCTATGTGCCTTTTGTGGTCACGTCGCATTAACACCTTCAAATTATATCTTTGCTCTAACAAGCACGTCTTTAAGAGAGTTACCCTTTTTGAAAGAGATGATCGGAGGAGTTTTAAAGATTGTTTTCAGCAAAGGCTGATTTTGTATAAGGCTCCATTGTTCCATCAGTATTTGTTTAACATTTTTAACAGCCGGGTGGTATGTGGTGACGAAAGGCAAAATCCTCTCGTGACTTTTTTCTTTTGTGTAAGTGCCGATTGTCTATAGGCAAAGTTGACCTCTGACAGAGACCTTTCTATGATGTTTTGGGGGGTACCCGCGTGCTTGGAGGCATTGTTTGAATTTCTCAAGGCTCTCTTCAAACGTTTTTTTTTTTGAAGAGTTTGTTCTGAGCAATCTTATTGCTTTGCCTTTAATCAAGGATCCATATTCGTTTTTTCTCCAGGTCGTCAGCCAGGCAAGTATGCAAGATGACATACTTGCCCTGGCAAAATTCAACTTGCCCGTTCAAAAGTGAAGAATGACGCCTGTACAACAAGTAAATGGAAAGTTTACCTTTTTATTGTTTTCACGTGTTCGCTGGGCGATTGTTTTGTTTATTTTGGCCGCCGATTTGCACGTTTCACAAAACATCGCGCCCCCAGTTTGTAATGCGGAGTTGGCGGCTGCAGACGATTCTTGCACAAATGTCAGCCACGGTCTATTCAGCTTCCACGAAGGAATAAACGAGCGCTTTCTCTCCTCTTGTTCGTATTTTGTTCGTTTCTCTGAATTATCACTTTTCTTTTTCTTCGTGGGTGGCGGCGCCACACCGTCAAGAAAACGCCACATTTTGCCTTGAGTGGCTTTCAAGAGCAAAACAGCTGACGCGATCGCCACCTGTTTTTGTGGATGCAGATGCAGTACAAAATATCAGCGGTTGACAACTTGAAAATTGAGCCTGCAATGATTTCATTCATAATACCGCATGTTTCAAGATGGCGGCCAAAATTATGAATTTATCGCGATAGAAAGTCGCAAATTATTCTCTATTTTCTAGAAGTTACGAATGGACGACAACTTGTAAGAACGCAGGTAACTCATAAGAAAATTTAAATAATATTTTTTTTTTAGTTAAGTCAAACTTAAGTCGTCCAGCGGACAAGTTTTTGTAATGTTTTGCTCGTCCGTACGATTTTTTAGTCGTGTCGGACGACCGGACGACCGTGAATATGGATCCCTGTTTAATAAAACTATATTTGACACCAGGTGGGTGGCACGAGGCAAAGTGTGTAAATTGAAAAGTCTTGGTCGTCTTGAGGTGTGTTTTGATGTCCAGGATGGAGTCTTTTTGGAATCTTTCCCCCTTAAACTCTGGTATCGAGGAAAGTTATTTCGTTCTCTGATATTTCGGCCGTGAATTTGATGGTAGGGTGGAATTTGTTAGCTTGTTCAATAAACCAGTCCACGTCTTTTTTATCATTGTCCCAAAGGGAGAAAACGTCATCAATGTAACGTTTCCATTCTCTTGGCTTGGTATCGCTTTGTAGAATTAATTTCGTTTCAATTTCTGCCATGAATATATTGGCAAATGATACTGCCATTTTTTTTCCCATAGCGGTTCCATGTGTTTGGAGATAGTTTTTCCCATTGAATTGAAATGAATTTTCCCTTAGGATTAAGCCAAGCATCTCCCTAAGGTAGTGTGTTGGGATCGGTGTGTTATAGTTGTGGAACTTTTTGTATGCTTCGCATACTATATTCGTTCCTTCCTCTTGTGGTATATTTGTGTACAAGCTAGAAACATCCGTTGATACTAAAATAGTATCTTTGCCTATCTTTGTTTTTCTATCAAATTTATAAAATCGGTTGTGTCCTTGATATAGGACTTTTGTGTTTGTGCGATAGGCTGGAGTGGTGTATCCACAAATGATGATATTCTCTCAGTCGGGCCGTCGCATTTATTCTCTCTTGCTTATTCATGATGACTGTAGTAGTGCCTTTGTCTGCTTTTTTGAGGTTGATAGCAGCGTTGTTTTCCAACTCTTTAAGGGCTGTGACGTCATTGCGTGACAGGTTGTTTTTAAGCTTACTGAGCGTGATTTCCGCTAATTGTGTTTTGACATTTTCCAAGTAGCTTTCAAGGGCAATAGAAGATTGAACCGGTGGCATCCATTGTGATTTAACATGAAACGGATGTGGTTCTTTGTTTTGTCCGTGAAACATGTACAGTATTGTGCAAAAGTAATGCAAACGAAATGCGCGAATTTCATTCTTTGTTTCACCGACTTTTTGTCGAAAGTACGCGCGAAAATTCGAGCGGAAATTATTGAAAGTATTGAAGGCGCATACATCTAGCGAATTGTTCAGTCTCGTAAGAGTTGTTGCCTAATACTGGTGTACTGGGCGTAGGTATGAATTTGAGACCCTTTGATATCATGCAGACTTGGCTGTCAGTGAGTTGATAGTTGGAGAACTTTTTTAGCGGAGCTCCTGTGGGCGCCGAAGGCGGCCGCGGGTGGAGCATCGATACCTGTTAAAATTGGTAAACCCATCCAGCCTTGAAAATTTGGTTATGACGTCATGTCCGTCCGTCCGTATGCCCATACGGATTAGGCCTGGGGACGAGTTTGCCTGTCTTTTGCCTTTGTCCTTGATTTGGAGTCCTTCTTACGCAAAACGTGATACAAAAACATATTCGGTTCGTTTAGAGTTGAGTTACCTGTCATAAAAATTTGTGAGAACACTGCATTACTTCAGGTTTTTTTTTCTCATGTTACAAAGTGATCTGGACATTTCATTTCAACTTAAACGACGCGATTGTATGAAAAGGTGGCAAATCTGTGGCACGGGTGGCACCTTGTTCGTTTTTTAAGCTGAATGAAAGAGGCAAACAAAGCTGCTGGAAAACATAGATCTTTGTGAATATTTCTCGCTTTATTTACTCATCTACATCATGGAAACTTATGCCAAGTGATTTAGGGATAGCCTCTTAGCGTGAACATCCGAAATGTTTGCTGACCTGAATATTATATATTGGACAAGAAGTCAAAAACAGCGAGAGTTGAAGAACTGTCTACAGTTCCTGCGGCTGATTAATTCAGCTGACATTAAGCCGAACTAAAAGTGAGCTCAGAGCCGGTCAAGTTCACAAAGTGATGGATCAAAGACTGTTAACAGCTACACTGAAAGAAAGGAAGAGATTGATCTTCGCTGATAATTCATATAATGTATATGTCGATGGAGTTGGAGTTGGAGTAAGCTCACATGGAAACTGGCGTGCTCGTTTCCGATATTTAATATGGTGCTGGTTTGAAAGCTTTGCCCTGCAGAATTTACAAGCCTTTTCCAAATATAACCCTTTACCTACTGGCCCCGCCCAAGAGTAAACTTCTCTTATTTCCTAGCCTCTTTAGAAAACTCCACTGAACATCATACACAAAATCAAAACATACATGCTCAGTAGATTTGTAGAGCAGACAAAGCATTAAAACACACAAATTTCAAAAGCTAAGTAACAATTTATTTGTAATCTTTATATAATAGGGTAGTCAATAGTTCCTAAGTTGAAGCATTTTGAGTTTTAAAAATGGAGATGTTAAAAAAATTTGAATTTGCCGCCATAACAGCAGCACTAATTTAACTGGTTATAACAAACCTATGTTAAGACAATAAAATATTTTACAAAAAACCTGAAAATTGACTGGTTTGACTCTTATTTATACATAAGGTCCACAAAATCTGGGTGTTCACAGTGAATGAAAGCGAATAAAGCATGGTTTTTTGCACAAGGCAACACCACGTGCGCACTCATAGATTGTTTCCTTTGCGCGGTTGCTCTCAGTTTTTCGTCCATCCCTTTTACACTGTACGCAGTGTCTTTTGCGTGCATTTCCCTCTCTTCTTGAAATGAAATGTCCAACAGCATTTTCTGGGCTGACACAAGGCTCTAGCGAAGTGGCTTTCTGTGAACGCTTTCTGTTCTCTGAGCAACTGGAAAAGCCACTGATCAGTTGTTCGGCCAGAGGCAAACGGAACTC
Organism: Meandrina meandrites; assembly: GCA_963693305.1. Lineage (NCBI taxonomy): Eukaryota > Metazoa > Cnidaria > Anthozoa > Scleractinia > Meandrinidae > Meandrina > Meandrina meandrites. Next base: position 19,006,984 of record OY855905.1, on the reverse strand, counting down.
TCGCACTGTTCGGCGTCCCGGGCGATTTACATTTTCCTTGTCTAGGATAAATGCATTGCCAAGAACCACTTCAAAAATAAACCAGAAGATGTAACTATACCACTTTCTAGATGGTCGGCAGGTATTGTAGTAGGCCCGGAGTTGATCTGAGTGATCAACTCCCCCCATGTGCTCGTTGTACATGGCGATCGATTTTGGTTTCTCAACACGAACAGGAGCCTCCACCTCATGGGTTTCGCCTCTCACTGACTTGTGGCGGACCTAGTGGGTCACAGTTGGTTGACAAAACAGAAACATCTCGCTTATCGTGCCACTTAGTAAAAACAAGGTTGCCTTTCTGTGCAACAACCTTTTCACCCTTCAGTTTGCGTGAAGAGCACGGAGGCAATCCCTTTTGCACGCACTGTCGAGCAAGCATAAGTTTTCTCCTCCATCAGATCTTCTAAAAGCTTTGGCGAAGAGAAAAAATTGTCAAAGTACAAATGATGGTTTTTTCCATAAAAAGGGCGAGAGATGTTAGTGACTACATCGTAGCCAAGTCCATTTGGGGGAGCCGCAGCGGCCTTTTTTTTCCTTGCCAAGGTAGACTTTGTGGTTCAAAACAAAGCCATTCGAAGCATCTGCCGCTAACCAAACTTTGATGCCATATTTTGTGGGCTTTGCTGGCATATATTGTCGGAAAGATAATCTGCCTTTGAAAGCAATCATTCCCTCATCCACGGAAATGTTTTTCTTGGGCTTGTAAAGTGTGAGCATTTTCTGATTGAAGGTGTTCAAAATTGGCCTGACTTTGTAAAGGCGATCGTGCAATTCATTACCACGCGGCGGTTCAGTTGAGGAGTCATTGAAGTGGAGAAAACGAGTAATTTCCTCAAAATGGTTCTTTGTCATTACTTTCTTAATTCCTTCATTTCCAAGGTGGGGATCACTGGACAAGTAATCTGCTATTGAAGGGAGCGAATTGATGCCCATTATAATACATACCCCGAAATATGCTCTCAGTTCAGGAACTGTCACATCAGTCCATTTTGCGAGTTGTTCGACTCGCTCGGCCAACTGTTGACGTGCGTAGCGGTTTGTTACAATGACAATGTGGGCCACAGTGTCCTCTCCAAACAGCTTGTCGAAGAAGTCAATTTGTCGAGTATCATTTCCAAGCTCAAATGTGATGCCAGTTGGGGAAGCAAAATCATCAACAGTGATGTGGCTGAGATCGTTTGTCCACTTGAGCATCACTTCGTCTTCTTGCTCACTTTCACTGTCACTTTCACTCTCGCTGTTTTCGTTTTCTAATCCATCAAAATCAAGATCTGACTCCTCTCCTACATCTCCTTCAATTTCAGGGTCAGAATTTCCAAAAATATTGTCGTATTCGGTTTCAGTGATATCCATAATATCGTAGCGGGCGGCCATGTTGATTCATTTCAGAAAACTTGTTGTCTTTCAATCCATGTGCTTGGTCAACCAAGTGGAAAATTTATGCACACTAGCCAGTTTTTGATTGGTTAAAAGACAATGACTTTGATATCAACAAAGGAGGGCAAAACAAGTTTTGTTGGTGGAGCTAGAAAGTATTATTTTGGTCCGGGTGGTACAGGGCAGCATAGGAAATTTGACAAGGTTTTTCCCAGGGCGGTGTAAAGGGGAGCAGGGATGTAAAGGGGTGTAAAGGGGAGCAGGGATGGCGTAGTGGTGAGAGCGCTCGCTTCCCACCAATGTGGCCCGGGTTCGATTCCCGGACCCGGCGCTATATGTGGGTTGAGTTTGTTGTTGGTTCTCGTCCCTGCTCCGAGGGTTTTTCTCCGGGTTCTCCGGTTTTCCTCCCTCCACAAAAACCAACACTTCCAAATTCCAATTCGATCGGGAATTCGAGGGCCACAGGTTTGTCAGTCGCGAGACTGTTATGTGCTACCCTCGTTAAACATAGTTGGTTTGTTTTGTTTGTAGGGAAAGGGTAAGGTAGCAAACGTAATGTATACCCTAAGCTGATGTCTGTTTTTATTGTGAGAATCTGTTTATACTTCAGTCATTTATAAACGAATTCAAAGTTGTATCATTTTTCAGATCTTTCCGTAGGCTTTTATATTTTTAAAATCCATTATTTCTTAATGCTGCTTTCAAACCTCTTAGCTTTAATCACTTATGTACATTTTATACAGACGTCTATTAAATGTTTGGTTTCAAATGCTGTGTTTTAGTTTATAGTGGAGTAAACTGTAAAATTCATTTTTGGACTTTCATTTGAAAAGAATATTAAATTATTTAGCTACATGTACTCGGATCAAAAACACGTTTCGCCTTGGCAAAATATTACAAACTACACTTATACTGAGGAAAATCCCGCAAACTGAACAAGTCCAAACCAAAACTGTTAAAACTACTCAACGATACTGCACACTAAAATGAATTTAAGCGATTTATTATCCAACTGCTCTATTTTATTCGCTCGCATACACGCATTGTTTATTTCAGTGAGTTTATGTTAAATCTCGTACCCGTGATTTAAGATTCGTTAACAATTCTTTACGCCAGTTTCGTTGCGTGTTACATGTGCCTGGGTGAGTGAGTTCAGACTTTTTCTACCGCACATTTGCTTACCAGAAACGAAGAAAATTCATTTAGTTCTCTACATAAAATTCTCTAAGGTATTAAGCAACGTGTATGATGAAACAGAACAGTTAATCATGAAACAAAACAAGATGGCTCAAACTACATTGTTCGCTTGTTAGATAGGGAGCACCACTTCTAAATCACCAACTGCCAAAACTCACAAAAAACTGCTTTAAAATAACTTGCATAACCGGCTCCCAATGAATTTGCCAGGTTTGTTTTTCTGGCGTGAACTCATTTTCTTTAGCCGTGTGTTGACCTTTTTCGTGCTGTTTTTTTGGCCTTGAGTTGATTGTGTTGCCTTGACTGTTTTGAATTAAATCAAAACAAATTTCCTTGCCTTCATCTAGGTCGTTTTTAACACTGATTTCCTCTAGGAGGTTTATTTGTGTACAGTAAAAGTTGTAAAAAGTTTTTATACTAAAATTTGATATGTGTGCTTCCGTGCATACGTGGGGAACCCAATAAAGTGAAGGGACATGAAAACACTGTAAATTCAAGCAAAAAATTAATAAATGGGAGCTCTGCTTTTAGGCCTGCCTAAATCTATATATTAGAAATTTCTCATTTGTCTCCCTTTCTTTGGCTAAACGCCTACATTTTATAGTGTCTTTACGCTTTTTGCGTCGTATGCTTTTTGGTATGTATTTGCTGTTGTGAGAAACAGCGTTTGTGGAGTCAGAGAACACACTGTTATAACGTCCATCAAGTTTATTTACCAATTTACACACAGTCTCTTTTAAATTGGAGACTTCTTGTCGTAATTCGGCTATTTCACTGTTACTTTTGTTTACAATGTTCGCCGAAGGCGTTTGGTAGAGAGGGTGCCTATTTACATTGTTTTGCTTACAATCTGAGGGTACATTGTTAGCCCTCCGTTTCTGGCTCTCGAGCCTTCATTTGTGGAGGCGAGTAAGGGAAGCCCCCAAGCTTTGCTCCGCTTGTTGTTTGATATCCCTTATTTCTCTGTCAAACGTGGTGTCTGGCGAAAAGTTTGGTTTCGCCGCATACTGCAATGATTTTGGACAAGTCCGATTTGCTAAGTGTTTTTCAAGTTTATCGATAGATTGTTCCGTTTTGGCTATTTTAGCCTCCACAGCTTTTGTCTCTGTATTTCCTTTTTTGTCCTCGCTTCCTAGGGTCTTGTCTTGGCGGGCTGTTTTCTCGTTCTCTTTTCGGCGGGTACTGAGTTTGACGTACTGGCCGTGGTTGCGATGGCGGAGGACTGTCACCCTCTTCATACTCTTCCATAAGCTCAGACATTTCTTGGTCGTTTAGTTTGTAGTCGTCGCCATTGGGACGATAGTCTGGCAGAGGTTCAATGTCGTGTTCAGCATCGACATCATGGTGTGTTGCCAGAGGTTTGTCAACGGCAGACATATTAAACTGCACCTTTTTATGGTGGCTACAACAGGACCGGCGGTTTGGACTCTTTGCGAGTCTCTTCAGCTGTTGTTTGATGCTAGTGTTGCAAAGTTTCTCAGGGAAAGGTAGAGAAGTTTCTCAATTCCGTTCCTGTGAGAAAAATGTTTTTTGACCTTTTTATATGTAGACTGTTAGGGTAGAGGATCGTGTTTGCACTATTCCAATTGGTTCTTGATGCTGTTTGGTAAACCAATCAGGTGCAGGCGATTTCGATCCAACTTTTTGTGAAGGTGAGCTTGTGTTTTTCAGGCTTGTTTTGCTGTATAGTAAGCCAAAAAGGCTACTTAGACGCATAGTGGTAGTTTGTTGCGGTTTTCTTTAATAGTATTTCTTTATCCTTCATAAAGAAAGTGCTTAAAATGTTATTAGTAAGCATTTTTTTGTGTTTTGTACACTTGTACAATTGTGCATTAGCTCATTATGCACGCTACAGTGATCGCACATGAGGACGGGGCCTGTCTGGAAAGTATCAAACTGAAATAAAGGAAATGACAGGCCTGCACGGACCTCCCCTCTGCGTTGGGAGATACTTAATTCATTATCGTCGTATGAGGTATTAATACTGTCAAAACTCTTGGCCAAGTAATTCGAAGAAAAATTTGTAGAATTCTACAGTAAAACCGTCTTCACTGGGTGACTTACCACACCGGAGACATGTCAAAGCTCTCCAACATTCTTCTAACATTAATTTTCCTTCGAGGAGGTCCCTTTGGTCCTCCGTTGATTTCGGTAGTTTAGTTCTTAAGTTCTCCGTAAAACCTTGGAAGAGCAAAGTTGAGTCCTCTCCCAAGTCCGTTTTATAAAGATTTTCATAAAAATCTCTTATTTTCTTGAGAATATCATTATCATTGGAGATTGTTGTTCCTCCTGCAACGGTAAGTTCAGTTATTGTTTTCTTGTTGTAGTTTCTTTGCTCCATATTAAAGAAATATTTTGTCGGTTTCTCTCCGTGTTCAATCCACCTTATTTCTGAGCGGATGATGACACGGTTTGCCCTCTTCTCGTAGATGCGACGTAACTCAGTTTTAAGACGCTCGTATTCTTGTTGTTCAGCATCGGTGCCGCCGTCCGGGTTTTCGTTTATTTTATTTTCTAGTGACTCTATGCGTGATTCCAACTGCTTTTCGAGATCTCTTACATTTCTACATGTAGCTCTGTTCTTGGCGTACGGGATAGTCAAACTTCGGATCTCCATTTTAATCATTTCCCATTTCAGCTTTAGATTAGTCAAATATGCATATTTCCTGCATATTATCGGATAATTTGTTGTAATCAAATTAACAAAGGTATCATCGTTTAGTAACGAATTATTAAAAAATTTCCATAGACCAGGGCCCTTTTTCTTGCTTTCAAACTACACAAAAAGTCTAATGGCTTTGTGATCGGGTGCAATTGCAGTTTTTATATCAGCGGTTTTAGTAATAGCAATGAGAGATTTTGGAATTAGAAAGAAATCGATTCTTTATTTCATTTTAAGTGTGCTAGATTCATAAATAAACACTTTTTTCCAGGGTTCTTAATTCTTAGAATATCAACAAAGTTTAGTTCACCCATAAACTCCGCAACCAGATCTCTATAAACACTTGGTTTCCACTGAATGCCACCTTTCTTATCCACAGCCTCGAGAGTGACATTCCAGTCACCTCCTATTATTAGATTGCTAATATCAGCTTTCGAGATTAATATTTCACTCAGGTTTTCAATAAATGCTTTCTGAAGAGCAGCAGTGTTTGGTGCATAGATGTTACATAATGAAAATTTGAAGGTTTTAAAATAGGCGTTAATTAAGACAATTCTGCTGTCTTCGTCCTCCCAGGAGTTTTCAAAGGTAAACTCAAACAATGGATTAATGAAGATGGCAACACCTTTTTGATGATTGGAGCCATTAGAAAAAATATTTTGCCATGCCATTCTGTTTTCCAAATTAATTCATCTTGCAGCTGAGAGAAAGTTTCTTGGAGTAAATAAATAGAACAGTTTTGATCTTTTAAGTAGGAAAAAATGCTTCACCTGTTACGTGGATTTTTCAAGCCTCTAACATTTAAAGAAAATAATTTAAATTCTATAATGGTGATTTTGGATATTCAACTGTTTTAAAGATAGAGCATTTCCTTCGTGTTCGACTCGTACAAAAAAGAGTAATACAAAAGTATGACGATAACTCACACATAAACATAATAATGTCAGAAACGAAACAACGCATAATTATACATACGCTAGTCAGTCTGGTACACTGTTCTGGTGTTTCTTGAGAAGCCAGCCGTTCTTCCCTTAAATTTAAGCGGTTGACTATTTAAAGTTCTTTGACATCTTCTAAAGAAAACATTTGATGAGGGTTTCCCGTTGGAGTGGTTTTGATGAAGATTTTGCCATCAAGTGTCCACACTTTGTTGATCTTTCCGTCGTGCCTCTTTTTTACCGCAAGACCCATCATCTCTTTTCGATACGGGGTTAAATTCTCGTTGATATAAATTCCATTTGGGCGAGCCGAAGTTCCTTGCACCGAGGAAACAAAGGAACCAGAAAAGAGACTTTGAACAGATACAGTTTTTAGATTAGCGCGGGCTTTGTATATCTTGGATTTTATCTTACGACTTTCGAATTTCGCCAGGACCGGTTTAACTCTGCTCTTGCGTCCAATTCTGGCTTGGGCAATTTTACATACGACTTGGTCTGTTGGCATGTTGACTTCATTGGGAATACCGTGGAACTCTAAGGAGTTTTTCCTAGAGTACTTTTCCAAATTATCGAGGTTTACTTGAATGTCTTGTAACTCATCTGCGTGTTCTTTGACATATTTACTTGTTTTGCTTAGTTGTTTCTACAGCGACGCTGTGTATTTATACTGTTTCGCCAGCTCATCTTTGAGATTTGTCACCTCTTGCCTGTTCCTCTCCACACTGTGTTTAAGGTCAGCGATGTCGGTGATTAGTTGGAAACTTGTTTTAAGCAGCTGTTTGATTGTGCCTTGAACTTCAATAAGTATTTGGTGAATACCTCCTAAGCTTGGCTCGTCTACTTCCAGCTCGGCTGGTGATACATCTGTCGACGGAGACGCCATTACACGTGTGACCTTATGTTCTGATGAAATAATCTCGTCGAAAGAACCACGTTCAGTTCTTTTCTTCTTATTTGTTTTTGACATTGAATTTCAGGGTGAAACTTCCAAACTGGCTACCAAATATCATTAACTTCACATGTCAAAGAAGAACGGATAGCGGAGCTCATAGAACAGGTCCGTTCATCACGAGGCCCAGACTCCTCCTCCTCCTCTGAGGCCCAGACTCCTCTCTTGGCCAATATAAAAGCCTCTCACCACTGCTAACGGTTGAGTACAGGAATTTGAAACTGACAAAAGAGTCACCATCAGGCATTCCCTTGCCTGCCGTGAGGCACAAAAAATCTTCAATGGCAAAGCAAGGTTGTTGTCTGCATTGTGTTTTGTGTCCAAATAAACTTTGCAGATCTTGGTCATCAAGGACGCTGCTTCCTTTGACTGCAACGGTACCATTTAGCACACAACTGAGAAGTGGTTGTCTGTGTCCTGGAAAAACACAGGCTGCTTCCTTTTTGAACTTCTGGGCTGTAATGTGATCAATTCCACAATGCACTCCCATGATATGTCAATACTGTTGGGTGTTTGTAGGGACCTGGCTTTCTTCAACAGCATTGTGATCCTTTTTGTCAGGAGTAACATTAAGAAATGTGTCCAATGTAGAGGTTCTGAATAGCTTTCCAGGTGTGACATTTGCTTTCTTCTTTTTGGGCACCGTCTCAGTACCTTCTGGATGGCCACCTAACTTTTCTTTCTCTCTTTAGTTGCTGGACCCAGCTCAGGCTGTTGCCGACTTTCTTTTACAACTTTGGAAACCCTTGGACAACCTGGCAATGGAGGGAAACTTAAGCCACATTAAGTCACATTAAGACTGTTTGGTGGGTTGCTCTGCTTGCTTTTCCCTTTCCTCCTCTATGGACGATTTGTTGCGAAGATTCCAATTCAGGAAGTGAAAAGCTCTGATCATGCTTTCAGCCAGTGATCTTTGTTTTTCATCAAGGTTCTCATTGTTGGCTGAAAAAACTCGCTTCACATCATAAGACCTAATAGTTGTAGAGAAACACGATGCTACTGTAAAGCTCAGACAGGATGCTTGCCTTTGAATTCCAAAAGAAATGGAAGTCAATGATTGCATTTTTACTTTGTTTGATAGCAAGGGGACCAAGGCTGTTTACTTACAGTTCCCAGTCTTCCTTTGAAACTTCTTCAAAACCTTAAAATTAGACGAAAAATTATTTACCTCGATGTGTAATTGTACGTCCCTGTGTTATGTGGAGAGTTATTGGCTAAATTTGCATACTTCTAAGAATGCTAATGGTCAGTGGTCACACTTGAAAGCCATTCTGATGTAAACTAGGATGAGAATAAAAACACACGGACAACAATATGATAATCAGTTCTTCCTGGAGTAAGGAAGATACATTGGTGGAGGTCCAGAGAATTATGGGTAGCATGAGAAAATAAATGGGAAGGGTATGTTGGCCCATACACCTTATTCCAAAATGGAGGAAAATACATTATTCGTTTGTCTTCATGTTAATTAGCCCTCATGGCCTCGATCACATCTGCAGAATTCAAAAGAATCTTGGCTTAAAACGAGGCCATGAGGGACAATTAACATTTAGACAAAAGAACAATCATTAAGTAAGTAAGTAAGTAAGTAAGTAAGTACTTTATTTAAACACATATCACCAATGAGCCAGGGGCTCGTTTAAAAGTGAACGTGTATTCTAAAAATTACAATATAAAAAATTTAAATATGATTATCTAAGCTAAACTATAAAATTTAAAAAACTATATAGACAATAAAATTTAAAAATATAAACTATTTGATACAAAGATTACAGCAACAGTTAGCCTCGGTGGTCAGATTAACATTGTTCAGTAAATTTTTAAAAATTCTAAGAGAGGACGCTCCTCTGATGTTGTCCGATAGGTTGTTCCATAAGAGTGAAGTTTTATAGCGATAAGAATTATGCAAATACTTTGATTTAAAGGTTTGGAATAAGGTGTATAAGCAAGCCCTAGGATTTCAATTGACATGAAAAACGATTTTTCAGTTCCGTGGCAGCAATCATGGGTAACGGTTGGTAATGGAATGCTTATTTGGGCACAAAAGAAATGGGATGAAGCTGTTTGTAAAGCAATACTAGCAGATTGTTCCACCCTGGCAGGGCTGTTCCGCCAGTAAAGAAGAGTTAGATACCATCCCTGGGTTGGCCAAACAGGTGCTATTAACAAAACTGATTCAGCAGATCAATAATGAAGTTAAAGGTACCTGATAGTTGGAAAGGCGGAGACAATGAGACCTTTCACATGAGCAATTTGTCCGAGTGTTGGATTGTCCATTTCCCTCAGTTGGTCACATACCTGAACAGTTTTCAAAATGTTCTCTTCAGGAAGGAAAGCTTCATTGCAATAGAATCTAACTCAAAACCAAGAAAGATAATTCTGCCGTTGGAATCAAGGATGACTTCTTGGCATTCGCTGTCTTCACCGTTCCCATAATACACCTTGTTTACCCCCCAAAATTTTTGCATAAGCATTGTTTCTATTTCTCTTGGGATTTACAATGACGTACAATTGTTCCTAGAGAAATTGAAAACAATGCTTATGCAAAAATTTTGGGGGGTAAACAAAGTGTATTATGGGATCGTGAATTTTTCGAATTGATAATAATGAGGGGGGTTCCAATAATTCCCTGACCATCCACATTGTTGTTTACACAGTGTGGATTCAGGAATGATCAAAATATCAATAAATAAAATCAACCTGATTCCCTTAAATCTAAGGGTTGCAAGAAAAATGGGAATACTAATGCTTAATGGGAATACTGAAGGTCAGGAAAGACCATATGATCCCAAAACTCAAACTTTCAATAGCAGATTGAATGCTTACCATTTTAAAATGGATGTTCTCTACAAATTAATTTAAGAGTTTCAAGTAAACAACTGTATGAAACCACTACTTTTTTGGGAACTAGAAAAAAAGAGTTGAGATAAACTCCCCCTTGCAAGGTGCTACGGTCTGAATCGCAGCCTTTTGAAGCATGGACTGAATTTCTGCAACAACTTATTTGAGTAGGGCAAAAAGGCTGAAAAGGTCGTGAAGAAAATTCAAGGTGATACACAGAGATTGTTTCCGAAATCCAAGAACCAGTGGTGAGTTTATACCACTTACTAACATGCTGTACTAAATTACCAGCAACAGGTCTTGTCCTTCGGAGGCTTGTCGTCATTGTAAGAGGATGTGTTTTTTTTTTTTTTTTTTTTTTAATTTGTACAATACTACGATAATAATCCACAAGGGTCCTAAAGTCTAACAATAACACTTTTACATTACTTACATTACAATATACACTACATTATGATTACATTACATTTCATTAGAATTTAGAATTTATACGGCTACAATAATAATCCACTAGAATCCTAAAGTCTAACAATAACACTCTTACATTACTTACATTACAATAAACACTACACTACGATTACATTACATTTCATTTGAATTCTAATTTAGCATACCATACAAAATACGATCTAATATTTATAATTATGAAATATTTTTCCACTTATCAAAAAAAGTGACTAGTTTTCCTCTTTTTTTGGCTATTTGGTACTCCAAGGACTTAAGGTGATCAATTTTGGCAAGAAAAAGAGCGAATGATGGCTTAATAAGTTTTTTGCGACATTGATAGATAGTCTGTTTACCTACTAAAATAATAGTGTTGAGAATACAATAATTACTCTTTATTTGCCTAGTTGGTGGAATGCCAAATAATATTGCACTATCGTCAAGGTTATCAAAATTATTCCTACAAATAGAGTTCCAATTTAGAATTTGATCCCAAAATGTTGATACAAAAGAACAATGAACAAACAAATGCCGGAGGGATTCGTCATTATTGTCACAGAAACTACATACTGGAGAAGGTACGAGAGACATCTTGTATAAACTATAATTTGTGGTTAGAATTCTGTGCAGAATTTTGAATTGAAATTCTCTTAGTTTAGTATCCAGTGTACATTGATATGGTATAACGTAGAGATCTTTCCAAATCAAGGTGCGATCAAAAAATATTTGGTTCCATTTTGATTGAGCTGAAGGTGATAAAGTGACACGTTCTTTTGTCAGCTGATATATTGCTTTCGAGCTTAGATTTATCAGTTTGTCAAAGTGTTCAAAAACCAAGCGTTTTTTTCTTACCGAGGTATTTAGGGCGTTAGTAGTATTTGTTATCATACGTTTCCATTCAGATGGCAGCGAGTAAAAGATGCTTATTAGTTGAAAGTAATCCGTGCCCGACATGTTAGGAAATGTTTCCTTCATCTTATCATAAGTTAATAATTTACCTTCCTCGGAAATTATATCGACTAAGCGAACTAAGCCAAGATTGTATAGTTTTTGGTCGAAAATGGATTTGCCGTTCTTTAAGATATTTAAATTGTTCCAAATAGGCTGCAGTAACACTTCTTCGATCGTACTGGGAGAAAACTTCTGTACCGAGGCAAAATCTGAGAGACATTGATTATAGAATGGTGGGATGGATTTTGTACACAAAAGTTTAGGATCGAAGTTACAGCACAGTACAAAGACACCACCAACTTTTTTCAAGAAGAATTTCAAAATGTGTTTCCACGAGCTGTGGTATTCTTCCGAAAATTTTTTTAGACATGAGATGCGCTGTGTCATGAAGATAGATTCCAGGTGAGGCATTTTTAAACCACCATTTTCGATCTCGTTTATTATAGCCATTCTTTTCACCTTGTCGCGACCGTTCCAAACAAAATCATACAGAATTTTTTTACATTGCTTTAAAGTATCTTTGGAATAGTGAATAATTGAGGCACGATAGGTCAATTTCGGGATAATAAAAGTTTTGAGAATTTGGATTTTGCCTATAATTGTTAGATGTCTCCATTTCCAAAATGTCAGCTGTTTTTTGATCGACTCCAATAAATTACAGAAGTTTAATTTATCCCTTTGCTGTTGATTGTAGGTCCAATGAATACCGAGGATTTTAATAGGAGTTTCGATTTTTGAGATTCCTAATTCGGCTATCGAATTTTTTGGGTCATGTACACCGAGAGAAAGTGCTTCTGTTTTCTTGCTGTTTACCTTTAAACCAGAGCATTGTTCGAATCGATTAAGCGAAACAACCAGGTGTTTATAGGAGCTCACATCTCGAAGAAAGGTGGTGAGATCGTCCGCAAAGGCACATAATTTTATCTCCTCGTTCTCCACTGCAATACCTTTAATACAGTTATTTTCACGGACGTGAATAGCAAAGATCTCTAAAACCATTAGAAACAGGTATGGTGAAAGTGGGTCACCCTGACGCACACCTCGAGAAATTGGAAAGTACGCCGTCGAGAAACCATTATTCATAATACAGCTCATTAGATTGCAATTAAAACTGGAAGCCCACCTGATAAAAGATGGACCAAAATTAAAGGCTTCTAATGTTTTGGTGAGAAAAGTATGGTTGACTGAGTCGAAGGCTTTTTCAAAATCAATCGTGATCAAGAAACCCGACAGTTTCATGATCTTAGTATATTCCATAATATCATCGATCGTACGTATAGCGTCAAAAATAGATCTTCCCTGAACAAAAGCGTTTTGGTTGTGATGGATTATGTCCGGTAAAACTTTTTCTAAGCGCTTAGAAAGAGCTTTGGAACCAATTTTTGTATCTACATTTATCAAAGATATCGGTCTCCAATTTTTTATAAATCGTTTATCTTTGTCTTTTTTTTCAAGAAGGGTTATGACAGCCTGACGCTGAGATGTAGATAGTTCTCCGTGTTCATAGGAATAATTTAAAGCATCCACCAATTGATTTCCAAGTAACTGCCAAAAGGCTTTATAAAACTCTATTGTTAAACCGTCATTCCCGGGGGTTTTGTTGTTTTTGAAAGTGTTTAGAATATTGTAGCATTCATTAACCGTAAGTTCGCCTTCGCATATGTCACGCTTTTCATCCGATAATTTTGGAATGTGTACCGAAGAAAGAAATGCTCTGGTAGAGCTTTCAAAATGTTCCGACTGTTTTGCTCTGAAAAGATCCGAGTAGAAATTTCCAAGTTCTTTTAGAATTTCTTTCGGTTGACAAGTTAAATGTCCGTCGTTTTTGTAAATCTTTCTTACAGTGCTTTTCGATTTATTGCGCTTCATTAAATTCAAAAAGTACTTGTTATTCTTTTCACCTTTCTCGTGCCATTGCACTCTAGACTGTACTATAAGACCGTTAGTTATATGCTCGTATAACTGCTCGTATTTGAGCTTCATGGATTCCAGGGCTGTGATGTTTTCTTCGCATGGATCTGAGGCACATAAGTTTTCGAAATGTTCTAGTTTGGACTCAGTTTCATTCAGCTCCTTCTTACGATTTCTGGAAACCATTTTGCTGTAACGCATGGTTTCTTGTCTTATTTTGTATTTGATGAGGTCCCATAGGACTCTTTTGTCCATGACTTCGTCGAATTCTTGAAGCCATTTTGGATATGATCCATTAATCAATTTAATATAATCGGGGTCGTCAATAAGACTAGAGTTGAATCTCCAATGAGACGGCCCGTGTTGGTGGTTTTCAATACTATTTAATTGAAGAATTATTGCAGAGTGATCGGTTTTGATTGCGCGCTTAATAAAAGTATTATTTACATCGTCTTGCAGGTAGTCACTTATAAGCCAGTAATCCAACCTCCTTTGGATGAAAGGAGATTTTTGACTCCAGGTGAATTTCTTTAAATCAGGGTTCCTAATTCTCCAGATATCGACTAAATCATTTGATAGGGATAGATCCTTAATTTGATTAAATGATTCTTTTTGTACGGGGTTTCCACCTTGACAGTCGAGGGACGGATTTGGAGCAACGTTAAAATCGCCGCCGATTATTACACCGCAGTCAATTTGTTTTTGATCGACAAGACTGATTAAGGATTCGAAAAACACTTTTTGGTCCTTCACTTTATTCGGAGCGTATATGTTAATAAGACAAAATCTAGAATCTTGTATTATGGTGTCAAGAAAAATGAAGCGACCTTCAAGGTCCAATTGGGAGTCGGTTATTTTTATATCAAGACCTTCTTTTGTAAGAATCATGACACCTTTGGAATGTTCACTACCGTGCGCAAAAAATATTTCACCTTTCCATTGTAGTCTCCAAAATTGTTCAACCTCTTTTGTGCTATAAGTTTCTTGAAGGAAAATAACATCAGCGTTTTGTTTTGAAATCCATAGAAAGATTGCCTTTCGTTTTTCATAATTCCGAATCCCTCTGACATTTAACGATAGAAGCTTAAAATTAATATTTGAACTCAACATTAGGTTGTTGTGCGTTATATGAAAAGGTTAGCGATCCTAATTTGCATAGTACGCATATTGCAAGAAATGATAGCAAACAAAGACATTAAAACACACATATATAAAAAACTGGACTTAGTATAAACAAATAAGATTCCGAGAATAATCGTAAATAATCGTCCACTTACCTTGTTTCTGGCCAGTATCGACTTTATGAGGCCTGAGTGGACTGAGGCGATACAAAAAATTGGATACATTCAGTAGATGTTTGCTCCCGAAATAACCAAAATAACACAGTATTGGTATCAAAATTTGGGGGATGAATACATTATATAATAATAAATACGTCCTGATTCAAGAGTTCTACTCTTTAAAGTTTGTCCTTAAGCTACATAGGAACGTACTGTCCATTTATGTAGAGTTTATCTGGTTCGGAGCGACTAAAATGGGCAGTTTGGCCATTTTCTCTGGCCCTCTTTAGTTTCTTTATTTGCTGTCGACGACATTCGACGATCTCGTATGGGAGGTCTTCATGAATTGCATACGGGGTGTCCTTTAAGTTTCTTGCGTGTTTCAATACTCTTTCGCGGTCGGTAAAACGAAGAAAACGAACCAGGATAGGTCGTGGTTTTTTGCCAGACGCTTTTCCATTTCTGTGAAGGCGCTGAAATTCTATTTTCCGTGCGTCGGGGATTTGTAGTTTGTCTTCCAAAAATGAGTAAATAACATCTTTAGTGTTCTCCTGAACCGCATGGTCGCTTTCACTTGAATTCTCCGTTTGTTCTGGGATGTTTAAGAACTTGAGGTTTTCCCGGCGGCTGTAAGCTTCTTGGTAGAGTAAATTTTTATGTAACGAAGCGATATCTTCGTTAGTCTTTGCTTTGAAGTCTTCTAGGTCGGCGTCGATGAACTTCACGCTTTTGTCCAGTTCCGCGACGTCGGATTTTAGTTTGGTTACCGTTGATTCCAACTTTTGCACTGAATCTCTGACTTCCTTGATGTTACTTTCAATAGAGTCCAGTTTGTCTAGACGTTCCAATATTTTACTGAGTTTCGAGCCGACATCGTCGACCGCGTTGGAGGCGGTTGCCGACATTTCAGTTGCAATAGTTCCCTCCACGTGCGATTCGTCTTCGAAAGAAAAACCCTTTAACTTTTTTTCGATTGGCGAGGGGTTACTACTGCCACTGCTTGAAGATCTGTTCTTCCTTTTTGCCTTTTTTGTTCCAGTTTTCCCCATAAAACGTAAACTTTGGTGTAAGTTTCGAGGAGCGATGAAATACACGTCTACATTGTTACGTTGCTCGCCCCAATCCCTCGTAAGAGGATGTGTTGGTGCTGCTTCTGCTTAGAGAAACCCCCTTTGGCCTGAAGAGAAAGAATTTCTTCAGTACCCTCAAATTCAACTGGAGGGGAGAGCTTTTCTGAGACTGTATGAGATTTGAAGGCGAATACGAAATCGGCATAGACATCCATACTTTTGGGTTCTCCCTCAACCCGCCAATTCATGGTTTGCCTTTTTTTTCTCGGCTGCATTTGCAGGGTCTCACACGTGCCTTAGAGTAACAACATATCTCCCCCCGAGCATTCCACCAAGGACATCAAAATGTTCGTAGGTTTCGTGATTTCCTCCCGTTTGCGATCAATTCCAGTCTTTGGCCTCTTTGTACTTCTTTTTTAAGTGCTTAATTTTTTGGTATGTATTAAGTCAATATAAGTTTATTCCACAAATTTCTGAAACTTGGCTATGGTATGTATTAAGTCAATATAAGCTGATTCCACAAATTTAGCAAAAAACTATCGCAAAATTTTTTACTGGATGTGATTTTGTTGAAAAAGTGGGGTCCAGTTAAACGCCAATAACATTAGAAATATTTCAACGTTTGTCATTGATACCTGTGCCCACAATAACTAAGGAGTCACCTTAATTTGTAGCCCATAATTTTATGAAAAGTAGGTCACATGATGGCCTAGCTGCAAAGGATCTATTGCAATGTGCTGGTCAGCTCCAGTGCCTGCTAAATGTCCCCTCTGCATGCAAACAAACAGTCGTAAATTGCTGATGCTACATGTCGCTGGGACATGCATGGGCCTTGTGCATGCACCAGCTTAATATTTTTTGCATAGAACAACCAAGTGAATGCTTGATTGATTAATTAAGGATTAATTCCTATGAGCATTAAATAGAGGTAACTTTTTTTCCTTACTTATCAGCATTTCAAGTTTTCTTTCCAGCTCCTTCAGTCTTTTACTCAGGATTGAACAGTTTGAACGCTGCATGCTGAGGTTGACTGACCATCTGCACGGTGACATCAGCTGGAAAGAAATGGGCGCCATCCAGCTTCTTTGAGGAGCCATCATCACATGTGATTGTGCCGTCTGCTTGCTGAATCACACTTATACTGCTCTTAAATAAAGAGCCTACTGATGAAGGTGAAGTGTCTTCAGAGGATTTTTGGCATGACATGTAACAGATTTCATCGTTATCGAGAGGGCTGTTAATAAGGCCATGCATTGATTGACTGTTAAAATTGTTTGGCAGTGTTTCTGGTGAAGTAAACGGAGGGTATTTATTACTTGATACTGATGGTGGAAATGGTGAAGCAAATGAACACAGAGATGGTGTCTCTCCTTGAAAGCTGGCAATGAACGTTGTTAAGCTGCTGCTTGGCAATGAACCATTCCGATCTGTTAAAGACAGCAGTGAACTACCAGGTCCCTTAAAGAACTTCATGGCAGTATCCTTGGCGCCTTGTTTTTTAGCAATCTCTTTCTCTTTCTTGTTACCAGACGATAAGTAAACCATAAACATGTCAAGTTCATAAACATGTTACATTGTAAAGGAAAACATGTTAAGTTAACATTTTTGTCAGCCACAAGAAACCACAAAATTGAGCACAATGGACATTTTATTTCATATCTCAACAGGTATTTACAGCAATGTGGACTACTTTTTCTCAATTGAAAGGGGATAAAATGGGCTTATAAAAAAAATCTCATCATGACATCCCATAATATTATCTGTTTCTCCGGAAGCAGCTCGTCCAATTTAAAGGAGTGCTGTCTGAACCTAATCCTGTTTTCACAGGTGTTCCCCAAGGAAGTATTCTAGGTCCGCTATTGTTCTTGATTCACTTTAATGACGTCCATCAGCCGCTTCGTTACTCCAAAATTATCACCTACGCAGACGACACAGTTATTTTCACCTCCTCGAAAGACTTGGATGCTATACAACACAATCTCGGTGAAGACATCAAAAGTCTCGCTGACTGGTTTAGAGACAATGAACTTGTCATCAATCTTAAAAAAGGAAAAACTGAAGTTATGTTGTTTGGAACAGGGCAAAGAATTAAACTTGACGGTAAACGGATGCCGCATAAACACGACAACAACCTACAAATACCTTGGCGTTCATTTAGATCCCACACTAAATCTTGACACGCACTTTTTAAAAACGTACAAAAAAGCAGCTGGGAGAGTAAATTTATTACGACGAATCCGCTCTAACATTGATGTCTTTAGCGCTGAACGCATCTACAGGACAATGATCATGCCCATTTTCACTTACTGTGGACAAAGTATGCTTGGTTGGTCAGAAACACGCAAACGCAAAATCAGAGACCTGGAACAACGAAGTCACAGGACCATTCTGCCTAATCCTACATGTCTTACTTGTGTACTCCACCTACCCACAGTCGAGAACACTCTAATGAGAAAAGCCTGTAATTTTGTTTTTGACTGCCTACAAGGCAACGTTTGCAGCCCTTTTAAAAACTATTTTAATTTTTTAACGCATAATCGTGATACGAGGAACTGTAGAGCCACTGTTGTTCTACCTAAAGTGAAACTTGAATTTGCACGAAAAAGTTTTTATTTCTCTGGTGCAAATATTTTTAATTCTTTACCTTTAAAAACTAGACAAACTAACAGTAGGGTTTTATTTAGGCAGTCTTTAAACGAATTATTTTTATAGGTTAAGTAAGCATAATTTAATAGATTTTTAACTTTTTACCTTTTATCCTTTTATATGATGTATTTTTATTTTTATATTGTTATATATATTTTTCTTTTACAGGACCCCTTTGATAACAGTACGCATGTACTGAAGGGCCATCCTGTTTAAAAATTCGTTATTATTATTATTATTATTATTCAGTAAAAAAATCCCAATTAGCATAAATTTGCATAATTATTCATGACATTTGTGGAAAAAATGAAACTTTTCCAGAATGATAGGTTATTGTACAGAACTGTTAAAAAGAAAAATGTTCCTCATCATATCAGGAGAGTGTCCTGAAAATCTGGCTGAAAAAGATAAAATCTAGAATTAGATATGATTTTTTATATACAACCATGTTAGTACATGAATATCAGCGAAAAAAAATTTTTTTTTTGGAAAATGTTGTTTGCAGGTGTATCTGTTTAGGGCTGGGTCTGAAAGCATTGTAAAAGGAAAAAGGCCCCTCCCCCCAAGGGACCCTCCTCCACCCCTGCCATTCATTGGCAGGCCCCACTGCTAATGCTGCACCTAAATCACAATAACGTTAATTTGGTACTAACCTTAGTCATATAAACTACAGTAAAAAAAAAAAAAAAATCACTTTATTTAAGTGTCAATGTATTTAGCACGGCTGTACTAATTGAGGACACTGTAAATAAGCAAACAAATATTATAAATCAAACAGAAACTTGTTAAAAATCCCAACTGGCAGGAGGCTGACCAGTTGGCTATATACAAAGCGTGGAGGAGTTGAATTCGGGACCACCGAAGACAATTATTTCCTAAACTGCGTACCGAAAATAACTTATTTATGCTCTAAACTCTGTAATGATGAAACACACAAGCAAATAGACAATAAATGAATTTATTGTATTGGAGGAATAGGTCGAGCAGTGCCATAATACGACCTGTACAAAACACAACTTACATAATACAGAAGAATAAATGGTAGCAAAATACAAAATGAGTCTAAACTGACTCTTACAAAAACTGAATTAATTAAATTCCAATGTGCAAAGGAACATAAAGACGTGAATCGACCTTATCGCGAACATAGCCGTCTTTAGCTGAATCTGATTTCCACCTTCCGTGAACTTTGAAAAGGCGATCAGGAACATTCAGATTTGCAGCGGAAGTAGCTCCTCCGGACCTGAAGCTGTGATTACTAAACTTAGAGGGGTCTAACCCAATAGCTAACAACTTCTCCTTAAGAATTTCTCCCGCTCTGCTAGCGGTGAGGGGCTTGGAAGACAAAACATTGCACTTCAAGTTCTTGTCGTACCGTAAGGATCTGAAAATGAAATTCTGAGAAAACAAAGGAATCCTTGCAGCTTCTAAGTACTTAATAAGGTAAGTATAAGGACAAGTACAATTACTAGTCTTAGCAATATAAACCCAGGAACCATCTCTGTACTTATCAGACTTCAACAAAAATCTTATGATAAAGATCTTCAGTAACGATGTTAGATCTCCTAATGCTTAAAAGCTCGGAAATGCGGAAAAAACCAGCATATGCAAGTAAACACATACAGACAAACCTGATATCAAGTAAATTACTACTCTCCCCATACTGCTGGAAAATTAAGCCAAGGATCTCTGGGGTAATGGGCTCCGCCTTCCTGACAGGTTTACGAGGAAGGCGACTGGAAGCCTCAACAATAGACTTGACAAGAAACTTGTCGCACGGATTGCAATTTTCAAAACCTGCTAACTTATGCACCCAGTTAATAGCATAAAAAACACTGTGAATTGTAGAGCTACCTAGTGAATTCTCAAGTAAATGATGCAAATACAAGGAAACTGTGATTGAAGTAGCTGGGAGAAAAGAAACCTCCCCAGTGCTATGCAAGCACCACGCTTTAAACTTACAAAACGATCTACAATAATTAATAACTGTGTTATCAGCTCGAGAATTGAAGGCAGAGAGCCAAAGCTTCTCACAAAGTGGAACGCCAAACGTCCGACTGGCAGCTGCTTTAACATCTGAAGCAAAAAATAGAGAAAATGAAATGACAAAAAATGACCAAACCAAAAATATAACTGAATAAATAAAAACACGCGGTGTCCAAGTGGTCCCAAAAACACAGCAAAATATCGCCACTAAGGGCCCAAGTGGTCCCTGCATAATGAAAAAGACCAAGTGGTCCACAAAAAGGGATCCAAGTGCATCCCACGATACTCGGATACCATGTGGTATGAGCGTAAACACTCAACAAACTGCAGAGGAAACCCTCAACAGATGTGAAAGGGGGGGGGGGGGGGGCGTTAACGTAAGGCCTCTCTAGGAAATCCTCAAGAACAGGACCCCTGAACGGAAATTTTGAGATCCAAAAAGGGCATTTTTATAATTACCCAAAACAAAAACATCACTACCCATGGGGATCTCGAGAAAATCAGAGAATATGGGGGACAAACCCTCGTCTGTAAAAATCAATGGCCAAAATGGAGCGGAAGGCCAAGCAGGAACAACAAGTGTAGCGCGACCGCCAAGGGCCACCATGTGATTGAGGACCCTGGGGATGAGAAAAATAGGTGGAACGAGCCAATTATTCTCTCCCGCCCAAGAAACAGAAAAGGCATCAACCGCCTCTGTTCCAGGGCACCAAAACCTGCTATTGAAACGGGGCAACTGAGTATTTTCATGATTCGCGAAGCGGTCCACGGAGTGAGGCCCCCATTTCTCCTCGGCCAAAAGGAAATAATCCCTGTTGACCCGCCAATCATCATAATCCACCACTCTACTCAAAAAATCAGCTCTATCATTAGCCGATCTCGGAATCCATTCAACTTCCAATGTGATACAATTGAGCAAGCACATACTAAAAATGCGCAAAGCTAAACGTTGCAAATCTTTCTTCATGCTTCCCACTTCAACAATTCTAGAAACGCTCTGATTATCAGTATACCACTTAATAGTGTGCCCTTTAACTAAAGGCAAAAAAGATTCTAGACCCAGGGAAATAGCCTTTAGTTCCCTATAAGAGGAGCTCTTCTGAGCCTCTTCAACACTCCACATCTTATGAGAGATGGTGTTATGAAATTCTAACATGTAACTGGCACAACCCGTAGAACTCGCATCGGAATAACATACACGGGTATAAAGAGACTGTACAGACAACAGGCGTCTACCGTTAAGGGAAGGAATATTGTCTTTCCAAAAACATAGTTCATTAAGAGTGGAACCTGATAGGGAAATTTGCTATCCCATGTAGGACTTCTTAAAATATCGAAATGAGAATACCTTGTCATGATACGAGTAATATTACCAAAAACGAAACCCATTGAGATAATCTTACCAACAAACTGGGCCAATTTTCTAGCAGTGCTAGAAGGATACTGAGAACGAATTGAATCAATAACCTGTACCGCACTGAGAATTCTTTCTGAAGGGATGGAGATAGTATAAATAGACAAATCAATACAAAAACCCAACCAAACTAAGCAAGAAGTTGGCTGCCAAATTGATTTACTGTCATTGGGAAGGAAACCAGAAAGCTGAAGCGAAGTCTTAACAAATAATGAAGCAGCTACGCAGCGAGCGAAATCACGGGCAGAACCAAGCCCGTCATCAAGGTAAACTGTAATTCTCACAGCATGACTCCTCCAATATCTGACAAGAACACGAACAACCTTAGTAAAAATATACGGAGCTGAGGATAACCCAAAAGGGAGAACTGTAAACACAAAAAACTTCCTTACACCATTAACAATCCAAGAAAGCCCTAGAAAAGTTTGATGTTCCTGCAAAATATCGATATGGTGGTAGCCAGATTTAAGATCAAATTTAAACATGAAGCGATCGAAGGGAAGGTAAACACAAGCGTTCCTTATATCCTCAAACTTAAATTTCTCTTTCCAAATGTGTTTATTGACATGCCTAAGGTCTAAAATCAACCTCTTCTTACCACAACTCTGTATGGAAACAGACAAAGGATTGACAACATGAGGAGGACTAGAAACTTGAACAACTGAGCCTGACAAAAGAAGCTCCTGAATAGCCTCTAAAACAAAATCAGCGTGCATGAGCGCTGAACGGTTATTATCAAAAAATGCATTCTGAGGAACTGTAATAAAAGGTATGGTATACCCCTTGTCAATAACCCGGAGAATGAAATCATTTGCACCTAGAGTAAGCGACCAAAAATTAAATTGAGCTCTGAGCCTACCCTTAACTGATTGAATACGATTGGGAGAATTCTCAAATTCAAAACGCTCCTCGAAAACTAGACCATCGTCTGAAATACCTTCAAGAGTATCATTCACCACTCTCTGGTCAGAAATGGAATTACTGCTGCCCAGAAGAGCCGCTGTCTTTAATTGGCAAACTTTGGAGCTGTTTGTAGGTTGATGGGGCAGAGAAGTATTTGTTGGGGCAATTGACTCTCCAATGACCGGTCTGGCCGCAGGCGAAGCAGATGTCATAACGGCCTTTATCAAAGGCGCCTTTCGACGTTTGAGGACGAAAATTAGTAAAATTTCTTGGCGTAATAGAGGAGACAGTTGATGAAGAACCAGATGACGTGCCTGGACGCTGAACGACCTGTAGAAACGGAAGAAAGGGGAAACTAAGTGACGGTCGATTGAAGGCACTGAAATGACCTAAAGTGAGAGCACAACACGTGGTGAACCTATTTAAAGACATCCCAAACAATAAGCGTGATAAACACGCCTAAATGCGGTACGCATTACGTAACCTCCATTCCGACACATAATACCAACGCACCGAGCATAAATACATTTATTTCCTAAACTGCGTACCGAAAATAACTTATTTATGCTCTAAACTCTGTAATGATGAAACACACAAGCAAATAGACAATAAATGAATTTATTGTATTGGAGGAATAGGTCGAGCAGTGCCATAATACACGATGCTAAACGCTAAAGAAAATAAAGAACGGGCAAAGAAGACGAATGAAAGTAACAGATAAAAATACTCAACTTCTGTCCCGACTTCGCAATGCGGGCGTTCTTCTTCTTTCTCAACGCTCTCAGCTCCGCAGCACGGATCTTCTTTTCGTCTTCAGAACCAGAAGCGACTTCGTCAGAAAGATACTCGTCAACTGCGGCCCAACCTGCTTCAGATTTGTCAGCAATTCTGATGAGCTTGTTTCTTCGCTTTATGGCCTTTGAAGCGGAGTTGAGGGAATCGTCGAGTTTAAGAATCAACGCTGAAACTTGATGATTTTCGGGGTTTTCAAGGTCGACGAGAGATTTCAGCGAATCGACAAAAGAAAGACTCTGGGTGATGTGCTCCAAAGTCTCAATATTGAACTCGAACTGCTTCTTGTTGCCGCTAAACTTGAATGTTAAGTTCGATTCGGACTTAAGTTTCTTAACCAAGGAAGAAGACGACTTGAGTTGATCTTCCGAAAGCTCGCGCTTCAAATGCGAAAACTTCTGATCAAAGTAAGACCTTAAGTCTTCAAGAGTCCTGGCAGAAATAGCTTTTGGATCCTCCTCGCCATCTTTATCAGACATGATAAACAAGCAAAAACTAAGTGACGGTCGATTGAAGGCACTGAAATGACCTAAAGTGAGAGCTCAACACGTGGTGAACCTATTTAAAGACATCCCAAACAATAAGCGTGATAAACACGCCTAAATGCGGTACGCATTACGTAACCTCCATTCCGACACATAATACCAACGCACCGAGCATAAATACATATCCATCTAGTGGTGGCAGGGAGGAGGATTTGAACCCGGGACCTCCGGATTACAAGTCCAGCGCCCTAACCACTGGGCCACGCTGCCTCCATGTGGGCCACGCTGCCTCCATGTACAGTATTTGCCTACAGTATTTTTTTTGTATTTCTTTATTTTATTTTTTTATTAATTTTTTTTATATATCAAGAACAATGCATAATAGAGATAATAAACAATGAATTTAAGAGTTATGATACTCCCTGGTGTAAAACTCCGCAAAGCAGGTCTTATCCCCTGTCACATGCATGTACTTATTGCATTGTGGTGCACTGCAAAAAGAATACACCCTATTGTCAGCCTTGGTCTTCTTGTAGCACACTACACAGCGTTTCTTCTCCTTGGAGAAAACTGGAATATACACAGTTTCGAACTCCCCCGGAGGAGGAGGAGGAGGAGCTGGTTTCGCTGTGCTATGTAAGGTGGTACATCATATTCAGGGAAATTACACAATTGTCTTACAAGCTCTTCCCTGAATTGAGCCAGTGAATAATCAGCTGACCTGTGAAGGGCTTCATTGTCAGGAAACTTAGCCTGGTGCTCTTTGAAAAGAATAAAACTGTTAACTACAGCTATATCAATGAGGTGGAAAAACAAAGTTTTTGACCACCTCATACACTTACGTAAGATCTGTCGACTGCATTCATATATTTATTATAATTACTAATAGTTTTGGGCTGTGGTACCCCTTTAGTGCTCCACACACCAGCAGTCTTTGATTTACGGGACACCTGCACACGATCATTAGCATTATCTATGGTTGTTAACATTGAAACAACTTTATTATCCACCCACTGCAATGCTAAACAGGGGGGATCCCTATGCCAACGCATACTTCCCCTTTTTTCTTTCTTGGCCCATGCCTTGCCATTCTTGAGAATAGGAGGAAAATCTCTCCTGGTCTCCATGATGGTACCTGTGGTAGGGACCCCTGCTGTAAACAAATGTTTAAATAGGGTCACTGAAGTGTAACAATTGTCAACAAATAAATCGTAGCCCTGATTTAGAAAATGTTCCATTAGTTTCACAACAAAAACAAAGCCAAGCCCATTTGTACTAGCAGTCTGCCCTGCTGCTTTACCAATGTAGACATCAAAGTTCACAGTGTAGCCATTAGAGCTGTCTGCTAGCACCCAGAGTTTCATTCCCCATTTTGTGGGCTTGTCCTTGATGTACTGCCGTATACCAGACCTATGCCTAGACTTTACCATACGTTCATCAATAGCTACATTTTGTCTAGGTTGATATAAAGAAAGACATCTAGATTTACAATAACCAATAAATGAGTCTACTTTATATAATTTGTCCCCGGTGCCCTCAGTTGCTGGATCAACAACATGTAGCAGGGCCATAAGGGCTCTAAATCTGGTTCTAGACATGATTGCTCGTGCCCAGAGACCATGGTACAGGGTCTTTACACTCCATATCTGTCTACATTTCCAATTTTGACAAGACGAAAATAAATCAACATAGCAATCAACCTCTTGATCTCATCAGGTGTTACGTCTAACCAGCTCCCATCAGGCTGAGCACAAGACCGAAAGTCACCTTCTGTTATATGCTCAGTAGCATAACTATTAGTATGATTACATATAGTGTTTATTATATCTACTGTAAAGAAAAGTGAAAAAAAATCAACAGCCCTTGTCATGGCATTCCAGAGAAGAGGTCAGCCAAAGTGGATACAAGGTGGGCGTGAAGGGTTGAAACCAGGGAGAGTATTGCCAACATCTGCGTCATCATAGCTCTTGGAGGGTACTGGACCAGGGGCAGCATCACCACGAGCACGACCACGACCATGACCACGACCAAGAACAGGACCACGAGCACCGGGACGTAAAACTGGGGCACGGACACGGGGACGGGGATCACAATAAAACAAACCAGGGGCGTGGGGTCCTATACAAATATAAAATAATATTATAATTGGATGTGTGTATAATCCACAGATCTATATGCTGATATGGGCCCAAAAATAAACTTTCTCTTGCATAAATAGTATTAATACTTATACAATTCAAATACTGACCTGGAGGAACAGCAGGGTTAGCAGGACCAAGACCAGCAGGAGCAGGAGTAGCAAGGCCATGGGGGACTACATGCAAACATAAGAATAATTATTGAAATATTTTTATCACCTTGTAAATAAATATGCTGGAATCATGTGCAAATGAAAGTAAGAATTTTATATATGAATTTCAAATTTCTACTATTTAGGCTAAATTTATGCCAGTTGAAAAATACTTTACACACCAGGAACATCTGTATCACGGGCATCCTCCTGCTCTCCTTCTTCTTCATCTTCTTCTTCAATTACAACACGCTCTCCTTCTTCATGTTCTTCTTCTTCTTCAACACTAAGATGATTACAAACACACTTTGTTTTTCCTTAGCTTTATTTAAAATTTAACCACATAAAAAATAAGAAAACAAATGCCAATTCACAAACGCGTACACAACAAAAGCAAGCAACACGACCCGATCGCATCTCTCCATGGAAACACAGCATCACTTTGGCGTCGGCTCGCATTTCGCGTCCCCTTTTGTTGGACCAAAATATCGCTCGAAAAGAAGCTTTCCTCCAAAATTATTGAGCTGTGTACTCCCGTATATGAATTCATAGATATCTTTCATGACATAGGCAAGAATTCAGACGTAAAAAAGGCATACTCGAGAGCATATCCTCACATTTCAAGAACATCTGGGAAACTGCGTCACTTTGGGGAAGCCTCGTGTTCGAAAGTTTATTGATCGCTTACCTTGATTCTTCGCTCTGATTTTTGAGCTGGCGATCTAAATCGCTTTCCTCGCCACTAGAGATACCACCGGGATCTTCATCGCCATCCAAAATCATGTCTAGAACGTCTTCTGGATCGACATACTCGACTCACGCTCTCTTCGACACGGACGCCATATTCACGGTCGGAATGTGAAAAATGAAAAATTCGTCATGTATGGCACATTTAAGTGTCTTAGCCCAAAATCGCTCTGTGATTGGCTAAATCTATAACCTTCCTGTTGTCCAAATATGGAGGGAATTGGATGTAACACAATTTTTTGCGAATTTTTTTCTTTTTTGGGGAGATATGTACCCAAACGTTACTTGTGTGACAGAAATGAGTAACCTTGTTTACAATTAGCTGTTCAAATTACAACTTGCCAAAGACATTGCCAGAAACATATTGATAACGTTGACAATTTTCCGTTTGAATTACAACCAAAATGGGATTCCATAACAAACTTTCCCTCCTTGTTTAGAGTTTAAAAGTAAACTTCTGTTCTTCTTGCTCACAATTTTCACCCTGTTTTGGTGGAATTTGCAATCTTTCCCAGCTGTGAGCATTAAGCCACAAACAATAAGCATCACCTGAAACATGTTTGAATGGAAGGGCTGGGGGAGTTGATAGTCTGACCGTTGAGATTCTAAAGGCAGACTTGGAGACATCCATGGATGTCTTATTTCACCTCTTGCATAGGGTGTGGGAGCAAGAACAAATACCAGAGGACTGGTAGCGGGGATTGATAGTGAAACTTCCAAAGAAAGGTGATTAAACCGAATGCAACAATTGGAGGGGCGTAACGATGGGGGTTGCAGCAAAAGTTTTGGGCAGAATCATAATCACACGAATATGGGATGGAATTGATGATAAACTGCGTCAAGAACAGGCAGGCTTCAGAAAGGGCCGCGGTACAACGGAGCAAAACAAGTTCAAGATGAAATACTGTCTGCCACCTAGTGCTGTTGGTTGAATTTGTTGCATATCTTGAGACAGCCTGATGTTTGTCTTCCCTTCCCCTCGATTGAATTCATGAGTAAGCCCTTTCCTTACTTCTGGAATATATCCCTTGAGTGAACAGGTGCTACATGACCTGCTTGACATCAAGAAATAAGCACAGCAGGCAAAAAAGTTCTCATATTCTTTGACAAGTGCATTTAGTTGATCTTTGTTAATATTCTCACTGCATATATAATTAGCGTGTCAATTAGCGTGTCATGTAAGCACGCTTCATTCCTTTAATCCCGAGGGTCCGGGTTGGTGGCGTCTAGTATGATCCTTTGTGGCCATTCAGGCAAAAAATCTGGGTGTGCGGCGCGGGGTCTTGCAGTTTGACGAGATTGCCTTGGAAGGCGCTTTGCGCTTAGTCTTTTGTCACCGCCACCAGCCTTTGTCATTCTCCTGTGTCAGCTTTCTGTTTTCCCTCAAGTTTCGATAATGGCTGAGCCTGTCTTGCCTCCACCTCCTGGCCCTGTTCCAGCAGAAGACCCAGTTGCAGTTGAGGGGGTTGTTCCGCCCGCCGAGCCAGCCGAACCCGTGGAAGACGCTGAGGTAATTGCTTTGGTCTTTTGTGGTTTTTGCGTATGTTCTTCGCGTTCTTTGCCGGCGTGTTTCGGCTTTTTGGTCGCCTAGTTTTGTATTTGCTTGCATTAGTTATGTTTCTCCGCGTTTCGTTGCTTGTTT
Organism: Meandrina meandrites; assembly: GCA_963693305.1. Taxonomy (NCBI): domain Eukaryota; kingdom Metazoa; phylum Cnidaria; class Anthozoa; order Scleractinia; family Meandrinidae; genus Meandrina; species Meandrina meandrites. The sequence goes on along the minus strand of OY855905.1, from coordinate 18,978,420 downwards.
TTCATCAGTCTGCTAGGCCGCGTTCCTTCGCACCTTCATAGTTCATCTTCCCACGTGGGCTTCACTGCTAGTCTTTGTTTTCTTGCCCGCCTTGTTATGTCTGCGCGCATTTTTCGTGTTGTTGTGTTTCAGTTTACTTTTTTGCTCTCCCGCGTTCGGAGTGCTCGGTTTTAGTTCGTTGTTGCATTTTCTTTATGCATATGTTATGGTTTCTTTATATATTTTATGTGCTTCTTTTCCCTGCTGTTGTTCGCATATTTGCGGCGTCCACGTTCTTCGTTTACATGTTTTTCGTGGTTGTATTGTTTCCATTGTCGGTAAGCTCCTTTTGTTTTGTGCAGTTTCATACTGACCTTTCTTGAATCATTGTCTGCCTCAATTGCTGAGATCATGTACGTAAAAGTTATGGAGAAACCTACGTGATTCTTTCCCAGTGAACCTATAGTCAAAGGATTTTGCACTTCCCTTGCTTTTATCAAACCATTTGATGATTTTTTTAGCTAGGTGGGACATGTTGCTCCTAGTCTAGGTTATGAATTAGTCTTCCAAATGGAGACTGGGAACCAACCTTAAAAAGTTCATTAATAGTCTGGCTGAGGTGAGATTTCTCCTATGCAAACAGTAAAAACAGTTTAAACACATAAGCACATGCAGTATTTTTTAGATGCAATGGCTCAACATCTGCTTTGTTGATTGGCCCTCCCAACCCTTGGACTGAACTCCTGTCTAGACTGCTCAGCAAGGAAACCGGTTATTTTGGCTCTCTTTGTCTTTTCAGGTAAGTGAGATTTGCTTAATTTTTTTAAGATCTTCTATTGCCTTTGCAACTGGTACAGTAATAGCCCGCGTATAAGAACCTGGGTTTTAAGAACCTGTTAGGCTAAAATTTTAAGTTAGGTTCTTATCAGTACTAGTGGAGTTGCTGTAAAAGTGTATAGGTAGCAAGGCTGCTGCCTAACGGGCGCCCGGTCGCCTGGGGCGCCCAAGTTACGAGTGCGGGCGACTAAATTTTTGTTCAACAACAACAACAATTTATTAAGGTATTTCCATACAAAATACATGGCATTACCTAGTGATACTTAAGAAATTATAAAGATATATAAAATAGAATCAGAAATAATAATCAATTGGAAAATAAAGTTTCATGCCTAAGAGACATTGCATGAAAAACAAAAGCAGCAGTTGATCGACATACAGCAGGATCAATGCTGTTACAAAGAAACAAAGATTTTGCATTAATATCAAACTCATTAAAAATACTATATTTGGCTGTTATTTCATTAAAGAATTTTAAACGTATGTTATAACTTGCATGTGAATAGGAAATGCATTTCATTTTCTATTTCATCTGAATGGCAGAAAGAACAGATTCTCAAATTCATAGGGGTCTTGGGTATTGTGTGTCTACCAGTTTCAATACGTAATTGGTGATTCCCTAGTCGAAATTTGCACATGGCAGATCTGTGATGAGGGTTGTTTATTGCATCCAATAAATCAGATTTTTTGGTATCTGTTTTAAATGAATGATAAAAGTGTAGTTTTCTGTTTGTGCTAATTAATTTTAGTTGATGAGCTGTTAACGCTTTGCTAATGTTTTGCTTAATATTGGAAGCAAAGAGTTTGCCGTTGTTTTTCGAGTTGTATTTGTTGCATATTTGTTGTTCAAGGACCCCAGATGGGCGCCTAAGTATAGATTTTCCATTCTCATCTAATGACTTCAATTTCCTTGTAAGTTTGTTCCACTGGCATAAGATATATCCCGTTCAAAACAATAAGTGCTTCATTTCAAAACGGAAATACTAAAATTGTCCACAATGGAGATAATTTTAGCGTATAAATACGTAACGTGCTTTTGCAAAATTCGATAACTTTGAAAACCATTTATTTTCGACTGTTTAAGACTGGGACTGAATCCCGAATATGGAATGAAGAATGAATGGTGTTATGGGCTGCTTCACATTTCGTTCATTAAGTTGACGTTTTGGAGGAAGTTTATAGTGAATTTGAAGTAAACATTTACAGATACAAAAGTGAAATCAATCTCCTGGCCATCAATGCATCAGGTCTGATCATGACAATTTTAATCTGCAAAAGCTTGATACAAAAACCTTTTCAACAATCCTAAAATAAGCTTAATGTGCAGAATGTTTTGATGTTACACTTACGAATTACTGTAATTAAGCTTATTATTTAACTCAAACTTTTATTTTTTCACTTTTGAGAATGCTTAATTTCATAACAACAGAAAATATGCGCCTTTTCTGTGACATTCTTATCAGCTACCGCTTTTTGTGGATCAAGTTTGTTTGTTTGTTCATTCATTCGAACTGTATCGTGTTTTATCTCGGTCATTGAACCGTGACAAGGAGAACATAACTCTTGAAAAAAATAATGTGCTAGAAAACTATGCTGAAAACAGTTTGAATAACATGAATTATTTTTAAAACTACTAAAATCTATTGTATAAGCAACTCATTTGATAAGCCTAGAAACTGTGTTTTTTTTCACAACTAAATTTTTCTGGTCTATTTTTGACAACTGATTATGAAATGTAGATAAAATCATAATTTAATTTAAGTGTTTACACAGGTGTTTTGACTTTTTATTACCTTTGCCTTAACCTTCAAATAGACCTGCTAAATTGTAATCTTGGTTCTTTTAAACTTAATTACTAACAATAATTCAAGTTCTCTAGTGAGCTTGCTTTGCAAAAGTGAAATAATAATTTTGCTGCTTCATGCTTCATTGATTTTGCTTCAAAACTTTGGATGTTTAAAACTCCTTTTAAACAATGTTTTACACATATTTAACTTACCTTATCCAACATTCATCACAGCACAATATACTGGTTGGATTTTCAAACTCATTTTAAGCCTACAGAAACTTTATAATATACACACTCCTGTTCATGTCACCCACTCAGTGTAAAAAGGGTGTTATCGAAGGAGAGGCTCGGCTAAATAATTACTTTCAAGTTAAGAAAGCTAGAATTTCTGACGCAACTATTTGAGGGAGGCTACCTTCAGAAGCTCTCAGAAAAAAAATCTTGTCTGAAGGAGTTTTCTTTCACGTACAAAGGCTCTACTGACAAAACAAAATGTGTGTGCGTGTGGAAAGGGATGAGGGGCACATGCACTAGGCCCCTCCCCTAGATTTGTTTTTTTCTTCTACCCACCCCCCTCCCCCGAGGATTGACCATGGCAACTTTTAAGCTGGGCTCCTAAAGTAATGGCTTGGGCTCCTAACTCCTAACTCCTAACTCCTAACTTTAGGCAGCAGCCTTGGGTAGAAACTGCTGAATTAAGATCATCTATTTAAAAGTAACTTGACATAACTCTTTTTTTTCTTTCAAGCTTAAGTACCATGTTGTATGTCTATTGTGTTTGCCATTCAAATAATTCCCCAAGTATTTGCAAGTACTGTACTCTACTACTCTAGTATATTCAGATGAAATCATATGAAAATATAAGAACCTATTTTAAGAACCTTGGTAGCCTAAATTTGCTTTAAGTACCATTTATATAAGAACCTATTTAGGCTAAATTGAAAAATTCAGGTTCTTATACGCGGGCTATTACTGTAATCATCTTTCATAGTCCAGTGGTCTTCACTTATTGTTCTTTGACTGACCAAATGAGAGCTGCAATGAGGACATTGACATAAATATTTGCAAATGAAGAAAAGGACTTTTCATTGTAACTAAGCTCCCCCTAAAAAGGTCAGCATTTTCATGTCATTAGGGAGTTCAGAAAGTTCAAATTAAATGTCTCTCCCACTGATGTGAAAAGCCGTACCTTCCAAGTATTTGATGATGTCAGTGAGAAGTTGTGCTGGACATTGTTCAACTGCTCTGCAGAATGAACTTTATTAAAGTGTCATAGTCTTTAGCTGTTAGGCTAATTATAAAATTAACAATCGATTTCAGTCTAAAAATATCATGCTAGGTTACAATACTATAAAATACTCATAATTTAAAAATTACTCATGTTAAAATGACATCATTGTGTTACTTAAAATCACTTGTTTGATTTTCAATCACAAAAAGTTGTTCAAGCATGTATCCAAGTCTAATCAAACAATTTTTTAGGCTTGTTCTTTATATGCGTATTATTTACTATTACAAGACAACACAACACAAAATAAAAACTGTAAAGAATAAAAGTGGAGGCCAGCAAATGGGAGTGTTCTTGTATTCATTCTTTTCCTTTACTGATGTCCTTAAGGATCTTCTCCAGCATTGCCAGTGCATCCATGGAGAACTTTTGCAGGTCTCTCTGTTATTTTGTGTCTGCCTCAGCCATCATTTCCATGAAAGCTGTGTCCTTCTCATGCGATCGTTGAAGGAAAGACAGCAACGTAGGCTTGTCAACTCCTGATGCAGAGCTTTTGCCGTTCTTTCTGCTATTATTCTTTGCCGGTTTTTCCAATTAGTAGACTTTATTTTTCTAAATTTTGACAAAGAATGGCCAAATGGTTTGTGAGTTACCGAAAAAATGTGAAACCCTCTCTTTATTGAAGAAAAGGTTTATTTCTTTGATACTAATGACAAAAATGTTACCAAAATTGCAAAGAAGTACCTTAAACATTCATTTTTGTCATGGTTTTAAGAGCAGGATGGTCTAGGAAAATGAATTTTGCCTTATTATTGGCTCAGACGTTGTCCGGGAAGAAAAAAAATTCTCTACAGTACTGCAAGCAGCTTTGCATTTTTTTTCCAAAAATAGTTCTTACTATTCATTTTTCTTTTTTACTCCTTAACTTTGTTCGCAAAAATAGTTGCAAGTCTCACAAATTCAAACATTATAAACTATTCTCTTTCAAAAAGCTCTTCCTGGTTCTCCATGGCCAAGAGTTTGCAAACAGGGCTATAAACTTTGTAACATAATTTACAAATTATGGTAATGTAATTTACACTGCCATGATACACAAAGATTATTTTCTTGTAATATCTACTTGTAAAATACAATACATGAGGACGATTTCAACCCCTTTCCTACTACTACGAATAATTTTCACAGAAAATTTGCAAAACTCAGCATTTTTTACAACCACCGTAAATGTAGAACATTGAATAGTATGCAAACATGAAGTATAAACTTGGACTTAGTTTCAAGACAATGATTTTTGCTATCAAATACAATTTTCCTTAAGTATCTGCAACATAAAATAATGTTATTCCTTTCAGCATATTAATGCTTATAATATGTGACCCTCCAAAGGTGATGACACGGGCACGCGTGCGATGACACGGCACGCAAAGCGTGACATTTGACACGCATATGTGCATATTTAATAAGGAAAATAATAGGTGTCACGGTAGCTCTTGTTTGACACGAATTTAACACGCTAAGCTTTTGTTCAAGTTAGTGTGTTCAATGTCACGCTAAGCGTGCGATTTAACTCAGTAAAAGCGTGTGATATGACACGGCAGTGACAAAGCAATAATAGAAAATCAAAAACATCGTCGTAGAACAGCTTCACTATCGGATCGATCAGATAAGTGCGTTCACTTTACGATCCCTACTGAATCAGCAAAAAGTAAAAGGAAAAGAACAACGAATAGCAACCTAACAAAAAATAATTGTTGATGAAACTAATAAAACTTACAATTGCCCTGGAGTGTAACCACACTCGAGTGACCTTTTGTATTCAAAACTACACTGAAGGAAGAAAAACTTTCGAGTATAATTTGATCGCTTGATCAAGCAAACTTGTTATATTATTCAAAACTGAACAAGCGAGCTCCTATCGAACTCCGTATTTACATGAAATGAGAATTAAACATTGTCAAGTTGTTTGTTTACACATGTCTGGGTCGCTGGGTCACAACTTCTCCGGCCATGCTGGCGGGAAAAAACGAACACGAACAAAAATTAAAGCGAATGTATTAAATTTTTTTTTTCTTAACTTGGCGAGCGCATATTTAAGATAGACTAACACTTTCACAGAAGGTCAAGCAATCAGGGACATTTATCGCGAGTAATGTGTTTCTCTTTCGATGCCGACAAAGTCGTAATTATGCAAATGTCGGCTTCTAATCCACCAGAAGTTTATTTGCCATTCAGCTAGCTTTTTGCCAATAAGAATTATTTTTATCCGATAAGAAAAGTTTTTTTTCCGCTGGATTCGTGATCAGTGTTACGATTTATACAGCTCGATAGAAGTTTAGAAACGATGAAGCGTGTGTATCTTGTGCCGCCGTCCCAGACAAGCAGTATGCTGGAAAACAACTCGATGATTGAACTTGTTTCATTTTGAATTCTTGTCTATTCATCAGGTGTAGCAAAGATGAAAGAAACAATAAATAGCCAAACATTTGCCGAGAACTTATACCTTTCAAATGCACCTACGATAATTTTAAAGCAACATTCAATTCGGTGGTAACCGTGATGAAAGGTCAAGAAAGCACGCCGAAAAGCGTGACCTTTACATCTGGAGTTTGTCAAAATGACCAAAATAAACAGTTAAATAGCCCGTCATGATTGTCAGTTTACTTGTTAACTACGCGATCTTCGCTTCCGCTTTCTTTAAAGTTTCCCTTGGACTTTTATTTTCCTTGAAATAACGTAAAACATCTTCGCGACCATTGTTTACATTCAGGCGTAGATTCGCCGTGAGATAATATTAGGAAAGACTTCGCTTCCTTCATTTTCGGCTCATGTTGTAGCCGTTCGAATGGGTGAAGCTTGAACAGAAGATAATCGGCTAGTGAACGAAAGCCGCTCGAAAATGGAAAGCCATTTTTGTGGATGTAAAGTTGCATTACACTGCTGCCGGTATGTCTTGCCGTTTGAAAGCAGTGGAAACCATGCGAAGGATTAAAATATTTCGCTCAAGAAAAATGATTTTTACTGATAGAATCTACAAATAAAAGGCACAAACGCTGGTAAACAAAGTCTGTCGACAGGGAAATTTCTTAGGAAAACAGAGATCAGCTGGCCAGTCGGGAAATAAAAACATATTTATTCTTGGTTTTCATGTTACGTCATAAAATTCTGAAATCAAAATTCAATAGGCCTGCTAAACTTTCGATGTCCCTAGGTGAGAGATAAGCTAAAAATGTATGTTTTTGCAAATTTCCAGCTTCGTTGTGCCCCTCGTTTTAAAAACAGAGCATTTTGAATATTCGAGTTCTCCGCCGTATGTGATATCAAGCTGAGTGCTGTGACAAAGTTGTTTTGATTCAAAAAAAGGCCTTTCCTTTCTATTTTGGCAGATTGAACATTCCCAATGTACTAAGTGCTGTTTATGTTAAAGTATAATAGATCATGAGCCAAAAGTAGTCGCTATTAATAGCAAAATTAAGTTCCAGATGGTTTCTCTGACATCACGGCGGCCATGTTTGTGCCCCTCGGAAGGACACAAATATGGCGTCTCCATACTGAGCTTTATAAATTTGCGTCAAAAGTTTCGGCAAATAACTCGCAAACGGTGCACCGCACAGACCTGAGATTTAGACAAATTGTTTATCTATTTATCTTCTATAATATCTGAAATTCATAGCTTCTGTCGTTGAATGGTTTCGATTGTATATTTTTATTGTGTGACAGTGAAAACCACCAATAGTCAGTGTGCATTTCGACACAGTTTGTATTTCGCTCGCTTAGCGTGTCATTTCCCTCGCTTAGCGTGTCATATCGCTCACTTTTTTGTTTTCCAAATCCTGACACGCTTCTTTGTTAGAATGAACACGCTTCTTTGTTTTTCCCGTGCCATGTGAGACAAAAGAAAATTTTAATGAGCTGTGCGTTGTGACACGCTGCTAGCGTGTTAAGAGAATTTTCTTTTGTTTAGCGTGTCAAATTAGCGTGCCCGTGTCATCACCTTTTTACCTGTTTTGCCGTGGAGGGTCACATATTTGAAAATGCAAACTGTTGGTATTGTAATTTACAGCTCAAAGTTTTAATAAGGTTAGTTAGGTGTCCACAATTAGTAGAGGGGACTTTTCCCCTCAGCTACTCCTTTTGACACGATATCAAATTATTATTATTATTATGCATGAGCAAAACAGTGTAATCGAGAAAAAGAGTTATGTCCAAAATTGTTAAAAGACAACATTATCCTCACTTAAGAACAAAAATTGTCAGCAAAATCTCTGCATAGAATCTAGTCCATACAGCAGTGTTTTAAAGTTCATTTTACTGTTCATAGGATCTGTAACATTGCTCAAACAGTCCTGTCGTTGGCTCAGTTAATCTGTAGGTACAACCATTTTTTCGGACGGTGACGGGAAGTTCAATAACAGAGGATGTTTTTTCTTTTCATCCACAAGACATGTTGTTGCCCAGGCCACTTGAAACAGTTTTCGGTTGTCTTTTCCTTGCCTTTGGTCATGAATCTTCATCATCTTCATGGATTTGCTAGACTTGACTAATTTACCAGTTATCGTCATATTCGGCAGCAACCCAGTCATTTGCAGGAACACCCTAGTAAAAATACACCTGAAATCCCGGCAGAATACTGCTGGTATTACGGTACAGACTAGCCTGGAACTCAGGTGGATTCTGGGTGGATTCCAGATGGAATCTGCCAGAATTATTGCTGGTATTCCACTGGAATTCCAGTCTTTTCCATGTGGAATTCCAGTGAAAATGCAGGGCGGGTTTCCGCCCAAATTTTTGCCGGCATTCCACCAGAATTCCAGCACATTCCACCAGAATACCGGCATGAAAATGCAGGTCTGAATTCTGTCAGAATTGCACACTATTAATCCAGCTGAAATTCCCGTGAAATTTCCGGCCAGAATTCCACCGGAGATCTGGACAATATTCCAGCCAGAATTCCAGCAGAAATTTTGGCCAGAAGCTATTATGCCAAAACTTTGTTTTAAAAACCGAGTACTACTCCAGTAGGAGTTTTACCAAAATTCTGCCAGAATTAGTTTTGTCTGTATACACTGTTTAGCAGCACTACAGATTTTCTTGTTTGAACCAGTGGAGCATTTAAAAACATGAATCTTTCTTTAGAAAAGCAGCCCCGCCATATTTGCTCTGCATTGTACTTAAAAAGAATACTTTGCAATTGGTAAAATGAAAGGAACAAAAACATTTCAGGACAAAGAGACCTTGTCGCTACGCATTCCACAGACTGATATACATGTACATGTAAAGTCATCAGCTAATTACAGTCATTGTTTACAAGCACTGTACGTAGAGAATCTTTTTCCGGCAGCAATGGAAGCAGTTGAACTTTACCTAAACAAGCTGCACATGAAGAAACATAATATAAATTTCTGCTTAAAGAAACGGTTGAGTTTTGAATAGACAGGTCTCATTACAAGCAGAAAACTGATTGTAACTGGTTCGAATGTTCTGATAACCCATTAGATTTTGATGACCATTCAAACATTTTGACCACCCATTAGTTTTTTTTTCTGCCCATTAGAACGTTTTGGCAATTTTTTAGAAAATTATTCCTGCCAGTTAGAACGTTTTAACATTCTGTTAGCTTGTGGACGTTTACATCATCGCTTTCACTGCCAGTTTCACCTGTATCACTGACATCAACTCTAGGCTTCTTTGTTTTCCCATTTCAAGGGTCTCAATTCCCAGAGCCAGTGTCTTGCATCACTGGGCGCTGCTTCGACAAAGCAGCAAAAGCTTCGCCTATGGCGGACATTAAACCCACCATGTGGTTCCCTCGCCTGAATTTGCCTGATTTGTTGAATTTGCCATAAGAAAAATCGTTATGTGCAACTACTCCAAGGTTCGCTTGCAAGTGATTGCTCTGCTATCGCGTGCATATCACAAGTGACTCCTTAGCGACACTGACCAACGACGAAGTAGAATGAATTATAACAAAATAACCGACCACAGGAAAAAAAGAAAATAAAGGAAATATATCAACATGCTGGAAATGCGAAAGTCAGGGATATACTCTGGATCCATCTCTCCCAAAAACAATCGGCTAGAAATTGATTGAGCCTGTCTGCATTCCTCCCTTTGGTAGAGGTCTTTGCATACAAATAACCCACAAGGCAGTGCAACATGTCGCTGCTGATGCAAGGAATTACTCTGAAGAGGTTTAGAGTTTTTTTTCTTAATAAATTCATACCAACAAAACAAATACATACACAAACGCAAAAACTAAATGACAGAGCAACAGCTGCCCAAATGCTGTCACAAGCTCCACAAGTCGTTTCTTACATTATTATTGCATTACATAATTACTTACATTATAAGTAATAACAATGCTTACACTACATTACACGCACTAGTTGCAACGCAATACTTATAACAGTTCTCGTAATCAGTTATATTTCTCCCATTTCCCAGTTCTCCCACTTTTTTTGAAAATCCTTAATTTATTGTTTTTATAGCAATATACTTCTCGGTTTCAAACTTTATTTTAATTTTAGATTTAAACCTTCAATATAAGGGCGTACAGCATTTCTTTGACAATCCCAGATGTGTATTTTTGCTATTAACAATAAAATAATCAAGTAAGGGATGTGAAATTTCCATTTTACCAAGTATAATGTCTTTCAAACTTAATTTTATTCTTTGGTGTTTTACTGTTAGGTAATATTCCTCAAATTTTTGCCAGAACTTGTTAGAGTGAGGGCAGTAGTAAAAAAGATGATGTAACGTTTCTGATTCTTAATCGCAAAAAGTACATCTATCGTGTTCACTGTATCCAATCTTAAATAATTTCTTATTAGTGAAAAGTATAGAGTTCAAGATTTTAAATTGGAAGGCTTTGACGTAAGGCTCAGAAGCTGCAGTATGAGGAAGACTGAAAACATGTTTCAATTCCTCCCCAGTTACGGCAAGTTCGTGTTTTAGTTTCTGGGCGTTATTCGGCAGTTTAGCTTTTCCACTAATTATCAATTATTATCAATTTATTTTTTCTTATATCAAAAATAGTATTCCCGCATGTGAAAGAAGGATCGCCTATACTGAAACAAGAAGTTGCTAGCAACTTAAAACCACGCTTATATTTTTTGCTAATTAACAGCTTTCTTTCTCAAAAGTCATGGTTAAATTCAATCTGTTTGCACTATGAGTAAAGGACTAGCAAAGTAGTCACGCGAGTCACACAATCAGAGGTTTACGTTACCTCCAGCTATCTTTAGCTTTGGGGTTTTTCCCTTCTAATGACGTAACCCTTGCACGTTCGGGTACGCTCAGTGTTTACTTTAGCAAATATTTCATTTCCCTTGAAATCTCTGAGCTCACTTTGATGAAATAGCCAAAGAATTCACTTCAATTGCCTAAACCCACCAGAAATACTCGCAGAAGAGCAAACAAATTAATGACTGTTGCTTCTGCTGTCATAAACGTGCAAAGAAAACGCAATGTTATTTGTCACGTAGCGAAAGTGAAACTTGCAACATCAGCGCATTCCATGGCTGACGTGAAACCTATTTTTAGTGTATTCAATATTAGCTTCAAGTCCAACCCTTCGATAAAACCAAAAGAAAATATACTTTATACAGAATAAAGAAAGCAATATCCATAACATTTTCCATACATTAATGTTTAAACAGCTTTTGGCGAATAAACATCACGGGTTGCATCAAAAATGTTGGGAAGGTTTCTTATTTCTCTCCACTCCTTCCCCCTTATTCAAAGTTTGAAGTATACCGAGGGACTTACATCACACGATATTGTGTATCTTAATGTTCAGTAATACTTCAACATTGATATGGGGTGGAGGGGGGCCCATAAATACATAGCATATACCTATAGATGCGATCTTTTGATATTTAGTCGAAATCAAGGCGTTGATTTTTGACCTTCCCAACTATTTTTGTCACAGGTTGTCTGTAAAATGAGTGGGCGTGGTAGTACATCGTGTTGTCTTTAAGGGTTCTATTAAAAGTGTTTAATGCAATCCGAATGAATGAAATTTAAAGATTGCATTGTTTGTAATCAGGCAGTTCCTCTAAAGTAAACGGAGTTAATTTTTAACCCATTGACGCCTGAAGGTTTTTAGCGCGCACCCACCCCTAAATACCTGGCTCTTTTACGGCATTTAATGCAAGCGTGCGAGTAGAAAAAATAAACCATATGCGCAGTAAATCCAGACAAATGATTAGTTCCTGAAGTAAACTTTTATTCCAACTAGACATGTTGAAAGACTAATTTATGACTTAAAGAGTTTATTAGCCTTCGTAAATTGATCCCAAACCAAACTTAAAGACAGCGATTAAGTTTTCTTCACCTCTGCGCGTCATTTTTGGAGCTCGGAAAAACACAGAGAATTTGTTCAAAGTCTTACAAATATCGTAAAATACTTTGGTAAAAGTTAGGTTTTCATTCTGTGCAGCTGCTACTGCCATTAATTCAAAAGTACTAAGGAAATTTCTTGGTTCAGAAAAGCGGTAATTCGAGAAGATGGAAAATATTTACAAATCACGGCGGCGTGAAACAGCGTAAAATCGCTTACAATACTACAGAATTCCTAGCACAAAATTAACACTAGCAACGCCTTCAACGCTTTCCTTTACTTTTAATGTTAATAAACATACTCCTTTGTATTTTCTGAAGCACTGTAGTAAGTTTCTAAATCTTTAAACACAACTCAAAACAAAGCGGCTAAATAAACAACTGAAGCAAGTCTTGGTTAAAAATGCGTATCGGATAACAACACGTGCGTGTCAAATCTGTTCGGCTTCAAAAGCCTAAAAATCCGGACTAAAGATGGAAAATGAAAGAAACTTGAAAGAAACTTTCTTTCAAATTAATTTTCAGGTAAGAAGAAGCCAAGAAATGTATTCAAAAGCGTCAAAATATCGAAAATTTCAAAGCCGTGCAATCCTGCATACAAGAGTTAATTATTCACTTGTTCACGCCAAAGCGAAAGTTTAAATTTTAGCGGATGGCTTCGGCAGTCAATTATTCACTCAATGGCTTTACCGATCCTTCTAAAAATTCCATCCAAACTTGAAGCAATAATGTACATTACCATTTTGTTCTCAGAAGTCTTGAGAAGCCTCATTAAGTCTGTGTTCAAGTCCGTGATTTGTATTCAAAACGCATTTGAAGTGCCATGACACCATCTCTTCACGGCCGTGGAAGGAAAGATGAATCCTTCATCAGCCTTCATTATCACTCTGTTCTCGATGATTTTTCAGTTTAGAACCACTTAAAAATTGATCGGTGTTTCTACTTTTCATTTTTAGCCTCAAAGAGGGAATTTTCCGCGTTCAGAATGAAAAACAAGGCTTTGAAAGTTTGTAAACAAGAGCCGCGATGCGCCATGACTTTCTTGTACATTTTGAACGCACGGATTAGTACGAAAAACCTTCTTTCTAGGATCCCAAGAGTTCCCTAAAAATATGCGCAGAAAACAGATTCTGATTGGTTTATTTGCCTTTATTATCTATAGAACAATAGGAGAACCCAAAAAACCTCAGGAAGGGAGGGAAAGGGCATTTGTGGACACATGCTTTTTAAGGCCGGCTACGGCCAGCACAGGTATTTTGGGGGTGGTTTTCGCGCGGCCGGCTACGGCCGGCACAGGCGCCAATGGGTTAATAAGAAAAGAATGGATTTGCATGAGTTGAGCCAGGACTTGAAAGGAATGTTGATTTGCCAACATGGAAGAAAGCGAACAGCTTAGGGTGCATGAGCAACGGCTTGTTTATCTACTAACATATAGCAGAGGAGATCTACAAAAAGTGCCAATGAGAAAAGCATTTGCTGAGGCCGTTGGAGAAGCATGGTTGAAAACTACAGGGGTCAGAGTGACACAGTGGGTCGTATCGCAGGAAATGCATGCAGAATCGACTAGTACAAGTTGCAATATCTTTCATTATCATATGGCTCTGAAGATAGAGAAACGCACACAATGGTTGACTGTATGCAATTTTTTGGATGAGAAACATGGGATAAAAGTTAATTTTAGTTCCAATCACAATACTTATTACAGTGTGTATAAGTATACAACTAAAGAAGACAAAGACTTTGTATTATCAGATGGCCATCCAGACCTGGAAAATTCGTCACCCCCAAGAATGGAGCGTGCTATCGCAGAGAAAAAAAGTAAAGGAAAAGCATGTCAAAAAGGTACTGGAAGCAGCAGTAAGGGAAGAAAGGGTGGCCTTTCAGTTTACGATGTCGCTGAACTAATTCAGCAAAAGAAAATAAAATGTTGACTCGAGCTGATGTCTCTAGCTGCCTCGCAAAATCGTCAAGGAAAGCGAGACTTAGCGCAGTTCATTTGTAACAGGGGAGGGAAAGTTGTTGACGAATGTTTGGCAATTGCAGACGAGTTAGCCACAGCCGAGGCAAAGTTCGAAAGATCTCAGAAATCTCGCCTTCAGCTTCTTAGAGAAATGCACGAGGGCGAATGTGTAGCTGAGTGTAATGGGCAATGACTAGCAGCAGCAATTAACCTTCTCCAGCAAAATGAAATCGCAGTGAATTGTTTTGCTCAAGCCGTCTTTGTACTGTTACAACAAGGTAGAGGGAAATATAGAAATCTGTATATTCATGGCGTGGCAAATTGTGGAAAGTCTTTTATTCTTTCACCGCTGAAACTAATATATAAGACGTTTTGTAATCCAGCTACCGGTACATTCGCCTGGGTTGGAGCCGAAGAAGCGGAAATCATTATGCTAAATGACTTTCGATGGAAACCATCGATAATAGCGTGGGGCGACATGTTGCAATTACTAGAAGGAGATGTTGTACATTTGCCCGCTCCTAAGAATTTCACCAAGCGAGATATTGAGTTGACCAAGGACACGCCAGTGTTTGCAACCACCGATGCACCGATAGTTTTAGTGAAAGGTGGAGTGGTAGATCAAGCAAACACCAAGATGTCAAATGTTAGATGGAAATTCATACGGTTCTGGCGGCAAATTCCACCATCTGAGCAGTTAAACTTGGTACCTTGTGGACACTGTTTTTCTTGGTTGGTTTTGGACAACATCGAACAATAAGTGTTATCTCTAGTGTTAGGTGTCAACACCTTGTCAAGAAGTAGTTTATCCGATAGAACAGTACTCCGCGAAAATACAACAGTACTCCATTAATGTTGCTGAAATTTCAGCGCTCGGAGTCAATATGAATGGATGCGGACATGGTTAATGTTTATAAAGAAACGTTTTGTTGGAATGAAAGTCGAAGCACAATTTGCTTTATTAAGGGAAAAACTCACAGTACTCCACCGAAACAAGTACAATGAAAGGTTATCACTAATTATCTTGTTAACTCGTTATTAGTGGAGTACTGTTCAAAATAAGTTAAAAACGTTACTTCAAGACAAAAGCATCGTCTCTTTTGCTTGGATTTGAAGTACTTAACTGATATTTAAGAAATGTTGCATTAAATCTCTTGAAAATAACGTCCTTTTCCTACATTTCCTGACGGTGTACTGTGGAGTACTGTGAGGCGAAAAGTTTACACTTTAATTAGGTAATAGGTTAGCTATTACTCAACTGGGAAGTCGTAGAGATTTTTCACATCGCTCGCGCACGGTAAACAAATCCCAAGAACTTAAAATTTCACCTTTTCACTGCCAAGATCTGAATGTTATTTCTTCTTACTGGCTGTAATACATTTCTTTAAATGTTAGTTATGAGAATTTTTGTAACATGGAGACAAGATTTTAGTATTTGGTTCTGTATCCTCTACCCTTGATAATTAATGTTATCCGTGTTGCCATACTTTCGGGTAAGGTAACGAATCGCCGACACACCACCGACGCACTGTCAACGCAGCCTATTTATCGACTGGGAAAACAGCTGCCAACGCGTCGGCCAACGCGTTGGCAGCTGTTTTCCCAGTCGATGAATAGGCTGCGTTGACGGTGCGTCGGTGGTGTGTTGGCGATGCGTCGGTGGTGTGTTGGTGATGCGTCGGTGACTTTTTCTCTTTAAGTTATAGCTTGAGAAGATGGATTAAGCCAAATTTTTCCGTTGTCTTCTATCATATTGAATAATTTTATGATAAGTAATTTTCCTCGCAATAGAAATGCCATTTAAGAAGTACGTTCTTCGACGCCATTTTGTTTCGTATTTTCTCGACCCAGACCCACAGCTTTATTACTCAGCCCGATCAGACTGGATACTAATCAGGTTAAATAGGTTTTATGATCTAACCATTTGGTGTTCTAATTTTTACAACATGAAAATGCCGATATTGCTCCAAACTTTGACTCGTCGATCTCGACTGTTTTTCCTACGCCTCCGATCTTCATGTCAGCGTTCAGAATCTTGGTCGAGCATACCGTTCTTATATCGCTCAGTGCCCGGATCACAGTGGGCTTTGAAAGGCTAGTCAGCCTGGCGATGTTACTTCCAGATACCTTAATAGCCCACAGGAACATTAGATGAAGCCACTCAGCGGGATGTTGGAACCCTCGACGAACGAGCCTGACCTTATAGAAAGCCAGGTTCAACAGCGGCTGTTTGTACAGCGCCACATGTAACCATCATTTACCCGTGCTGTCTCTGTTAATTCCATTTCAGAATCACATCCAGAACACTGGCGTTGACTCGCTAAAAGTCGACGAGTTACTAAACAGTTAAAAACACTATGAAAACTACCTAATATGACAAGAAGATCGCGGAACTCCATTTTACTAGTTTGTGATAAAAAGTTGAATTGAAAGCATTTAACCAACATGCAAATGAGATTAGGATCGAACGTTATTCTATTAAACCAATCACAGGAACTAACGCTATTTAATTAAACCAATCACAGTCGATAAAAAACAACCAATCAAGGTTCCTAACTCTTAAGCCAATGAAATAACCTTAATACAACAAGGATCGAACATAATTAATTTTAACCAATCATAGTTATTCACACAAAAGTAGCCAATCAGAAAGCTTGTTAATTAACCAATGAAACACTTGATCCGTTTTTGTTAATTACTTCAAAACAGTGTATATAAAGTGATAAATTCAATTAATAGCCACTTTACTAGCATAAAGATCAGAGCTTCATCAATCATTCAATCGTTAAAATGTCCCAGCGTGTTACTAAATGTACTGTTTGCGGCGAATCCGGCCATACTAGAATCCACTGTCTAGTTATTTGCGGCTTGTGCAATGGCGACAATTGCCGCTGCGACTGTCAACAACCGCAACCGAAAAAACGTAAAACAACAAAGAGAAAGGAGCGTGCTCCACCAGCTAAACCGACACAGGAGCCACAGCAGTCCGCAGCCAGCACCACACCACCACCATCACAGCCGCCACAGAACGCCTCAACCCCGGTTACGGACTACAAGTCTGTCTGTAAGCAATTACAGCAGAAAAACCAGCGTCTTGGGAAGGCCTACCAAGATCTGAAGGCCGCATTCGATGCCCTTGAAGAGAGCAACAAGGAGAAGGATGAGCAGCTTCAGCAGGCGCAGAAAGACGCAGAGGAAATGGCCGGGTTCGTTCGCGAGACCAAACAATGCCTCGCCAACTACAGGTGGAAAATGCGAGAGAAAGACGAGCAGATCGAGGCGTTGCAAGCACAGCTGCGAGAGTTACAGGACCAGCCAGAGCCGCCAACCAACCAGCAGGCAGTCGCCAAAGTAGACAGAAATGACCTTGAGGAAATCCACAGGCATTATCAGAGAGAAGAAGTGCAGCTTAAACAACGCGTACAGGTTGGCCGGTACTGCCCGAAGTACCATTCGCGATTTCCTTGGAATTGCTGAACTAAAGATCGCAAAGAACGTCATCTACGAGAGCACGCTTGAGAGGCTGGGCGATCCCAAACTGTCCGTGAAGACCATCGAGTACGAGTGCAGAAAGCAGCTAGGTGGCCTTCTGCCTATTGTCAAATGCCTTCGAGTGAACAAGACGCTGTTGCCGCTGGCCGTGGAAGATGCCTTTTATTCGCAAAGGGCTGTCTAAAAACAAACAAAAAAACGGCTCCTTTAGGAGCCACCAAATAAAAGAAAGTTAATGATCAACAATCAATGATTATTTATCTTATTCCTTGACTCCCATGTCCCCCTCTTACGGTTTCCTAACAATCCAGAATGACGAAACTCTTTATAACCCTGCCCTCACAAGCTTATAAATACCACCGAGAGAGACTAGAAACTAGTTCTTGTACGGAGAGAGCGCCTAAGTCCTAGTTGTATCACCCATAAATGTAATAAAAACCATAAATGTAATAACAACCATAAATGTAATAAAAATTAACCATAAATGTAATACTAACCATAAATGTAATAACTTTTAACCACTAATGTAATAAATCCACTAACCATAAATGTAATAAAATTTGCCCATAAATGTAATAAACTGAACAACCATAAATGTAATAAACTGGCTATGACTTCCAAATCAAGGGGCTACAAACTTGTCATTCTCATTCTCGTGAAATTGACTTGAAAGTTTCAATTAGACCCCTAAAGGCATGACTTTTTAAAGAAACAAAAATGCTATTTCTTCGTCTGCAATCCTAAACGAGGAACATACGGCATGAAACATACATTGCAGTTTTTCCCGAGACACCCTAACAAGACAAAACTTACCAAAGAAATTTAGCCCCCAAAGTATAGGTCTAATAAGGTTTTGCTATGAATAGTGACATAGTGAGTGTGACACCTCAATAATACGGACAATGGACTATGTAACAGCCATCATTTGGAGAAAAGGAAAGAAGTAGGAAAAAAAGGAAAGAAGTAGCTATACTTTCCAGGACATAGAACGGAAGCACTAGGTTTTTGTAGGAAATGTAAAAATAATGTTAAGGTTGTTTTCTATATTCGCAATCAACAATAACAGGTACTCTTCATACAATAACTTTAATAATTACTTGCCGCTTTTGTGTTAACGTTGTAATAAACCGAGTTTTGTTCTATAGAATGTTGTTCAGTATTTTATCCTTGTATTTAACATTTAACATGTGCCTCAAGGGATGTCTAGCATATCTTCTCTGTTTAACACTTAGTATGGAACTTGGATCACCCTCCCCACCCAACCAACCTGCAAGTCAGCAGATCTAGCCCGAGAGACCCATCTCTGTAGATTGTTCTGGCTCCAATAGGGAATATCCAATCCCCTTCCCCACCCTACCACCTTACTTGACATTGGTTTTAAGGGCAAATAACGTCAGCAGGAAAGCATGGGCACGGGGAAACGGAGAGTACAAGTTTGCAAATCCAGGTGGATATACGGGAAAGTTTGAAAAATTAAAACAGGCGTATTCCTTATAAAGTGATGTTTGACTGAATTCGTCTTGACTCAAAGAGAACCTCAATCTCTTTCAAATAAATGAAATATCATCAACCAACAGCACTTCAAACGCTCTGGCATATAGACTTTCTAATCATACTTGGGTACTTCCTTAATGTTCGCAAACCATAATTATAGCTTCTTGGGTATTGGTTTCTGGGTTAATTAAAATAATAACTTGATGCACGAGTCCCGTGTCCTGAAGTAAGAGGTGCACAAAGAGAATGACAAGTTTGTAGCCCCTTGATTCGGAAGTCATAGCCAGTTTATTACATTTATGGTTAAGCCTTATTATATTTATGGTTGTTCAGTTTATTACATTTATGGGCAAATTTTATTACATTTATGGTTAGTGGATTTATTACATTTGTGGTTAAAAGTTATTACATTTATGGTTGGTATTACATTTATGGTTAATTTTTATTACATTTATGGTTGTTATTACATTTATGGGTGATACACTAGTATCAGAATTAAAAATGGCGTCGCCGATGCTCTTTCGTTTCGTGTTCTGATTGCTAGCTATCTTTCCCTTTAATTCCTTGCTTCACATGCAAAGTAATCGTTGTTATTATCGCAGGTATTGCTATTTTTTCTTTCCCTTTCTGTAGTGTGTCGGCCGACACGTCGGTAGTGTGTCGGCCGACGCGTCGGTAATGTGTCGGCCGACGCGTTGGTAATATGTCGGCCGACGCGTCGGTAGTGTGTCGCCCAACACGTTGACCAACGCGTTGGTTGGATCAGATTCGTTACCTTTACCATACTTTCAATTGCACAGTCCACCACAGCAGAATCCACTTCTCCTAATTTTTTTAGAACTCTGCCCTTGAATTCTTCAAATGACTCCTTAATAATGTTTTTGGCAATTGCTTCTTCTTCTAAATCGTCTTTAACCACATGGAAAATATTTTCTATTGGATTTAGGTCAGGCGAGCGAGGTGGAATGGCGAAAAGTTCACATTCAGTATCTTCTAATGTTGTCAGTGCTGCCTGGGACGTCTGTGAAGGATCGTTATCCATAACAAACTTACTTGCTCCGTTCCTCTTTGGACCCGCACGTCCAAAACATAAATTAAAATGCTCTCTTATGAAATTGGCGAAGAATGTCCCATTAAGTTTTTCGTAAGGTTCTTTGAGAATAACACCTTTTCCATAAGCTATCGCCACCATGACATGCAATCGTTTTCCGCCAGCTAACTCTTTCGAACCTTTCGAGGTTAATTGAAGGCCTTCGCTTCTTTTACGCCACACTCTTGATTTCGGGGACATTGCGGTGTTGAAAGGATTCGTCTTAAAAACGAATGACACTCCATCCAAGAAGAAACCAACTTACTCTTTCCAAAATCCTGGATTGTTTCTCTCTTCTCTATTCATGAGTCTTGCGTATTGGAGGCGCAATTTACGGTCCCTTGCCGTAAGAAGACCCTTTTTTACCTCATGGTATCATGAATACCATGAGGTATAGTGAGGGTTGGACGTCACTCCATTCCCGTTAAACAATTAATGTATGCATTAAATCTCGATTAAAAGTGAATTAAACAAATTTACTCCTGTCTCCCCTGCTAGGTTTTGATTTGTCCACAAAGTCGGGCCATTGAAATGGCGTCTGTCGTGTTGAGTCCGACGCTAAAATTGTAAAGGCGGATTTTTGTTCCTTTCGCTACACGTTTGATCAAAATACACTTTTGAAGACCTCACATACCATCAGAAAATGTGCTCAAGAATGCTCAAGTGAACAATTGGGTTAAAAGTGGCGATGTATCCATCAAGATGTAGGCAGAAACTTGCCCAAATTACCCAAGCACCAGTATGGCGGCTGTTGGCTCGAAAAAAACAGATGGGTTTTTTGTTGCATTCATGTCATGATCATATCAAAATACACGTTTGTGGAGTTCTTAAACGAAATGGAATCATGAGAATACTTGACTGCAGAGAAATGAGCACCAAAGTCTAGCTTAAACGTGATGATTGATCGATCGTTGGGAAATGTTTACATACATTTGGATGGCGACTAAATGACTATAATGCAGCCGCAACAAGAAATTATGCTGCAAGCTCAAATGAAATGAATGCTTTACTATCTGGAAGCAAAGGTAAGATTCCCTTGGTTACCATCGTATTTCATTTTGTATAAAGCTTGTAGCAAATGAACTGCTATATTTTAACATTTGTTGGGAAACTTGCTTCATAATTTCCTGCAAACAACGAAAACCATTTGTATTTGTGGCATTCGTTTCCGTTGATAATAACAAGTTTCGGTCGTTATTTCTTTTAGGTGTGCATATAAATGTAGGAGTTATTTTCCTCATGCAAGCAGCAAACCGACTTGACATGTGTTTACTGGAATGTAGTGTTATTATTTGTTCATCATTTTCGCTTCAGTTTTAATGAAATCGGGATGATGAAACCTTAAACTATATTTTCGAGTTTCTTTCATTTGTCCAAATGTGAATTTTACGTTAATTTGAAAATTAAATATATAACCAGATAATTCAGAGTTGACTTACATTTGTTTACTTGATAAAAATTATCATATTCACGTTTTTGGATAATATTATTTACAACAGTTCTAATCTCAAGTGTTGACCATATATAGCTCATTGCGATTGAATTTGGCCTTTATGACACAAGCTAGATTTCAACTACATGTATTATTTAGTTTTAAATCACATTTGATAAGGTGAATGTTGTTTTTGTCCTGAAGGCAACTATCAGAATTAAATTAAGTTTTCATCTGATGATCAAAAGTGAAGTTTCTGTAGTCACACTGTTTGCTACAAAGGACAACAACAAGGCAACAGATTTAACAAAATTTTATTCTGTGCAAATTTTGCACTAATTCAGAAGAAGGCAACATCAAACTTGTCATGATCATAAATTGTACTGATAGATTTATGAAAGACTGATATCTACAATGGCAACTGGCAAGCTCAAAGCTGATAAAACACAACTGATGTATCTTTTCATAAGAGTAATCACAGTATGTAACTATCAAACACATAAAAATTCCCACTCTACTTGAGACTTGTTGTTCTTCAGAAACACTATTACAACTTCA
The DNA here is from genome assembly GCA_963693305.1 of Meandrina meandrites. Taxonomy (NCBI): domain Eukaryota; kingdom Metazoa; phylum Cnidaria; class Anthozoa; order Scleractinia; family Meandrinidae; genus Meandrina; species Meandrina meandrites. Next base: position 18,956,224 of record OY855905.1, on the reverse strand, counting down.
GACAGTTGCTTTTAAGATTCCTGTAATAATTTGTATTTATATTTACATAAGGTTCTTTCAGTGTGAAGTTTCAATCACAATGTACTAGCCTAGTCTTATTGAGCAAAAATTGCTTGAAACCCCACCCTGCACAGCGGCATATAGCATGTATATATGGAAGCACTGTCCCCCCCCCCCCCCACCCAACCTTCCCATTCCGCAACAAGTTCATTCCATCCTCATATATTTCTATTGCATTTTTCAACTAAAACAGATGGAAAAGAGACAAAGGTTCATAAGAATAATAACCAGATACCATGGGGTGGCTCGAAGGAGACTTTGATTTGTGTTTGAAGGTGCCGGTACCCCATTTCATTGAAACATCTTATGTACGTTCTTAGGCTTATTGTTCGAAGATCAAATCCACTTACTTTCAGTAGTTTTTCAACTGTAAAATTAGGATCTTCTTCTCTCATCTTCAACAGGTTCCTTTGTAACAGACGTTTCATTCGCAACGAGATTTTCTGAGGCCTACCTCTCTTCTTGTTGGTAGCCACACGCGTTTTCCCCACTCCGAAGAATTGTTTGCAAATGTGCTCTGCCGAAGAAGTCGATATACCACATTTCTGTCCGATTTTTGGATAACTTGCGCCCGTTTCTGTTCTTAAATAACTAGCACGTGCCCTTTTCTCAGGAGGTATGTTCACCTTAAAAACCATTTTACAACCTTCAATTCAACTGGATTATCTCTGTAGTACTTTGAGTTAAATTTGTAGCTTAACGGAATCCCCAGTACGTGACTGACATTAGGTCATGTGGAACGCTTGGGAAACCCCGTGATACATGTTCGTTATGTACGTGTGCTTAAACGTGCTCCTTTCAAATTCGAATTCAAATTTCGAATTTCAAATTCCTATATGACTTATCATCTGAATTAATGACTACACTCCTGTTTGACATTATTATATTACGTTCTTACACATCACTTATGCATCGCATAAACCTTAACTTTTATTAACATCACATCGTGTCACGCAATGACAACAGCATTCTAATGACTTTCACCTTGTCGGTACTTTTTATTGCTTGAAGCTAAAACTTCACCACAAGAAAGGTAATACTATATCCCTTTGCCAGACTAAGTGTTACTCTTGTAGCTTTCATAGTTTTTTATTTATTAATTATTGAATGTCGCATTCAATATTCAGACAACCTCCATCAAAAATGTTGGGAAGGTTTCTTATTTCTCCCCCCCTTCCCCCTTATTGAAAGTTGAAGTATACCGAGGGACTTACATCACACGATATTGTGTATCTTAATGTTCAGTAATACTTCAACATTGATATGGGGTGGAGGGGGGCCCATAAATACATAGCATATACCTATAGATGCAATCTTTTGAAATGTAGTCGAAATCAAGGCGTTGATTTTTGACCTTCCCAACTATTTTTGTCACAGGTTGTAGTTACTGACAAGAAAAAAAAACTAAAATAAATAATAATAAATCCCGTGCAGAGAAGAACCGCGCTCAGCCCATGGCCGCGCAGTTAATAACATTGTACTGCTTTTAAGGTGGCTGGTACCAGTTTTCAGCTTTTTGACGGTTTGTAACTTTGAAAGAATAGAACAAAAAGACTAACAAAGGCCATTCTAACACTTTTCCAGGGTTGATTTATATATTTTATAGTTGACCAAAAAAAAGTGTTATTTTGTCATTTGTGGTTTCCATGGCGACGCTACCAAAGGATTATTCAGACCTAGTTTTTAGCTTGTTGCACTTATAACTTAAAAATTAACCTGGTGACCCCCTGTATTCTTTTAGTAATTGACTTTGGTATTTGAAAAGGAAAGTGCACGCTGATTTTAAAAAACTACGGAGCGGAATTTTTGTAAATTAGGAAAAGGACAATTTTCACACAGTGCAAAGTTCCTTCCGTAGAATTTTTTTATTTTTTTTCTGATGTTTCCTCTCAATAATAATATTGTATTAAAACAATAAAAAGAGGGGGTCACCGGACTTGTTTTTATGCAAAAGCCTTCGTGAGTTTCGGAATTCCCACGCGCGTCCCCTCGCATTTAAAAATCCGGATTCTATAAGATCAACAATTGCTCATGATCTGTTTTGACTACCGCTGACTGTTGCGTGTGTTCGCGGGCACCCACTGTTTGGAATGTACTCGCCGACGATGTACGCCATGTTTTCCCCGGTCCTGAACTTCATTTACATGTAGTAACCGTTAAGGACAGCTTCCTAGACTTACCTTGAAGGACTTCCTTACACCTGCTGGTTACATCAGCCATGTTTTTGTCAAGTAGTATCAAGCGAAAGTTTGAAATGGACTAAATAATCCTTGGCGTGCAGAACACATGTCGGGACACTGCTTCAGAATGTAGAGATTGCAAGGCTTCTAAATTGAAAAAATGTTGAGCTTCTTTACGTCAGATTTGCTCGGGCATTTTTGACTATTCTTCGTGGTTGTTTTCGTCGAAGTGCTTTACGATGGCGGACAATATCCTCTTTGTCCGTGTGACTCGCGGTGTCTTTGCAGGAGAAGTTGTCGGTGGATTGGACAGGATAGTGACCAGTGCCCTTTTACCAAATGTTGTGTAAAGTTTGTGGAGGTCATCATAGGAGAGACCACTATCGGCGATGTTTTGTGCCATTGATCTTTTTATTGGTCCCGTGTCGGTTGCGTTGAACAATTTGTCACGGAATGTTAGAAGAAGTTCATGGCGCCGATCGAGGTGGAGCATGTCTTCAACTGCGTGGGGAATACTGGTGACACTGGAATTCTGAGTGAGGTGCGGGATTGTGGAAAATTAATTCAGTGGATAAAAGAACGAGGCATATTACAAACGTGTTGTTTTGTTATTCTTTTGTTATTTAAAGAGATGCAAATGAGCATGACCTGTTTTTCTGCAATCCCGCACCTTAGACGGAATTCTCAACGATATTTTCTCTGGAAAGGCTCAACGATGATTCAAAAAGAATTTTTCTCAGGGCTCTGACATCTTCTAACGCATCATGGGCGTTAAATTGTTCCTTGAAAAGATGAGTGTAAAGGCTGCTTTGGTTTGGTTTGCAGTATCCACCAGCATTGAGTTCGAGTGCTTTGTGTTTGTCTTTTATCAGTTTTTTCACCAGATGTAGACTATCCACAAAGTAGACGTTCATGTCGGCGATCCTATCCTGGAAGTTTTTATCACTATTTCGGAGGAGAATTGGAACATCGAACGTTGCAGAATTATGCCCAATTAGAACAGTTATAATTGACTGATGATTGTTTTGTTGATCAGAAGTCTTGACTTGAGTTATAAAAGTTAGGAAGTCACGAAGTCCTTGTTCCATGGTCACACTTTGGACAGGATTGTTTCCTTGGCATAACGTTCTTACTCCTTTGAAATTTTTTATCGCCATACCATTGACAAGGTAGGCACTATAACTTATGTTGCTTTGAGGTAGAATGAAAGTGGAAAATTCATGTTTTCCATTTTCACTTACAGCAGACAGTTGGCATATCTCGGCCAGTTTCCCTGTGCATGTCGTTTCTGTATCAAAGATAATAAACTGATACTTTTGTGTAGAATCATATGATAAGTTGACAATTTTCGGTCTTACTGTGTAGGCTGGTATTACTTTTTCATATCTTCTTAATTCAGCTGGTGATACTTTGGCTGGCAAATCAAATTCATTTTGTGACTCTGTTTTATCATTAGACGTATCCAAATTCAGACCTACTGATGACTCATATGTGATTCCTTCCCTGACTTCCCTTCTTAATGTTTGTGAGTTTTTTTGTTGAGTTAACTGGTTACGCCTTCTCTTAAATCCCTTTTGTTCTTTCCGTTGTTTGTCAAAAATGGACTTCTTGTCCATTGCTTCAACATGTTTGTTACAGTAAGAACCAGGCTCGATATTGAGTGCTTCTAATGTTTTTCCAATATAGTTGAAGCCAATATTGGTCTGTGCTACCCCACATGCTACTCGAAAGTCATTGCTTTCGCTTCCCCTGTAAAAACGTGTTTTAGGGTTCTTTGATCCTATGGTGCTATTTAGACTTTCATTACGCTGTGAATTAGCACATGAGGTCAGTTTGTTCACCACAGTGTCGGTCGAATATTAATCCAAAATATCAGTTAAGGCCTTTTTGAGGGAATCTCCAACAAGATCTTTACCATTTGGCAAGTCTGTGTGTTTATAGGCTGCAGGATTTTGTTTGTAACCACACCACGAAATGTCGCAATTAGTGTGCTCCCCAAATGCATGTGGAATTATGTTTTTGAGGCCTTTCTTTAAAGATTGAGAATCTCCAACATTTTGCTTGATGCAGTAACTAAAACACTTTGTGATGTAATTTATTACCTTTGGACTTAGAATTGAGCAATTGGATCCTCTGAAACGGTCTTTTAGGTTATATAGCCTACTATTTAGAGATCTTTTCACATGAACTATGTCTGACCATTTCTCTACACCATATGGGACTTTCTTTACAATGTCTGCTAGCGTTGTCGAGTCGTCATCACCAACATAAACAGAAAACTTGACACCAGATTTAGGAGCGTTACTCCACAGTTCACAGGCAACATCTCTTTCCATTGATTTTGATGACCCTTGGTGATTTTTTCTGCAGTCATGCTTTTTTTCTTTCCCAGATAATTTGTTGTGGCTACATATTCGACATGTCTTGCACCTGGTGGAGTAACTCACAACTTTCCCAGTAGCAAGTCCCATGGCAGCCCCATGACCAGTTGCAGAATTGTGCCCCCTTCCCCTTTTCTGCCAACCCATATCATACGAGACAGCTACTCCAAGGAGATTATCAGCAGACGGACCAGAAGAATGCTCAGCAATTTTTTTCTCCAAATCCAAGTTAACTTTACAGCTTTCTCTTGCAACATTCTCTAGAGCATTTCCCACTTCTCTTTCTCTTCTTTTAAACAGGCAGTGATTCATTGTGGGCACATTCATGGTTGATAGTAAATTATTTAGGTGTGTATTCCCCATGCCAGCATGCAGGGATCCTAATACTGCCCTTGTGTTTATATCACTAACAAGAGGGCCACGGCTTCCACCTCTGTGTTTGCCGGAAGATCTTACTTCATTTAGGTGACCACAGAGGCTGCATTTAACAATAAATATACTGCTGAGACCACTTTGTTTTTCTCCCAAGAGTAGAAAGAGAAAACAAAACAGGTCGATAATCCTTAAAGTAATTATGTTTTTATTACTACATTTCACAATAGTATTACTTGTGTTATTGTGGTGTGTATCCTAAACCATAAGATGAGTTCAAGCATCTCAAGAGATAGCTCCATTCTAATGTGTCAAAGACTTTTTTAAAATCTATGAAAATCAAAATGCCTGGAACATTTTCAGTATCTGTGAATTCCATTATATCAAAAATAGATGCAACTGTCTCTCCGATGTAACGATCCTTGACGTACCCTGTTTGGTTCTGATGAATAATATATGGTGTGACATTTTCTTCGACATTATTTTTGCATCCACGTTGATGAGAGAAATCGGGCGCCAATTTTCTATAAATGTCCTGTCTTTGCCTTGTTTCTCAATTAATGTAATAACTGCTTGTTTTTGGGAGCTAGACATTTCTCCATATTTGAAGGCTTCATTAACACATTCTATGAAAGAATCGCTAATAAGGTCCCAACATGATTTGTAAAATTCAACTGGTACTCCATCATTACCAGGTGATTTATTAGTCTGAAAAGTGTCCAAAGTTGCTTTTGCTTCTTCAAGAGATATGGCTCCTTCGCAAGATTGTTTTTGCTCTTCTGACAATTTAGGTATATTTAATTGTCTTAAAAAATCATCTCCAGATTTATTATCATTCTCCATAAATGTTGACTTGTACAAACTTTGATAAAATCTTTTCTGTTCATTCAGTATTTTGAAAGGATCCGTTGTAATCACCCCACTAACAAATAATTTCTGTATATGTTTTTTCACGTTATTTTGTTTTTCTAGATTTAAAAAATATTTTGTATTTCTTTCGCCATGTTCGTGCCAACAAACTCTGGCACGAACAATTATGCCTTTAGTTTTTCTTCATAAAAATGTTCGAAAATTTCTTTTGCTTCATTTAAACAATTTTGATTCATAGGGGTAGGGTCTTCTTCAAACTTCTTTGTTGCTTCATACGCAGTTTGTAATTCTGTTAGTTTTCTATTATGTTCTTTCGCCTTTTGTTTAGAGTATGAAATAGCATGATTTCGAATGTTATACTTCAACCAGTCCCAAATGCTGCGTTTATCAGAAAGGCTTTCTACACCTAACCTTTTCCATTCCGGAATATTATCTTTTAAATTACTGAAATAGTTTTCATCCTCCAGAAGAGAGACATTCATTTTCCAGTAGCCTGGACCTTTGGCTTCTTGTCTAGAGTTAGTTAAGACAAGCTCAATGGCAGCATGATCTGTTTTGAGTGCTGGAGTGATAGCTGTTGAATCCATGAAGTCTTGCAAATTGTTCGATATTAGTCAATAATCCAAACGACAGGATATTTGAGGTGATTTTTGGCTCCAAGTGTAACTTTTTGTTTGAGGATTCTTTATTCTCCAAATGTCCACTAAGTCCAATTCATTCTGAGAGCACTCAATATCATCTATGACCATTTTCTAGGAACCATTACACCACCTTTTTTGTCTAAATTGGGATTAAGAGGACAATTAAAATCACCCCCGCAGATGACATTATCTTCACAATCTAAATTTTCTGTCTGCAGCATTTTATGCAAATTTTTGAAAAATTTGCACGATATTTTGTCTTTGTTTGGCGCATATATGTTGACTAGAACATCAATTTTGTCATTTATATCTACCTTTAAGGCCCGGGTCGCACTAGAGCGAAATCAAATTTTTTGCAATTTTTGGTGAGGAAAAAATTGGCCAAAATTTTGCAAGTTCCAAATTTTGGCGGCGGTCGCATCAAACCTAAATGTTTTAACCAAACCTTTGTTGATTGACACATACGTCAATCCCAAACCCATCTAATTAGAGCTCGTCACACGACACAACAAAGCAGCTGGCGCGCAAATTGCGCAAATATGGATCGTCACCATATGATTATTTTCACGGCTTTCGGGTTTTTGCTGAATCTTGTGTTTCTGTCTCAACAAAATAACATAGTGTTTTTAGTATTGTTAGTGCACTATCAGCAGGATTTTCTACGGGCAGCTTCTGCTTTTAGAAGACGTAGATTTCGCTTGAATAGAGGTCGTTTACGAAAAAGCCCTTGGTCGTGGACTCTACCTCGTCTGGTAGAGTCATGGTTTGAAATACATTTCCACGATAGAAACATTCCGGGAGACTACTTTCAACGCCAGCTGAGAATGAAGAGAGTGACCTTTCAAGCCCTTGTTGGTATCCTGGCACCTTGGTTAACAAGACAGAATACGCGATTCAGGGACTGCATTCCACCGGAAAAGGTCTTAGCTTTAGGAATATATAGGCTTGCACATGGCAATTCATACGTCAGCATTGGACCTGTTTTTAATGTTGGCAAATCTACAGTTATCGAGGTAGTCCAGGATGTTGTGGCAGCTCTGTTTGAATTGAGAGATGAATATATTCATTTCCCAGAAACAGTGGCAGAAACAGCAGCTTTTATAGAAACATTTCAAGATTTATCTCGACTTCCAAACATAGTTGGAGCAATCGATGGCACGCATATACCAATAAATGCACCTCGTGAGAGTCCAGTCGATTACTTTAGCCGATATCAGCATCACAACTTTGGTATTCAGGCAGTTGCTGATAGGAACTTGCTCTTTTTAGATTTTTCCGCTGGATATCTAGGAAGTGTGCATGATGCTCGCATATTACGGAACAGTACTTTATATCAAAGAGCTGAGCAAGGAGATATTCTCAATGGCCCTGTAGTCAATGTAAACCATCACGATATTGGTCCATATTTAGTAGGAGACAGTGCGTATCCGATATCTCCATGGCTTCAAAAACCATTCCCAGAGGCTACGAGAGACAGAAGCGAAATACAATTTAACCGTGAGCTGTCTAGTGCAAGGGTCAAAATAGAGTGCGCTTTTGGATGCCTTAAGTCACGCTGGAGAATTTTACAAAAGCGTCTTGATAGTGACATTAAATTCTCCGTCAAGATCGCTATTGCATGTGCTGTCCTGCACAATTTCTGTATCAAAATGGGGGATGAATGGGATGACAATGGAAATCCAGATCACGACGGCCGTGATGATGACAACGAAGATGTTGTGAGAGATGGAGAAGAGATCAGAGACATTCTGAAGGAATATCTTTAACTTTATTGAAATCAGTCAATTTATTTTTAAATAGGGTTGAGTACATTTTATCTTCCTCATTACTGTTCTCATATTTTTCTCAGTTTTCTAGTTACCATGTTAACAGTTCTTGATTTTAAATCAGTTATAATCACAGTTGGTACAACTTAACATAAACATAACGTGTAATTGAGTTACATGTACTACCTCACGCAATATAATAAGCGTAGTAAAACATTCTTTTAAACTTGCTTAGAACAACTGTTATTTTCTAAAACTGAAACATATCTTTGCATTTTTTTAACACAGTCCATTCCTGGCTAAAAAAAAGTGTGCTACATACAGTCCGCGCCGAGTCAGCCGGTAGAAGATGAACCAGGGTTCGCGTTCGTGCTCATAAACTGGGTCATGGCCCCAATAAATTGACCCATCATGGCCATCTGTTGTTTCTGAGTCTCTGAGAAGGTTGCCATAAAGTTACTTAAATTTTCTCCGCATTTTTTGAAAGCGTCCATGCTTTCACGTAGCTCCTTTCTGTCCTCCTCTGCGCTTTCTTCGAAGGCTGCGCGATTTCTTTTTCTCGACTCTTTTGATTGCTTCTTCCTATCGTTCCTCGCATCTTTCGTCTTCAACTGCCCTTTACTTTGCTTAATTCTGTTGGGCTCTGCATCTAAATCATCGGAGCCTTCTGGGGAGCCAACACCGCTGCTACTGTTTGATGTGTTCAGTGGACTATCGTTTGAATTTGCGCTTGTACTGGCCCCTGCTTCGGACACGTTTCGTAATGTCACGATATCTCGACACCCCAAGATGGCATCGATCTCTTCATAAAATACACTTTGTCTTCTTGTACCCCCTGTCTGTTTCCTATTCCACTCCTTTGCCTCTTTGAATTTGTCAATTAAGTATTTCATTTTCTTCATGCACTTCTCAACGGTCTTGTTGGTTTCCATGCGAGAGTTTAACTCGTCGCAAATCTTCCTCCACGCCGTTCTCAACTCTCTGCTCTCCAGCAACTCGTGGTTGTCGGCCCATAACTGGACTAGTAATTTCTGCTCACCGTGGGACCATGTTTCGTACTTCTTCTTTTCTTTTGGGTTACTGGTTGCGCGACTTTTGCTGGCTTCTTTATTTGCGGTCGAAGGAGATTGTTCCATCCTTGCGCCGACAGATGATTCTCTCCCAAACGCTACCTGTTCGTGCTGCCAGTATCCAGAACTACACCCAGGGTACGGTTCATAGAGGTTCGATAGAAGCCCCACTCACATTCCTCATTTGATGTTAAATAACTATAGAAAGAGCCAGATGGACCGGGTAAAAAGTTATTTTGTCCCGCCATTGCACTTGCCAAACTAGTAGCGACAAACTATTTTCCTTGCCGTAATTTATCCAAACATGTTTTGCGTAATATGACAGTTTAATGGTTAAAAAAACAAGATTGTTTGTTTTGCCAAAATTTGGAAGCCTCCGAGGCAGGACTTCGGCTTCTTTGAAGATTGGCGTATATTTGGCGATCCGCAAAAATCTGGCAAGATTTTGAAACTGAGGGTCGCACTTATTTTACGCTACGTGTTGACATATTTATGACTTACACAAACAAAATTCGCTCTAGTGCGACCCGGGCCTAATACAATAAAGCGGCCTGAGGGATCAATAACAGTGTTTTTGATTACGGAATTAAAGTTGTTTCTAATTAACACCGCAACTCCACAAGAATTTGGACTGGCATGAGACAAGAAAATTTTTCCATCCCACTCATTCATCCATTGTTTTTCAAGCTCCTTTCTCGAATGTGTTTCTTGCAGAAAACTGATGTCGGCTTTCTTTTGCGACACCACGTAAATATGGTTCTTCTCTTATGGAAATTATTCACACCCCTTACATTAAGGGAAACTAATTTAAATGTATTTGTCATCTACATGTAGCAATATTTTTGTCATTATAGGTCTTTTTTACTTTACTTTTAATGTGTACGTGTGTTACTAAGAGCCGGGAACTGCAATAATTTTTCTTTCTGTTACTATCCATATTGCATGTTAAGAGAAAAACTAAAGTACTGCACAAACACGACAAATGCGCAGTGTGTCTCGCTGGGGGCGGACGTGTTTTTTGATGGCTCCTTCTTTTTGTGAGATGTCATGAGTTACCAGTTGTTAGACCTTTCATGGATGGAAAAAAGTAATGGGGGATGAAAAGGAAAATAAGTCATCTGCTTTTGACTGTAAAGACCGTCGCAAACAGATGAAGACGACCATGTGACAGCCATGACGCAGAGAAGCTCAACAGACGCTTGTCTTGATGACGTGCGTGAGCAATAAGTTAGATAAAGTCCTATCAGCATGTAAAGAAATCGAGTCCCTGAAGAGCGAAATTATCACTCTACGAAGTGAAGTTAAAGATTTAAAGGACTCGATAAACTTCGCTCAGGAGAGCATTACTCAGCTTCAAAGCGTGTTAGCGAAAATGAAGACAACCGTTGAAGAACACAGTTATGATTTAGATTCTATGGATGCTGATATAGAAGCACTGAAATGAAGAAACATAAAATTGGAAGCATACACCAGGCAAGAGAATATGCGAATTTACCAAGTTACCAAAGAATCTAAAGCAACAACCGAAGAAGTGGTAAGAAACCTCTTTGTAAACAAGATGCAAATGCCATCACAGGATGTCATGGCCATTCAATTCGAAAGGGTACACAGAATTCTTACAACGAAAGCAAAACAAGGATCGCAACATAGCCCTTGACCGATTATAGTCAGATTCAGCCACTATCAAGATAAGGAACATGTTCGTTCCTTTGTGAAGAACCTGAAAGGTTCAGACATAGGAATTTCTGATGATTATCCAAGAGAAGTGGAGGATATACACAAAACACTGTATCCAGTCTTGAAGAAGGCAAAACAAGAAAAAAGAAAGGCTTTCTTTAATTTCGACAAATTGATCCTAGACGGACAGGTCTACCGCGGAAAAGAGATCAAGAAGCTCCCCTTTTATGGAAAAATTATGAAATACTCTGTATAAATCTGAGAACGGCGTAAGAGATGTAGTCAGGACACCTTGCTGGTAATGACAAGTTATTTGATTTGTTTTGTGTGGATGTTTGATGAGGTTTGGAGTTGCTTGGAGTAAGAGGATGAATGTGAAGGATAGTTGCAACTTCAGCAACACAGGGCGTAGACTTTCCATTAGACATAGAATGGCCCCCAAAAAATCTACCCCAGTATAGGTAAAGGATAAGATGATCATAAGGCAGGTCAGCCATCAGCTACTGCATAGGGACTTAATTTTGCTTGCGACAAGTAATGCACTTAAGCAGAAGTTGTTAGATGAGTGATGTTGCTTGTAATATCGAACATCTCTTGCATAGGGCAGAGAGTATGTGCTCATATGACCAGCATGCCTTAAAGTCACATGATAGTGACGCATTATTATGGTGGAGATAGGAGGTTCCTTTGGAAGTAGCATTGGATTGACGCTGTCAAATTCTTCCTCCAATGCGAATAGTTCCATTGATCAGCATAGGGGAGAGGTTTATGAGTTTAATTTGCTGTCACCTTTGACTTTATGTCCACCACGTAAGGAGTCATTTTCTTAAGGGAAGTGCTTGCAGTGAACAAACTGGACAACTTTGAGTGTCCAAAATGCATATGGATGCATCTCCTTCTTTTGTGACTGCACTCCCTCCAGGGTGGGTTGCCCGACTCTCATTACCCTGATTTTTACAGATTGAGGCATGGTGTCTCCAACCACAGATGTAACACACTTTGCCATTTTTACATTGATTAGCAAGGTGACCAGTATGTAAGCATCTAAAACACCTTCCTTTTTGTCACAGCATCTGTTTCCTTGCAGAGATGTCAGTCACCACATTACAATTGATGGATGGATGTGCTCCCTTGCAGTATGTACACCAAGGGCCCTGATTAGTGTTATTTCCACTTTCATAATTAATGATGAAGTTGTTGATGGCTGATCAGATGGTACACCTTGTAGTATACGGAAACCAAGGCTCCTTATTCCTGCCATCTCCAGAGAC